>CM076576.1:492936481-493259933 GCA_034641835.2 Pinus albicaulis
AGGGTCGAGAAATTTAACGGCCAAAAATTCCCGCTATGGAAGATGTAGATGGAAGATTATATGTATCAGAAAGATCTGTACCTACCATTGAGCAGAAAAACCAAGAAACCGGCGGCCATGACAGATGCAGAATGGAACATTCTCGATAGAAAGGCATTTGGAACAGTGCGGTTGTGCCTTGCGGTGTCAGTCGCCTTCAATATTTTGAAGGAAACAACAATAGAGGGTTTGATGCAGACGTTGGCAAAACTATACGAAAAACCCTCGTCCTCAAGCAAGGTATTTCTTATGAAACGACTATTTAATATGAAGATTTCGGAAGGTGGATCTGTTGCAGACCATTTAAATGAATTTAATACAGTTACCAATTAGTTAAGTTCTGTAGGGGTAAAATTTGATGATGAAGTTAGAGCTCTATTATTCTTGTGCTCATTGCCAGAGAGATGGAATGGTTTAGTAATGGCCATTAGTAACTCTGTCTCTAGATCTAGTACTTTAAAGTTTGATGATGTTGTTGGTGCTATCCTTAGCGAGGAAATACGACGGAAAAGCTTTGGTGAGACATCAGGTAATGCTTTGAGTGCAGAGTCTAGGGGAGGAGGAATGGAAAGAGGAAAGAGCTCGGGATATCACAGTAAATCAAGGAAAGGCAGATCCAAGTCCAGATCGGGGATAGTGTGCCGGAATTGCGGAAATAAAGGACACCTAAAGAAAGACTGTAGATCTTGGAAGGGAAAATAAGGAGACACACAGCAAGAAAACAATCATGAATCAAATGTGACAGGTGATGTGTTACAAGATCCTTTGTTTCTTTCTTTCAAAAATGTTACTGATTCTTGGGTTGTAGATTCAGGGGCTTCATTCCATGCCACACCTGATAAGAAATATTTTCATGACTATGTTCAAGGAGATTTTGGACAAGTTCGTTTGGGTGATGATAAACCCTGTAAAATTGTTGGAATGGGTAAAGTTCTTGTAAAAAAATAGAATGGAAACCAATGGCTACTAAAGGAGGTAAGGCATGTTCCAGATCTGAAGAAAAATCTGATTTCAACAGGGCAGTAAGGCAGTGAAGGTTGTGTGACAACTTTCACAGATAAAACTTGGAAGATCAGCAAAGGAGCGCTGGTAATAGCAAAAGGTGAAAAGGTTGGTACATTGTATTTATGCAATGGTATTTCTAAATCTGTTAATGCTTTAACTTCCAAAGGAGCAGATGCAGCATTATGGCATCATAGACTTGGACACATGAGTGAGAAGGGAATGAAGA
Organism: Pinus albicaulis; assembly: GCA_034641835.2. Classification (NCBI taxonomy): domain Eukaryota; kingdom Viridiplantae; phylum Streptophyta; class Pinopsida; order Pinales; family Pinaceae; genus Pinus; species Pinus albicaulis. Next base: position 492,937,752 of record CM076576.1, read on the forward strand.
TTCTTCACTCAAGAAATTTGTTGCCAGGTTTGAAGAATGTTGATTTGGATTTCTGTGAGAATTGCATTTATGGAAAACAAAAGAGAGTCATATTTCTCAGAGTTGGGAAAGAAAAGAAGAGAAAAAAATTGGAGCTTGTGCATACAGATGTATGGGGACCTGCTCAGGTATCATCTCTCGGTGGCTCTCGTTATTATGTTACTTTTATTGATGATGCAACTAGAAAAACATGGATTTATTGTATTCAGAATAAATCCGATGTATTTGATACTTTCAAGAAATGGAAAGCTTTGGTTGAGATTGAGACAGGAAAGAAGTTGAAGAGTCTCAGATCATACAATGGAGGTGAATATTGCAGCAAAGAGTTTGATAGGTACTGTTCAGAGCATGGAATTCGCAGAGAGAAGACAGTTCCAAGAACACCACAAGAAAATGGTGTGTCAGAAAGGATGAACAGAACAATCATGGAGCGTGCAAGGTGCATGAGATTGCATGCAGGATTGCCTTTACAATTTTGGGCAAATGTTGTAGATACTGCTGTTTATCTAATAAACAGAGGGCCTTCAAGTTCCTTGGATGGTGGTATTCCAGAGGAAGCATGGACAGGTAAAAAGGTAAACTACTATTTTTTAAAGCCTTTTGGTTGTGAGGCCTTTGTCCATATTAATAAAGAAAATATAACAAAGCTTGAGGAAAAATCAAAGAAATGTACCTTTATTGGATATGGTGTTAATGATTTTGGTTATCGCTTATATGATTATGAAAATCACAAAATCATTAGGAGCAGAGATGTAATATTCAATGAAAAGGTCTTGTATAAGAATCAGTTGCAGGAAAAGAAATAGGAAAAATAAAGCAAGGAATACGTGGTTCTTGATGAGATATCTGAAAAAGTAAAGGTGCCTAAAAATAATAATAATCAACAACCACAGCAGCAGCAACCAGCACAACAGCAACAAGCACCTCAAACACCTGAAAGTGGTGTTAGAAGATCTACCATGATAAGTAGACCCCCTGAACGATACGCTCCTTCATTATATTATTTATTGCTGACTGATTATGGTGAACCTGAATGTTATGAAGAAGCAATGTAGGTTGAAAGTAGGAAGAAGTGGGAGCTAGCCATGGAAGAAGAAGTGGAGTCCTTAATGCATAACCAGACTTGGGACTTAGTCAAGTTGCCTGCAGGTAAAACTACATTGCAGAATAAATGGGTTTACAGGCTGAAGGAAGAAGATGGAGGAAAACAGAGGTAAAAAGATAGACTTGTGGTGAAGGGGTTTGCACAAAATAAAGGTATTGATTTTTATGAAATATTTTCTCCTGTTGTTAAGATGAATTCAATTAGAACTATCTTAAGTCTTGTAGCAGTGGAAGATTTACATCTTGAACAGTTAGATGTAAAGACAACATTTCTCCATGGAGATTTGGAGGAAGAGATATACATGCAGCAACCAGAAGGATATGAGGTAAAAGGGAAAGAAAAATTGGTGTGTAGGTTAAAGAAGAGCTTATATGGCTTAAAACAGGCTCCAAGGCAGTGGTATCTAAAATTTGACAAGTTTATGTCTGAACAAGGTTATACTAGATGTCACTCTGATCATTGTGTTTATCTGAAAAGGCAAAATGATGGCAGCTATATTATATTGTTATTTTATGTAGATGACATGCTTGTTGCAGGATCTAACATGCAGGAAATAAATGTGCTCAAAAGAAAATTGGCAAATTCATTTGCAATGAAGGATTTGGGAGCTGCAAAACAAATCCTTGGTATGAGGATAACTAGAGACAGGAAAAATTGTAAATTAACACTGTCTCAGAATGAGTACATAGAGAAGGTGTTGAAAATATTTAATATGCAGAATGCAAAACCAGTTAGTACACCTTTTGCTAGCCATTTCAAACTTAGTAAGGAGATGTGCCCAAAGACCCAAGAAGGCATGGATTATATGTCTAAAGTTCCATATGCATCAGCAGTTGGAAGCTTAATGTATGCAATGGTCTGCACAAGGCCTGATATTGCACATGCAGTGGGAGTTGTAAGCAGGTACATGAATAATCCATGAAAAGAACATTGGATGGTAGTAAAATGGATTCTCAGATATTTGAGAGGTACCACAAATCAAGCATTATGCTTTGGTGGTTCAAACATTGCTCTACAGGGATATGTTGATGCAGATATGGCAGGTGACAGAGATAACAGGAGGAGCACTACAGGATATGTATTTACCGTAGGTGGAACAACTGTCAGTTGGGTTTCAAAAATCCAAAGTGTTGTTGCACTTTCAACAACAGAAGCAGAGTATGTTGCTGCTACAGAGGCTAGTAAAGAAATGATTTGGTTACAAAGGTTTATGGGTGAATTGGGTAAGAAGCATGATATGGGAACGCTATACAGTGATAGCCAAAGTGCCATTCATCTTGCAAAGAACTCAACATTTCATTCCAGGACTAAACACATACATCTCAAGTACCATTTCATACGGTCAGTATTAGAAGATGGAGAGTTGAAGCTAGAAAAGATACACACTAGCCAGAATCCTGCAGATATGCTAACAAAAGTTGTAACCAGGGAGAAAATGAGAATGTGCTCAGTTTCAATTGGTCTTCAAGGATGACGATGAAGATGAGGAATAGCCAGGTCCAAAGAGGAGTCATTGTCTAGCAAATGAAGCAGCGATGGAGTTGCTACAATCAGTCTCCAAGTGGGAGATTTTTCGGTGTGGAGCCTGATTATCTTGTTTACTTTGTATCACAACATTGGACCCATGTACCTTAAAAGGGGTGGCAACGCCGCCCGTAATCAATTGCTGTCGTGGGGGGTCAGCCCCCCCTAGCGGGGGCTTTCAGGGCCAGCGCCCCTGAAGCTAAAAACAGATGTAAAATTGCCTTGTAAAAGTATAGTAATTTCTAGTCAATCTGGGTCATTCATAGGTGGATGATATGACAGTAGAAGTTATGTTTAGATTAGGGTTTGTTTCCCTAGAAGGCAACCCCTCGCTTTTATGAGGGTATTGTATTGTGGATGTGTATTGTGTGTGTATTCTCGGAGCGAGAAACAGTAAGAGGGAGACTATGAGAGAGAACATAGGATATTACAGCGGATCTGCTGTAGGTTTTGTCTCTTCATTTTTGCTGGATAATAGAAAGGAAGGACTGGCTGTTCGGGGTGGACGTAGCCCAAACTGGGTGAACCACGTATATCTGTGTCTCTCTGGTTTTATGTGTTTTGTGTGCTTGTATTTTCTGCATATTTTATGTGTTGCATTGCTCCATAATTTATAATTTTCTAACAAAAGGTGCTTATACTCTCCCATAATTCTTAATAAACTTGTGATAATACCATGTTAACTCGAGAAATCCTCGCATTTGCTTTATGGTTGTGGTGAATTTCCATTCCTTAATGGATTTAATTTTGTTAGGGTCTACCTTGACACCCTCCTGAGATATAATATGACCTAGATATTCCACCTCTTGTACTCCAAAGAAACATTTGGAGGTTTTTGCATATATTTGTTTCTCCCCCAATATTTTGAGCACCATGTAAAAATGTTGAACATGATCCTTCCAAAACCTGCTATAGATTAGTATATCATCAAAAAATACTAACACAATTTTTCTGAGGAAGGGTTTGAAAATGGAATTCATCAACCCTAGAAATGTAGAAGGTGCATTGGTAAGGAAAACACATCACCATTTGAGGCATGTCTTGGGTACTTGCTTTGCCTTGTTGTATGCATGTTGAATGTAATGCAATTGCTCACCCCACAACTTGGGATGTTTGCTCCAATAGCCTCTAAGAAGATGAATAATTTTCCTGTTTACCACCTCGGTCTGACCATATGTTTGCAGATGAAATGTTGTACTCTTCTTCAACTTTGTGTCCATCATGTCCCATAATTTTGACCAAAAATTCCCATAAACCTGGGAATTGCGTTCACTTATAATAGAAGTAGGAAGACCAAAATAAAGCCATACATTTTGAAAGAAAATATGAACGGTGTATTCAACTGTAATTTTTTTCTTACATGGCATCAAAAGACACATTTTGTTGAACCTGTCTACCACAACATACAAGTAATCATGACCTTTCCTTGACATTGGACGATCACCTACAAAATCCATTGAGATACTCTCCCAAGGATTTCAAGGAACCAGAAGTGAAGTGTACAATCCAAGTTTCCTATTACTAGGCTTACTTATTGCACATAAAGAACATCCTCTAATAAAACAAGATACACTATCAATCATGCGTGGCCAATAACAATACATTTGGAGATTCGATACTGTCTTTCTTACACCGAAATGTCCAGAAATAAATGAAGTGTCTGTCTCCCATATGATATTGTTTCTTTCTCCCTGTGGTATACATAACTTTCCCAAGTGATACAACAAATTATTATGCACATGATAATCTAACTCTTCATTTTGGTTTCCTTGACTCAAGATTTCGTACACATATTGAAAATCACTATCATATGCATATTGTGCAATGTAACTTTCATGCATAACTGAATTGTGCTTGAGTATAATAGATGAATTTACAATAGGCCTAGAGAGAATATCAGCTACCTTATTGTAGATTCCTATTTTATACCTGATAACCAAATGAAATTTTTGTAGAAATCCCATCCATCTGAAATTTCTTGATTGCTGCAAATTTGATTGTGATTGTAAGTACCGCAGTGGCTGATGGTCGGTATGGATAATGGTCTCTTTCCCCATAAAATAGTGCTTCCATTTCTTTACAATTTGTACCAATGCATATAAATCTTTGTCATAGGTGGGATAGTTAGTCACATCTCCATTAAAAATTTCAGAATGAAACGAACTAGGCTTACCATGTTGCATGAGAACTGCTCCCATAACATAATCACTTGCATATGTTTGTATCTCAAATGGCTATCTAAGATCATGAAGAGCCAATAATGGTGTTGAAATTATCTTTTGATTTCAAGCATCAAATTCTTTTTGATGCATATCTCCCCAATGGAAGACTTCCTTACACTTGTCAATGCATGTAACAAAGCTGCAGTGGAAGAAAAATTAGCAATGAATTTCCTCCAATACTGTGCTGCCCCAAGAAAGCTTCTTACCTCTACAATTTTATTGGGCTTGGGCCAATTTAGAATGACCTATACTTTGGAAGGGTCTATCGTCAACTCACCTCCTCTAACAATTTGTCCCAAATACACTAAAGAAGTCTTTCTAAACTCACACTTCGACATCTTTAAAAATAATTGCTCTTTTTTCAAGACATCAAGTACCTTCTTCACATGCATGACATGTTCATCTCTTGATTTTCTGAGTATAAGTATGTCATCTAAGTAAACAATGACTAATTTTTCTAGAAATGGTCTTAGTACATCATTCATGACTCTCATGAAATTGGCTGGAGCATTTGTTAGACTGAATGGCATAACTAACCACTCAAAAAATGCTTGTCTGCTTCCTCAACTATTCTAACTTGATGATAACCACTTCGTAAGTCTAACTTAGTGAAATATATTGCATACTTTAACTGATCTAGTGAATCATCAACGCATTGGAGTGGGTATAAATTCTTTACTGTGATTTTATTCATTGCATGGAAATCTATGCACATGCACCAAGTCTTGTCCTTATTTGGTACCAAAACAATTGGTGAACCGCATGGTGATGTAGATGGGCGTATGATACCTTTGTTCAAAAATTCTTGCATTTTCTTCTTGATTTCCAAACTCTCCATAATTAACATGCAATAGATACCAATGTTTGGAAGTGGAACATACTACTACAATAGAATCTCATGGTGAATTCCCCTCTTGGGAGGTAACCCATTTGCTTCTTGAAACATCTCGCCATGCTAACTTATCACATCAAACAAATCAGATTTTAATTTTTCATCACATCCTTCAAAATATTCATAGTCAACATCATCCTTTTTCTTAATAATGAGAAGCACAAAATTTTTACTTGCATTAACTAGCCTCTTCATTTTCCCTACATTAACTAAAGGAATATTCATCTTTTTGCGATGAGCTCTTACAATATACTCCACCCCATCCTTAAGAAAATGATATTTGTTCTCATGGCGATAAAAAACTGCTTTCCTGGCATACAAATATGGACCTCCCAAGATAATCTTGGAAATGTCAAGTGGAACCACATCTAACTCGACCTCATCAACAATGTTTGCAATAATAGAAAATTGAAATATGCATTTCCTTGTAACCTGTAAATTATCATTCTTAACTATCCAACCCAAAGGGTGTGGTTTATGATGTGGTATAGTTTCAAGGTTAATATTTTTGACCAAGTCTTCTGAAATTGGGTTTTCTTGTGACCCACTATCAAAAAATGCATCAATATTTGTATGATTTGAAATCACTCTAAAATGGAACAATTCTATCCTCGTGCCTTCATTTGGAGTGCTTTTGTGACTATTTGAGGAACTAGTACTTGCTATGGCTTGCTTTCCTTTGTTAACCATGGCTACAATCTTGGTCTGATCTCCTGAATCGGATCCAAGATCTTGTTGTGTGGTGGAAATCATCTTTTGTTTCCCTTTTTTATTTGGTTTCTTAGGCCTTAGTTTGGGATGTAGTTTCTAGCAGTGGGATTCATCATGCCCCTATTTCGAACAATGTTCGCATGTAGTTTTCTCCCCTTATTTCTTGATGCTTTCATTATTCTTTCCCTTCCAATTTCCTCCCTTCTCTTTTCCCTTTCCCTTGAATGGCTTCTTCTTACTACCCTCTTCCTGAACGTTATTTCCCCTTGCTTCAAGATGTGTGGCTTGCACACATACTTCATATAAGTTTTTTGGGTTAAACATAAGGATATTATGTTTCAAGTAGGAATGTAAACCCCCAATTTATTTCAAGAGTGTGTCTTGTGAATTTAAGTTTACTCCTAATAACAAAGCCCTCTTTCTAAACTCCTATGTGTACTCTTGAACGATTTGGCCTTTGAGTTGCCTAAAGTTTTTCCAACTCATAATTTCTTTTTACATATAGGCTAATGGATAAAACTGTCTTTTAATGGAAGAAATGAATTCAACCCAAGAAATGGATATCTTACCATGAATTCGCATTTCCTCTTGAGTCTTTTCCTCCCACCAAAATAATGTTTCTCCTTCTAGCCTTAATGAAGCCAACTCGATCTGTATGTCGTCCTCGTGTAGATTCTAAATTATACAGTATACTTCCAATTAACGGATCCAATTTTCTAACTTCTCTACATTTACCTAACCATTGTACATGGGAAGTTCAAACTTGATGTCCAACTTGAGTAATGGAGTTTTTCCTTTTGGGATTTTTGAATGAGTGTGGGTGGTTTTTGTGGTGGAAGTGGAAGATGAAGATGCTAATGAAGATGATGAGGATGAGGATGGTGGAGATGGAGGTGGCTTTCCTCCACTGCCTTTCTAACTTTTCTCTTCATCCTTCTTACCATCTGAGGATCCTTCTCCATGTGGAGGCTTAGAACCTTCTCCTACTCTTTCTGCAGTGAATGCATCAAACATGATTTTAACCATTCTCTGAATGTCCTTGAAGTCTATCTTGACATGCTCCTCTTATGAATGTCCATGGGTCTCTCCAACACCTGAAATAATGGCTAAGGATTCAATCTCTACTGCTGGAGATAGAACTTGAGGTGCTTCAAGTGCAGCTTTGAGTGGAACTTTGGGTGAAGATGATGCTCTCTCAACTCTCTTTCTTCTTGTCCTAATCTCAGGACTAACAACCAATAGCTTCCCTTCCCCTCTCTACAACTTCAACCTTGTAAGCATCACAAAATTGCAACTATTAAAACCCTTCTCGCACAATCTCAAGCAAAGAGAGGAAATAACCTTTAGCAACACTGTGCTCTGATACCAACTTGATCTGAAATTGATTGTTCGTTAATGTTGTGTTGATATCAGTTTCATATTGAACATGAAAGTGCTTTGGTTTGATTCTTATACAATGGTTTATACATGTGCTTATGATTGAAAATTCAATAAAATTAATGAAATTAAGTGTATTTCATGAGAATAAAAGCATGGAAAGCCTATTTCGTTTCATTCTGAAATTTTTAATGGATCTGTGACTAACTATCCCACCTATGAAAAAGAGATATATGAACTGGTATAAAGTGTAAAGAAATGGAAGCACTATTTGATGGGGAAAGAGACCATTATCCATACCGACCATCAGCCATTGCAGTACTTACTGTTGAGAATGCAGCAAGATGATGGAGCTTAGTGAAATGAAGTCGCCTTCACTAAGTGGGCCCGCAGGCAAATTCTGGCGCAAAGTCTATTTTTAGACTATGTCTATTTTTAGACATACGGAGCATGATTCGGGGATTCCAGTTGGAGATTCTTGAAGCATGCGACATGTTGGTAAAAATAGATGAGACTCATATTTTTAGGTCACAAGCTATTTTTAGACTGCCTCTCCTAAAAATATGGAAGCCAAATATTATTTACCCTTAATAATATTTAGACTATAAACAACAGTTTACTCTCTTGGAGCACTTCAGTTAGATTCATGGAGGTGGCTCATGCAACTGACAGAGGAATCACATGGTTCCTAGGGTTTGATGGCATCTTGCATGGTTGACTTCAGTTGGACTTCAGTGGCAGAAGTTTTGGAGGAGTTAATGAGACAGATAGTGGAGTTGTGTTCTGTTTATCTTAGTTGAACTAGTTGAGATTAGTTTAACTGGCTAATCAATTAGTTATGAGTGGAGTGAATTAAATATTATTTAATTCATTAATTAGTAACTCATTGTCAACTCAAGAACACATCAGTTCACTACATTGCATGATCAGTTCAGTGGAGACTAGTGAGAGAGGTAGATGAAAGGGTGAGTATAGCTATCAGTTGGAGGATCAGTTGTGCATGCGATTTGCACCACACTTGGAGGAATTTTCCATGACAATTGCGCAGTAAATCCAAGGAGATTCGAACCTTGGATCTCTACATAACCAGGCCATGATTGCACAATAGAGGCAAGGCAATTGGCGGGGAGTTTTGAACCAGTAACCTGTTCAAAACTGAGCTAGATTATGTGTGACTTTATGAGAAAGTACTGAGTACTTGTGAGGAGTATTGTACTTGTTTTGTTACATGATTTCTCCATTATAATATACACAATAGTTGCGGGGTTTTCAGCTATAGGCTTTCCCCATACATACTGAGTTAATGTGTGATTGATTTGATGTGAGATTGCTTCTATTATTTCCACATGTGACAATTAATTGTAGATGAGATTATGTGTTATGCATGCAATTCGAAATTGATGTGTAATCGGGTTAATCTCCATTGAATAAGTGATTTATTCAGCTAATTTCTACATGGTATCAGAGCGAGATTAATTTTCGAGATCTATTACGGTGATTACAAACTTATTTCCTCGGACAGAGTCTGCATACGGGCCAGGAAGCCTCTGGATTCATCTTTCTTCGGAAAGTGAAAGGTCTGGTAAACGCCCCTTGCAGTCAATCTCTAATTTGGAAATAATTTGTTCTCAAGTGTAGATCGGAAGCGATAGAGCTTGGAGTTTGGAATTCGAATTTTGCAGCAGCTTTGTTTTCTTGGTGCCGGTGTTGAAAATGTCTTTCAACGGTTTGCGACTCGAATATGCTCTTGAAGGCAGTTCGAATTATGTTGCATGGAAGGATCGCATGGAGGCAGTATTAGAAGATAATGGTCTGAAGGAGTTCGTAGATACGGATGTCCAAAAGCCAACTGATCCTGCTGAAGTCGAAGCATGGCAAAAGAAGATGGCGAAATGTCGAAGGATCCTGTTGGAGGGCGTCAAGGATCATATTGTATCCAGCCTGCATGGAAAGGCTACTCCATATTTAATGCGGAAAGCTTTGACGGATCTATTCCAGAGTAAGAGCGACCAAAGGAAGCTGGCGCTCAAAGATAAGCTCAGGAACATCAAGATGGAGAAGGACGACAGTATCACCAAATACCTCACGAAGTTCACTCAATGCAGAGATGAGCTGGGAAGTGTGGGGGTTACTGTCGAAGACGAGGACATGGTCGACCTGGCTCTCCTTGGTCTTCCGAAGGCTTGGCACTCATATCAAGATAGTGTCAATGGTCGGGAGAAGCTGCCGGGATGGGAGCACCTTTGGGCGGATCTCATGCAGGAGGAGATAAGGAGGACTACTCGAGATGGATCTTCATCAAAGGGAGCTGATGAAGAAAACTACGCTTTGGTTTCCAAAGCAAAGAAGGGGAAGGGTAAGAAAACCTCTCATTTTGGTGCAAAGGGCAAGAAGCAGGATATGGCGAAAGTGAAGTGTTTTCACTGCCATGATCACGGACATTATGCTACCAATTGTCCAAAGAAGAAGAAGAACAAGCAAGCGGGAAGATATGTAGATGGAGAAGCTTTGGCTTCACAGTTCGAGCTTGACTTTTCACTGATTGCATGCTTGGTTTCAAGTGTGATGGGATCGGTGTGGTTCTTGGACAGCGGTGCGTCATTTCATATGACAGGAGATCGGGAGTTGTTCTCAGATCTGGAGAACAAAGATTTGGGTGTGCACATCGAGATGGGCGATGATGGTAGATACAGTGCGACTGGTATCGGTACCGTATCCTTTCAGAGGGAGTCTGGTAAACCCTTTGTACTAAAGGATGTCATGCATGTGCCCGGATTGAAGAAGAACCTGATTTCAGTAGCAATATTGGAGGATAAGGGGTATGATGTGGTCTTCAGCGAAGGAAAAGCCTTCCTGCGTAGTAAGACTACTGGAGAGACCCGGAAGATAGGGGTTCGAAGTCAGAACCTTTATCAGTTGCAGGTAGATGACTGCGCAGCTATGGCATGCAAGGCGGGAGAAGTGGTGAGCCGGGATGATGAGGGCGAACTATGGCACAGGAGATTGGGCCATCTTCACCATGGAGCTTTGAAGATTCTGCAGCAGATTTCTACTGGACTTCCTAAGGACACCCTTGCGCAGTCAGATCAGTGCAAGGGGTGTACTTTAGGGAAGTATGTGAAAGCCACCTTTCACGAGAAGGATAGTCGCGCCACGACGATCCTTGAGAGAGTTCACACGGACGTGTGTGGTCCTTTCTCAGTTGCTTTGACAGCAAAGCACAAGTATTATGTGATCTTTGTTGATGATTTCTCTCGAAAGTGCTGGATCTTCTTCATGCAGAAGAAGAGCGATACATTCGCGAAGTTCTGTGAGTTTAAAGCACTGGTCGAGAAGGAGTCGGGGAAGAAGGTGATTGCTCTAAGGAGTGATAACGGTGGTGAATTTATCTCGGCTGAATTCAAGGAGTTCTGCAGCGCAGAAGGGATTCGGAGAGAGCTCATCACACCCCATAACCCACAGCAGAACGGGGTGGCTGAGCGGAAGAACAGAACGATCGTGGGTGCTGCACGGGCGATGTTGCATGATCAGGGCCTACCCCTTCTCTTGTGGGCTGAGGCATGCAATACAGCAGTGTATGTGCAGAACCGTTGTCCTCACAAGGTTCTTGGCATGAGTACACCAGAGGAGGCTTATTCTGGCAAGAGGGCTGATATTTCCCATTTGCGGATTTTCGGATCTCCTGTCTACATGCATGTGACGAAGGATGCGAGAAGGAAGCTGGATCCAACTGCTGAAGTTGGAATATTTGTGGGGTACACCGATACACCTCACAACTATCGGGTGTATGTGCCAGACAGTCGCAAGACTGTTGTGCGACGGGATATAAAATTTCAGGAGGAGAAAGCCATGCAGTGTTCGCTTGAGAGGGAGCTACACTTGCATGCGGATGAGGAGCTGTTAGTTCCTAGGGAGGAGCTTCCAGATGTGGATCAGCCACAAGAGGAAGTTCAGGAGGTGGAAGAAACCACCCATGCAGCGCCAACCATCGGAGGGCGCATGCGCACTACAGAAGCTGAGCGACTGGCTCGAGATGCAGAGAAGGTTGTAGGACCACCTACAGCACAGCGCAGACAGAGACAGTCACCGGATCGGTACACTAGATACATGGCTCTTGTGAGTCAATGTGTTGTGACGGAGCCATCCTCTTTTGAGGAAGCTGTGGAGGAACCCGCATGGGTTGATGCCATGATCGAAGAATATGATTCGATCGTCAGGAACAGTGCATGGGAGATTGTCCCAAGACTGGTTGGGAAATGAGTGGTGGGTTCGCGATGGATCTACAAGGTGAAGCAGGCAGCTAACGGGAGTGTGGAGAAGTACAAGGCGAGATTTGTCGCCCGTGGCTTCTCACAGATCGAGGGGATTGACTATGAGGAGACTTTTGCACCTGTCGCAAGGTACTCTTCCATACGGACGATCCTTGCTCTCTCAGCGCAGATGGGGTGGCACATTCATCAGATGGATGTGAAGACTGTGTTCCTCAATGGAGTTATTGAGGAGGAGGTGTACATAGAGCAGCTTGAAGGTTTCGAGATCTTCAGCAGTGAGTCGCATGTGTGCCGACTCAAGAGAGCACTGTACGGGCTGAAGCAAGCACCTCGTGCCTGGTACACTCGGATAGACGACTACTTCACCGGGCTTGGATTCTCCAAGAGTGAGGCAGATCCAAACCTGTACCAGATTGTGGTGGAGGGGAAGCTGTTGATCATCGTACTGTATGTAGATGATCTGATTTTGACTGGCGACGAGCATTTGATACTTTCATGCAAGGAGGATCTTGCACGAGAGTTTGAGATGAAGGACCTGGGCATCCTTCATTATTTCCTGGGATTGGAGATTTGGCAGCGCAGTGGAGGACTGTTTGTTTCTCGGGGCAAGTATGCTCGGGAGATTCTGGAGAGGTTCAACATGCAAGGCTGCAAGCCTGTTGACACTCCTCTTCCTGGTGGTTGGAGGAAGGGAGATGCTACTTCGGAGGAGGTAGTGGATGCCATTGTCTATCGACAGTTGGTGGGGTCGTTGATGTATCTGGTCAATACTCGACCCGATATATGCTATGCAGTTAACCAGCTTTCGCAAGCTATGGTTAAGCCTACCAAGCTCTTTTTGGAAGGCGGGCAAGCATGTATTGCGCTATATCAGAGGCACATCGGGATATGGTCTATGGTACAGACAGGAGGATGGAGTGAAGCTTTCTGGCTTCACTGATGCAGATTGGGCAGGGAGCCCAACGGACCGGAAGAGCACTTCTAGAGGAGTTTTCAGCATTGGGTCGACAGCAGTTTCCTGGTACAGCAGGAAGCAGAGATCCGTGGCACTCAGTTCAGCAGAGGCCGAGTACATGGCAGCAAGTTTGGCTGCATGCGAGGCTATTTGGATGAGGAAGATCCTCGCAGGTTTGTTCAGGTTGCATTTGGAGCCTACAGTGATCTACTGTGATAACCAGAGTTGCATCAAGCTCTCGGCTAATCCATTATTTCATGATAGGTCCAAACATATCGACATCAGGTACCATCATATCAGAGATTGTGTTCAGCGGAGAATCATGATGCTTTCATATGTTCCCACGGAGGATCAGGATGCCGACATCCTGACGAAGGCGCTCACGAGGAGCAAGTTCGAATTCCACAGAGGCAGGATAGGGGTTGCAGATAATCCATATCTTGCTGAGAGGGAGTGTTGAAAATGCAGCAAGATGATGGATCTTAGTGAAATGAATTCGCCTTCACTAAGTGGGCCCGCAGGCAAATTCTGGCGCAAAGTCTATTTTTAGACTATGTCTATTTTTAGACATACGGAGCATGATTCGGGGATTCCAGTTGGAGATTCTTGAAGCATGCGACATGTTGGTAAAAATAGATGAGACTCATATTTTTAGGTCACGGGCTATTTTTAGACTGCCTCTCCTAAAAATATGGAAAGTCAAATATTATTTACCCTTAATAATATTTTGACTATAAACAACAGTTTACTCTCTTGGAGCACTTCAGTTCGAGTCATGGAGGTGGCTCATGCAATTGACAGAGGAATCACGTGGTTCCTAGGGTTTGATGGCATCTTGCATGGTTGACTTCAGTTGGACTTCAGTGGCAGAAGTTTTGGAGGAGTTAATGAGACAGATAGTGGAGTTGTGTTCTGTTTATTTTAGTTGAACTAGTTGAGATTAGTTTAACTAGATAATCAATTAGTTATGAGTGGATTGAATTAAATATTATTTAATTCATTAATTAGTAACTCATTATTCAACTCAAGAACACATCAGTTCACTACAGTGCATGATCAGTTCAGTGGAGACCAGTGAAAGAGGTAGATGAAAGGGTGAGTAAAGCTATCAGTTGGAGGATCAGTTTTGCATGGGATTTGCATTACACTTGGAGGAATTTTCCATGACAATTGCGCAGTCAAGCCAAGGGGATTCGAACCTTGGATCTCTTCATATACAGGCCATGATTGCGCAATAGAGGCAAGGCAATTGGCGGGGAGTTTTGAACTAGTAACTTGTTCAAAACTAAGCTAGATTGTGTGTGACTTTATGAGAAAGTACTGAGTACTTGTGAGGAGTATTGTACTTGTTTTGTTACATGATTTCTCCATTATAATATACACAATAGTTGCGGGGTTTTCAGCTATAGGCTTTCCCCATACATACTGAGTTAATGTGTGATTGATTTGATGTGAGATTGCTTCTATTATTTCCGCATGTGACAATTAATTGTAGATGAGATTATGTGTTATGCATGCAATTCGAAATTGATGTGTAATCGGGTTAATATCCATTGAATAAGTGATTTATTCAGCTAATTTCTACACTTACAATCACGGTCAAAGAAAAGTTGCAGGAATCAAGACATTTCAAATGGATGAAATTTCTACAACAATTTCATTTGGTTATCAAGTATAAAATGGGGATCTACAATAAGGTAGTTGATATTCTCTCTAGGCCTATTGTAAATTCATCTATTATACTCAAGCGAAATTCATTTATGCATGAAAGTTACATTGAACAATATGCATATGATAGTGATTTTCAAGATGTGTATGAAAGCTTGAGTCAAGGAAACCAAAATGAAGAGTTAGATTATGATGTGCATAACTGTTTGTTTTATCACTTGGGCAAGTTAGGTATACCACAGAGAGAAAGAAACAATATCATAAGGGAGGCCAACACTTCATTGATTACTAGACATTTCGATGTAGGTAAGACAACAGTGAATCTCCAAAGGTATTGTTATTGGCCACACATGATTGATAGTGTACCTCGTTTTACTAGATGATGTTATTTATGTGCAATATGTAAGCCTAGTAATAGGAAACTTGGATTGTACACTCCAATTCTGGTTCCTTCACATCCTTGGGAGAGTATCTCAATGGATTTTGTAGGTGGTATTCCAATGTCAAGGAAAGGTCATGATTACTTGTATGTTGTGGTAGATAGGTTCAACAAAATGCCTCTTTTGATTCCATGTAAGAAAACAATTAGAATTGAACAAACCGCTCATCTTTTCTTTCAAAATGTATGGGTTCATTTTGGTCTTCCTAATTCTATTGTAAGTGATCGAGATTCCCGATTTGTTGGGAATTTTTGGTCAAAATTATGGGACATGATGGACACAAAGTTGAAGAAGAGTACATAATTTAATCTGAAAAAAGATGGTTAGACCAAGGTGGTAAACAGGGCAGTTATTCATCTTCTTAGAGTGTATTTCAGAAAACATCCCAGGTTGTGGGATGAATAGTTGCATTACATTCAACATGCATATAACAGGGCAAAGCATTATTCCATAAACACATCGCCATTTGAGGTATGTCTTGGGTACTTGCCAAGATCTCCTTTGGACTTCATCTTTGAGAAAGATGTCACTATAGATGGTCATAGTGACATATATAAGGCAAGGAATTTCATTGAGAAAATTCAGTTGGTACATCACACAGTGCAAGAACAACTTGAAAAGAGTCAAAGAAGTTACAAGGCAAGGCATGATAAACACTGTGTTGATCACAAATTCCAGGTTGGAGATGAAGTTTGGTTATATCTCAGCAAAGAAAGGTTGCAAGGGGAAGGTAAAAAAATCAATCCAATACGTTATGGTCTATTTAAAATTTTGGAAAATATTGGTACTAATGAATTTAAGCTAGATTTGTCTCCTAATATGCAAATATTAGGAGATTTTGAGATCGTTTGAGCCTCCTTTGATTGATGATCAAGGAGAGATTGTTAAGCTGCCATCAATAGATGATTTCTCCCCAAAATATCTTGACGAACTTCAACAAGATATCATACTTGACAAAAGAATCAGAACTTCAAGGAGAGGGAATGTCGAATACCTTAGAGTGGGACTCAAGGGACAAAATCCTTCAAAGGCCAAATTGATGGAGAGTGAAAGGGGTAGGGAGTTGTACTCTCACCTGTTGAACAATTGATAGTATCTTTTTGGGTCCAAAAGGCTTCTAGTGAGGAGGAATGATCAGAGGCTTAGTATTTAGCTCAAAAATGAAAGTGATAAGAAATTATCCAAACTAGAATGAACAGATAGATCTTGTCACCAGGATTCCAGCGCAACTCGTTTCATTAAAATATGAGTTCGTATGAGTAAGTTATGGTTTGTTGTTCATTTTCTCAAATAGGTAAAAAATGTGGAGAATAGTGACAGACTAATGACTTGGCAGTCCAGTCAGCACCTTAGGAATATTTAGGGAATATTCTCTAGATTTCAACCAGTGATACTATGACAAGTGTCATAGTAAGATTTGCCAATGTTGCTTGGGAAGTTGAAATTTTTCCTCCTAATCCTTAGGTTGCAATTTTTATGTATGGAGGATTATTATTTTTAATGGTGAAATTTTAAGCCAATGGAGAAGGGTCATGTGGCACAGCTAGAGGCTGCCATGTGCCCTCGCCCATGGCAAGGTTGGATGGAAATATAGTTCACAAATTATAGTCAAGTGGGTGCATGTATATTTAATCGAAGGTTGAACTCAAAGGCTATGGGCACATATATTATTGCATACATATATTTTATACCAAACTCTCTGCTATAGTCCTATTCAAAAAAAATTATGATCGGAGGGGAAGAGGTCAGGGTCAACCCCGTGACCTCCCCCAGACTATCGCTAACACCAACTGTTACACCATCGCCATGATCCTTGATAACCATAGGATCTCACCTCTATTTGAATTTTCTATTGCACCATGTTTGGGGTCGGGAGGGGTCTATCCCCCTCCCATGTGTTCGTAGCGTTATG
Source organism: Pinus albicaulis (assembly GCA_034641835.2). NCBI lineage: Eukaryota > Viridiplantae > Streptophyta > Pinopsida > Pinales > Pinaceae > Pinus > Pinus albicaulis. Next base: position 492,954,868 of record CM076576.1, read on the forward strand.
ACCGTGGGCCAAGCAACTGTTCCAGCAGAGTTTTAAACAATGTTAGCCCATGTTATTAACCCCTTAATCCGAGATTAGTCATGCTAATATGAAATTAACACTAAAACACGCTTTTCTCTAAACTCCCCATTAATTACACTAATCTGTGCTTATCTTAACATTAAGTGTGGGTTTATCATTAGTGATGGATTTGGCAGAACCTCCAAATGCGACGAAAGATCCACTTTTAGTGGAGTTAACTGGTGGACTTCCAGATTTAGTGGAGAAATACTAGGAAAATTTGGTTTTTCCATAACTCAGGTAATTTTCAACTAATTTTGGCTCAGGAAGAGTCATTCTTGGTAGATTTTGATGATTTGGAACCATTGGAGCAAGTTGCAGAGGAAGCAAGAGACTATAAACAACACTTTTTCACAATTGAATTTAATACAAAGGCCCAAGCTATGAAGTTGGACCAAGGAGATGTAGCCCCGTAGGGGTGAAATCCTTCATCAAAACCATGTGTATTTGGCTCGGTTATTTGTGCTTGCTGTATTTTTTTATATGTTGTTGTTCAAAATTTATTTTCCATGCTTTTATGTTCATGAAATACACTTAATCTCATCAATTTTACTGAATTTTCAATCATAATCACATGTATAACCCCTTGTATAAGAAGCAAACCAAAGCACTTTCATCTTAAATCTGAAACTGATATTAGCACAACATTAACTAACAATCAATTTTAGATCAATTGGTAAGGCCAAAAGGCATGACCAAAAATTCATAATGACCCTCATGAGTTTGAAATATCATTTTCAGAATATCTTCAGTCTTCTTTCTAATTTGATGATATCATGAATGAAGATCCAACTTGGTAAAATAAATTTCTCCATGTAATTCATACAATAATTCATCAATCACGTGAATGGGAAATTTATCTTTAATAGTGAGCTTATTGAGCTCGCTATAATTCAGACACATGCACCATGATCCATCCTTCTTGTGCACCAATACTACTGGAGCATAGAAAGTACTTTCACTAGGTTGAATTATACTGACCTCTAATATTTCTACAACCATACATTCAATTTCGCTTTTTTGGACATAAGGATATATGTAAGGCCCGATGCTTGGAAGAACATTTCCTCGAATCAAATGAATAGCATGATCATGACCATGAATAGGTGAGAGTCCTTTGGGACTTTCAAACATCTTGGAATGATTTTCTAAGAATTTTTGGAGATCTGGAGATATAGATGATTTTGATGTTGGAACTTCTAGTGAGCATAATTGTGCAATTACGCCTCGTTTTTCTTTCTTCAGAAAAATTTCCATGAAATTAGAGCTTATTATCTTTCTTATATTCCCTGTGATACCCCGTAATTCAAATTCTTTTCCTTCCGAAAATAATTTCAAGTAAATTTCTTGAAAATTAAAAGCTACTGTCCCCAAAGATTGTAACCATTGTACCCCTAGTACAACATCAACACCACCCATTAGAATGGAAATAATTGGACTATTCAGTACACATTCCCCCATGTTTAGCTTGATATTATGGAATTTTTGAGAGAAATTTATAGTTCCTCCATTTTGTAACCATCACTTGAAACTCTGGTGTGGGGTATAGGAATAAATTCAATTCCTTGGCTACCTTACAATGAATAAAATTATGGATACTACCCAAATCAATCAACACTATTATCTTTTTCTTCTTGATATGTCCTCCTATATTGAGAGTTTGAGGAGTGGTAATTACTGCCAGTGAATTACAGGATATAGTCAGACTCATTTCTTCCTTCTCTAGGGTTGGTTCTTGGTGTATATCATCTTATTTTGAAGCTTATTGTTCATTTTCTTCCTCCTCTTCACAATATATGTAAAATATTTTTTTCTCAGCACACTTATGACCTTTAGTGTATTTACTAGCACAACTGTAGCCAATCCTTTTTAATATTTTTTCTTCCAATTATTGCGGTGCCAACCTTCTAGGATGTGAAATTCTAAGAAAAGCAACACTTCCGTCTTTATAGATGTGAGTGGTAGGCTTCCTTGTCGCCATAATTTTACATTCAAATTTTCTTGCCAACCTAAATGCCTTCTCCAGTGAATCAGGTTCCCAAAGGAAAACCTCATGTTGGATGTTATCCATTAAATTCACTATGAGGAAATCAATCTTGTGTTCCTCTAGAATATCAGTTACCCTTATATTCAATTTTTGGAAGTCCTCAATGTGCTCCACCACTGAACCCTTTTGTTTGATATTTATCAAATGAATAAAGAAGGTGTTTCTCTTTGTATCCTCATATTGTGCTATTGTTTCCTCCATAAAAATTGACCAAGTTCCATTTTTATACAGGAGAAAAGCCATCGATACCATACAAATGTGTTTTGTTATAAATATTAAGTTTCGATGCGTACCTTTTGTGTGTTTTTCACATTATTGAGATCAAAATATTGCTCCATATGTAGTATCAATGTTACGTGATCCTTTCCATCAAAATTCCTCATATCGATCTTTGGAATATGGTGGGCCTTCAATCCAACATTAGAGTTTATGAAATCATGATTAACATTAATTTTTTTCTCATCATCATTTTCTTTTGTTATACTTTCTTCATTAGGAATCATTTGTTGTATCAACTTTGTCAAACCTTCCATGTCTACTTTTAGATCATTATTCACTTATTCCATGTTTTCTGTCATTTTTTCTTCTATACCATCGATCTTAGCTTCCATGCCATCCATGCAATTCTGTAAACCATCCATATTAGTTTCCACACCATTCATCTTAGCTTCCATGCCATTCATCTTAGGTTTGATGCCTTTCTTCAAACCTTCCATTTTAGCTTCCATGCAATTCATCTTAGCTTCCATGCCTTTCTTCAAACCATCCATTTCATTTTTGGTTACTTTTTACGAGAGCGAAATTTGTTGCACTTGCTCTTGTAATTTTGATATATCATATTGCACTTCTTCCTCTTCATGAGTCATAGTATAGCCTTTTGAGGGCTTAATGGGCATTGAATTATTTTTAGGGGGGATTTTAGAACCCAATACTGATATATATGCTTCAATATACCTTTGGAATCACTTCAAACTGATTTTCCAAACAAGAATTATGCAATTTGAAAAAAAAATACACACCTTTTTCTTGCTTTTGAGGAGCGAGATATTGAAACTGATGTATCTCTGTAATTTTATATTCCTTTAGTAGCCCCTTGAATATTCTTTCCAAAGCCACATGTCTTACCTAATTTGGACTCTTCAAGGAAAATTTATGCCCAATCTCCCACAATGACCTAATTATGGACTGGTTCAGTAGAGCGAACTTGTACGGTGTGCCATGTGTCAGTATTTCCTCCTTAGGCTATGAAATTGATACACTGGAAGCTAAAGTATATTTAATTTTGGTCACTTTTTACAGAATTTAAATCTGATGCTCAAAGGGCGAGTTATGATGATTTTCCCAAAGTCACCTATTTGAGATGAAATTTGGGAGCCTGCACAAAACCTAACTTCCACAGATCATATCTCTGAAAATATTGCGAACCAATATCTAAAATTTCTACATGAAGTTCGATTGGCTTTCTTCACAAATTGGCTTTTTTTTTAGCTTCTGAACCTTCATAGAAAAAAATCTATAGTGAAACTACCACGATGACCTGTTTTAAGCTGCGAAACACTAGAATCCAAATCTTTGATGCCAAATGTTATGAAACCAACTCCAAAAATAGAATAAAATCAAGATCAACACCTTAGAAATTAGCCACTTCGAGGGGGAAATCTCCTTTCATTACATAAATGAACAATTCTTGGATGATACAAATGAAAAAACCTCCTTTCTATATATCGAAGTCCATGGGGTCACAATATATCCTAGCCGACCTATAAATAATAATGTAAGGGAACAATAATAACAATAATGGCTTTTATGGGGCACAATAATAGCAATATGGGGGCTACAGGGGTACAACAATAACAATAAGTGGGCTACACTAACAACAATAATGGACTACAATAGTAATATAGGGACCTAACATAGTTTTGATTTTTTCCAAATTAGTTATAAAATAATCTGTCTTATCTACTTATCATGGATCTCGATCCTATATTATATTTAGAATGATATTTATAAATTAGTAAGTATGTGGAGAACTAGAGAAGGATTGGAAGTATGAGTGTAAGAGGAGGAGAAATCCAATTCATTCCATTATGAATCCTCTCTTCATTCATCGAAGGAAAAAAACTATCATATAAAGCTCCATAAAGATGCCACAAACTATCCTCCATAAATATCTCAACATGATCCTCTTATCAAAGCTTTCAACATGGTTTTTTTTACGATGCTCTCAACATAATCCCTAAGATCCCTCATGGATATGATTTTTCAATATTTTTAACAAATCCCTTTCCTTGAACACACTTTTCTCATTTTTTCCTTCCAAAAGTCGCTCTTATTGATTTTTTAAACAATGCGTCGATGATTCTACACCAACCTCTCTTGGTCATTACGTTATCTGGTCTTCTCATAATAACTCAACTCGTGAGCTGCAACATGGCTCTGCAATAACAAGTCTCCACCTTGCTACATGATACCTCACCAAACTTTCTCCTCAATTTGGGATTTTGGCATCCTCTCGGTTCTTTCCTCTAGAACCATTTGAGCAGTCCTTGCTCTAGTCTACTGCAAATATTCTCACCTTCTTTTACTGAAACCTACATAGAGAAAAAAATACCTTACTATATATTCAATCATTTTTAATTTCTTTCATTGCTTCTCCTCGAGAGTACATGCAGGAATCTTTTGAGCTCTGATACCAGTTAATTTGGTTGGTAGTGCTCAAAGGTTTCCAATAAATATAACCAACCCCTCTATGTGTGGATGATTATAAGACTAGGGGAGTGACAAAAAATAATATAGTTGCATTGGGGCCATGTCAATGGAAGTGATGTCCACTCCCCCAAAACCCATATTGTTTTCTTCTATAATTCATTTCTATGACAACTAATCATCAAAATATCCTTTTGCAGCAAGGGGGGAATTCATAGGATTCGAGAATATGAAACTTTATCATTGATTAATGATGACCCCCTATTAATCCAATTGCTTTATTTTCTATTGCATCTACCTTGAAATTGTTATTCCTTAAAACATGAAAATATTGATAGTCAAAGAATCAAGAGAGAATAATCCTTATATGGCTACATATTTTGTTGAGGAAAGGATACTTAGTATTGATTCCATTTTGAAGGTTTCCTATAATGATTTTGAGGCCCATGAATATAAAAATCCTTATAATGTTTCATGTCTCATCCAAATATATCCTTTGAAAGAGCTTGCATTCTTCATCTTTTTTACTATAATCCATCCCAAAATTCCAAAAGAAAATAGTTTCTATATTCGATATTTTGTATTAAGGTGATAAGAATAAAGATATATAGTACAATTTTTGACAAGTAACCAAGGTATTCTATTGGGAATATATTTTATGTTATTAGATATGGATATTCGATAACATGCTCATGAAAATATAAATCAAAACATAAAATACGATAAAAGGTATGATTTGAAGAGTATAAAGAATATTTAACTTGAAGTGGTAGATAATTTGTTGTAGGTTCTTCCTAGAATACATGTAAGACACCTTCATCCATTTTGACACTCCTTTCTCTATTTTCTTCATTTGCATGTGTTATAAAATAACACAATAATTTTTAATAACGAAATGAGAAAATGTATACAACCTAGAATGACAACCCTCCTCCCCAACAACATCTTTCTAACCATTTGACATATTGAAGATATTCATTCAATCTAGAGTGAACTCTACCTATTTTACTATCGTTGAATGAATGATTTGATAGATTAAATAGTATATTAAAATAGATATCTCGAACATGGAATACATTTTGGAAGCTTCCATAATCAATATCCACTCTAAGTTGACCAAATACATTCAAAGGAATGTTAGTTTCCATTAAAAGAGGAGGAATAATGCAATTTTCCAAAGAATAAAAAGTATGTTTTGAAGCATCCATATGATAAGAGGCTCCAAAACCTAAAATCCAAGTATTAAATGAGGAGGAAAGAGAAATCAAAACATGGTGATTACAGTTATCATTAGGTGGCTTATCTCTATACTTCTTCTTACATCTTTTTAGTAAAAAATATGCAATACTATTTTTCTAAAGAACTTCCATGATATAGATGATCTTCATCATGCATAAATTGTCTGGAAGAAATCCTTTTTTAAAGTAGTAGCACTTTGTTCTCTACTTCTTTCATTTCCCTACTTTGGAGTGTAAATACTCGGTATTTTCAATGCTTACTCCCTTCTTGTGATCAACGTCTATCTTTCCTTTTGATTTATCCTTGTTCTTCTATACAAAAAGTGGGTGAGCATAAAATACTTGAGACTACCCATTTGTATGAGTAGATTTTTCTACTACATGAATGATTCAATGAAGTCATCAAAAGAAGGTATCACACATGCCTTAGCCATTGATATAATTTTAGGATGAAAAGAAGAAATAAAGACATAATATCCAATTCTTGGGTTATAAATAATAGAGAATATTAGTTTCTTCTCTTTCCTATCAATACCATATGTCTTGACCTATTGGACGAAATTATTGAAGTTGGATAAGAAGTATTGTAGGGTGTAAAAATTTATTGGGATTAAAAATATAAGCTCATTCTCTAACTAGTGTCCTCTTAGTTCATCCTTGTTCCTGAACAATGTTGGAAATGTTGTCATTGATGGCAAAGGAGATGGCAAAGGAGGAACACCTTTAATAGAAACAAGGAAAAGAGAGCAGCATAGAAGCAGAGAAATAGAAAAAGAGGCAGCAAGATGTAGAGAGAGTCGAGTAGTAGAGACAGGGCCATTTAAAGTAGCAGAGGCAACAATTAATTGAAGCAGAGAGCTATTGAAGGTGCAGAGTAGTGAACAAGAAGTTCTGCATTACATGAGTATGATGAGACTCTGTAATTGGGGGTCTAAATGGGTCTATGATGTTGTGGTGTGCAATTATGTGGTGTGGTGTGAGTCGATCAGGGTTTATAAACAGTGTTTAATAAATAAACTCTGTAGCAGAGGTTTTGTGGTGTTCTCTAGATAATTGAAGGAAATCCATAAATTGTTTAGAGGCAGAGTGTAAGGATAGTAGGCCACCAATTTGAATATATGGCTGAGACAGGAAGCTTTGTAAGTGGTCTCACTGTATATATGTGAAAGAAATTGGTTCAGAACTATATGAATGCTGTTTGATTTAGTTTCTGTGTAATTGGGCTTCACTTCCCACTAAGTGATTGTATAAACTAGTGTGATGAAACTCTGTATCTGATGAAGAAATAAAAGTTAATTAGCGTCGGTATTTGTGTGAACTAAATACATGCAGGATTTTACATTACCTTGAAACAAGGAAACTGCAGTCATCGACCACTGCAAGGGTCAATGACTTGGAATGAGTTCGAGCGCTAACACAGTGGTCAAATCTTGATTATATCAGACCTTGGTTGTATGGACGACATATTTCTTAATGGAGGAAACATTGATTTTAATTGATGTTGATCTTATGATTAAATTAATCACAGTAGAGTTGCATATATTTGAAGAGGCACATAGACCAGAACTATGAGTGCTCACACAGTGAATTGGAAGCTGAAGCAGAGTCTTGATCCTTGAAGAAGGATGCAAGAAGTGTTAATTCCGAGCATGGTTGAATAGCATTGAACCTCTGTTACTGGAGTGATGTCTGTTGGGATTGAACGTTTTTGAGTAGGTGAAGACCGAGCAATGTTATAATCCAAAGAAGTGAAATCATAAATCGATGGTGAAGTGGATTCATAGAAGTGAACCGAGGGCGCAGAGGTTATGGAAACGTTGTGTGAACAAAACCTTTTATGGAGCGGAACCTTGAGTTAGTGAATGGAACTGGAGCCAAATAGTAACAGTGGTTTTGAATAACCCAAGAGCACTCTCGCGTGACCCCTCAAGTGGTAAGCTAATTTTGAAAAAAAAACATGATGTTACTCGCTGGAGGATGCGTGTCCATATGCGGTTTTCAAAACCGACCTACGTCGCGCAATTTCTGAGCATTGAACCTCAGTAAGAAAATTAACGCGATATTTTTTTACCTTCATCAGATCATCCAACCCTACACGACAAGATGTCCGCTATTGGATGCGAGCAACTTGTTAATGGAGGTGGTCCCTATGTAATATGGGTTCCACGGAACGTTTGAATGGTCGAATGTTAAGTTCGCAAAGGCGGAGTTATTAATCAGGTTTTAATCCAAGGGCGATAAATATATGTGTATGTGATCTAGGTGGATATTGGTGGTCACCCACCTATTCCACTTGGGGCTCCACCATTGTCTCTTTCAGTTTTTCAGTTTCGGCACAGTTTACTATTTTTAGCAGTTTTTCGGGTCCTAAACTTCCGGAGCCGTTTTGAGGCCCTAAACGACGTTTTTTGGGAAAACGGAGGGCAACATGGGTCCATGGATCGATGTTGCCCATTCCAAATTTGTATTCCTCGGATAGATCTTTCTAACGAGGTATGGTACGCATCAAACGGAGATCGTATGCCAAAGTTACGCCCCTGGGAAGTTGAAACACCAATTTACCCAAACGGGGCCCATAGTTTTGGCGCTTCATCTCCTAGGGTTAGGGTTTTGGTTGTTTATGATTTCCCATTGTTTCTAAATAATAAATAGGCCCTCGAGCCTCATTGTAACTCATTTCAGAGGCCTGTAGCCGCCACATCTCTTCTCAGAGATAGCTACCAGTGCCCTAGCTAGTTTTATTTCCATTCTGTCTGTAAGCAAATTTCAGCTCTTTGATATTAATGAAATGAAGTGTTATTTCCGCTGCATCTCTGTATTTATGGTTATGTGTTTATTCTGTTGCGTTCCTGCATAAATCCGGATCAGTGGTATCAGAGCGGTCTGCTTTTTCTCGATCCTTTTTTGCATGTCCCCAACGAGGTCGGGGTATAAGGAGCTAGGGCTTGATCTGGTGGAACCTTTGCAAGATCAGCCTCGCAAACCTCGACGGACGCCCATGGGGGACGAAAAGAAAGATGAGGGAGCAGGAGATCCTATCAAAATATTGCTCGAGGAGGCCCTCGAAAAACAAATGAACGCGATGATGGATAGCTTTGCTCAGATCCTTCAACGGCTGCCCACCGGCGGCGCATCTGCATCCAGTAGCCACTCTGGAGTTGCGACTCCCTTTAAGGTACAAGTAAATTTTGACATTCCCATATTTGAGGGTCAAATAGACGCAGATGCCGTAGATAGATGGTTGAATCTATTAGAAGGATATTTCTGTGTTCATGACTTTTCAGACCGGGAGAAGATTATTTTTGCACTCCTCAAAGCTACCCCCCATGTTAAGGACTGGTGGGAAACCTACTGTGAGAACAAGGACCAGACATAACCCTCTCCATTCTCGGCCGTACCAACTTGGAATTCTTTCCGAGACGCCGTCAAGGAACAGTACTATCCCGTGGGTAGCTATGAGGACAAGTACATACAATGGACCACACTGCGACAACAAAGGGATCAAGATGTGCATGAGCTGACGAATCTATTCCATACCCTGCGCACAAAGTTGGGTATCAAAGATTCAGAGAAACATCTGATGCTAAAGTATCGCAGCTATCTGCACAGATACATTCAGGAGGAAATGGAGTTCCTAGACATCTCCTCGCTTGGTACGTCATACCGGTATGCTGCCAAGATTGAGCAGAAATTCAAGCAGAAGAAGCGAGACTTTGGATCTGCGAATCAAAAGCAAGGGAAAGGTGCTTCCAAACCGCAGAACAAAGGACAGAGCCAAGGCATGGCGGCTAAAGACAACTCATCAAAGCCACAAGAAAAGAACAACACCACAAAGCCAAAGAAGGACACGGGAAAGTGGTGTGAGTTCCATAAGAGCTCCACTCACAACACAAGTGAGTGTCGGGCCAAGCAGTCGCTAGTGGCCGAGATGAGGGCTTCTGAGTCAGATGCATGCTCTGACTCCGAATCAGAACCTGAAACGGGGAATGAAAAAGGGAAACAGATTATTGATGCGGAGCCCAACGCCACCGTTGCCACTACAAAGGTCCAGAAGGAGGAACCGGAAGATCCAGAGGAGGAGGAACGTCTCTTCCACTCCCAGATGTGGGTAAAGGGCTCCCCTGTACAGTTCATTGTCGACAAGGGGAGCCAAAAGAACCTCATTTCAGCAGACGCCGTGAAGCGGTTGGGCTTGCCGACCACAGCTCACCCACATCCATACACCATCGGGTGGCTTCACCAAGGACGAGATCTCCGCGTCAGCCAGCAGTGTCGCCTTCCCTATAGCATCAAGCCCTTCACGGATGAGGTATTATGTGATGTTGCTCCTATTGATGTTTCTGATGTATTATTTGGACAACCATACTTGTGGAAGCGTCATGCTGTGTATGAGTCTCGACCTCGTGCTGTTATTATTACTTTGGGAAATAAGTTGTACAGGATACCAGAGGTACCACCTCCTACGACTATCTCTTTGGTTACCGCAAAACAATGTAGTAAGCTCATTTCCCAAACCAGGAAATTCGTTTTCCTGATGATCCGCCCCCAGGGCAAGAAGAAGACTGTGGCCACGACCTCCAGACAGGGCTCCTCTGCACAAAAACAACAAATGGATAAGGTTGTGGAGGAGTACGGGGACATATTCACCTCACCCACAGGGGTTCCTCTGCATTGTCAGGTCAAGCACCCGATTGATCTGACCCCCGGTGTGCCGCTACCTAATGGACCGATCTATCGGCGCTCTGTTCTAGAGAATGATGAAATCAAGAGGCAGATTCAGGAGCTGTTGCAGAAAGGTCACATCAGACCAAGTTCGTCGCCCTGTGGGAGCCCGATCGTGTTGGTACAGAAGAAGGATGGGACGTGGAGACTCTGTATTGACTATCGGGCGCTGAACAAGATCACTGTCCGGAATAGGTACCCAATCCCATGGATTGATGACCTTCTGGACCAACTCAAAGGTGCAAAATATTTCAACAAGATCGACCTGAAGTCTGGGTATCACCAGGTACCAATTGAACCCTCCGATGTGTGGAAGACTGCCTTCAAAGCCAAGGAAGGCCTTTTCGAATGGCTGGTCATGCCTTTCGGGTTGACGAATGCTCCCGCCACCTTCATGAGGATGATGGATGACATCTTGCAGCCATTCACTAACTCATTTGTAGTGGTGTAATTGGATGACATTCTGATCTTTAGCCAGACTTGGGAAGAGCACCTTCACCACATCCGACAAGTCCTCCAAACACTGTGGCAACACAAGTTGTGTGCCAATTTGGAGAAGTGCACTTTTGGCATGACCCAGGTTCAATATCTGGGATACATTATTGATGAAAGGGGGTGCATGTGGATCCAGCCAAGATCCAAGTCATTCGGGATTGGCCAGCCCCAACCACTATAACAGAGCTTCGCAACTTTCTGGGTCTTGCTAATTTCTATCGGAGGTTCGTGTTGGGATTCTCTCATATCACTTGTCCCTTGAGTCAAGTCACCAAGGGAGGAGCGAGAGAAAATTTTTTTTGGTAGGAACCTCAACAGAAGGCGTTCACAGAACTGAAAAACCGCCTCTATTTTGCCCCAGTGCTCACTTTACCAGACTTGCAACAGCCATTTGAGATCGAGACAGATGCCTCTGACTATGCTATTGGGGCAGTTCTTACTCAACAGGGACATCTAGTGGCATTTCACAGTGAGACATTGTCTGACACAGTTCGCAAGTACCCCACATATGATAAAGAAATGTACTCCATTGTGCAAGCTTGTCGACAATGGAAGCATTACATTTTGGGGAAGGAAACAATCATCCACACAGACCACAGGCCCCTGCAGTTCATACAGACACAAGGGAAGTTGCAGAATGATCGCCATCAGAAGTGGTCCACATATCTACAACATTTTCATTTGAACATCAAGTATAAGAAGGGTAGCACCAATAATGTTGCAGACTGCCTCAGCCGACCACCGATCGTGGCGCTCACCACCGTGCTCAACTCTCGTGGGCACGAGACTTCTGATTGGCCGCTTCTCTATGAGAGTGACCCAGAATTTGGCCACACTTACAAGGCACTCTTGGCGGGCACGCAAGTTCCAAATTTTCACCTCCAAGATGCACTTTTATGTCACCTGGGACACCTTTGTGTTCCTTCAAGCGAGCGTGCCAAGATGATATGGGAAGCACACTAAAGTCGAGTCGCTGGGCATTTCGGGGTCGAGAAAACAGTAGCAATACTACAGAAGTATTTCTATTGGCCGAACCTTCGAAAGGATGTCGAGAAGCACATCAGATCCTGCACTGCTTGTGCCATTGCCAAACCGACCATCAAGAAGCAAGGCCTATATACTTCTCTACCTACCCCTAGTCGACCTTGGGAATCCATCTCCATGGATTACATGTCGGGCCTGCCTTCTACTAAGCAGGGAAATGACTGTGTTTTTGTGGTCGTCGACAGATTCTCGAAGATGGCCATTATGGCGGCCTGCAAGAAGAATATCACAGCAGAAGCCACTGCTAAACTCTTCTTTGAACGAGTGTGGGTGCACTTTGGGATCCCACAGTCTATCATATCAGATCGGGATAGCAGGTTCCTCAGTACATTTTGGTCCAGCCTCTGGTCGATGTTGGATACCAAGCTCACCAAGTCCACAGCTTTCCATCCCCAAACAGATGGCCAGACAGAGGTCGTCAACAGAATGATTGTACACATTATGCGCATGTACAATTCAAAGCATCCACGCACATGGGACGAGAGCCTCCCCTATGTACAACATAGTTATAATCGGGCTCTCCACATTTCAATCGGCCATAGCCCCTTTCAGGTGGGCTTGGGATTCTAGCCACTATGTCCCATTGACGTAGCCATGCCATTTGTAGCTGCTCAGGCCAATTCAGCTCATGTCCAGTCTGAAGTTGAAAAATCAAGTAGCTTCATCGAGCGCATTCAACACATCCGCCAATAGGTTCATGATATATTGGACAGAGCCAATGCCAAGTACAAGAAACGCCATGATCAACACCAAGTGCCACACAACTTCCAGGTGGGCGACAAAGCATGGCTACATTCGCAGAAGGAGCGCCTCACTGGACCCCACCGCAAGCTTCGCCTGCTCCGATATGGGCCGTACACCATCACCAAGGCTGTAGGGAACAATGCCTTCGAACTCAGTATTCCACCATTCCTTGGTCTGCACCCAGTCTTCAATGTGGATCGCCTTCGTCCTTACTTCCCACCTCTACTAGACACCTCGGACATTGCAGAACAACTCACACCAACAAAGTTAAATCCAGACTGCATGGAACAGGCCACCACAGATTGTATCATGGACATGCAAATCAAGAACACTTGCCAGCAGAAGATCCAACTATATCGGGTTGTCAAAGCTGGCCAACTCCTGCACCAAGGAAAGTGGTTCACCAGGGACCAAGTTCAGCAGAAATTTCCTCATCTCATGGAGGAACTTAACACAATGGGGACCATTTCTTCCTAAGGGGGGAGGAATGATCCAGGTGGATATTGGTGGTCACCCGCCTATTCCACTTGGGGCTCCACCATTGTCTCTTTCATTTTTTCAGTTTCGACACAGTTTACTATTTTTAGCAGTTTTTCGGGTACTAAACTTCTGGAGCCGTTTTGAGGCCCTAAACGATGTTTTTTGGGAAAATGGAGAGCAACATGGGTCCATGGACCGATTTGTCTCATTCCAAATTTGTAGTCCTCGGATAGATCTTTCTAACGAGCTATGGTACGCGTCAAACGGAGATTGTATGCCAAAGTTACACCCCTGGGAAGTTGAAACACCAATTTACCCAAACGGGGCCCATAGTTTTGGTGCTTCATCTCCTAGGGTTAGGGTTTTGGTTGTTTAGGATTTCCCCTTGTTTCTAAATAATAAATAGGCCCTCGAGCCTCATTGCAACTCAGTTTAGAGGCCTGTAGCCGCCACATCTCTTCTCAGAGATAGCTACCATCACCCTAGCTAGTTTTATTTCCATTTTGTCTGTAAGCAAATTTCAGTTCTTTGATATTAATGAAATGAAGTGTTATTTCCGCTGCATCTCTGTATTTATGGTTATATTTTTATTCTGCTGCATTCCTGCATAAATCCGGATCATTATGTCCATAGTTGAAAACTGAAGGTCTATAATTGGGTTGATACGTGCAAATACACTTGATGCGTTAAGCCCTGTTGAATGTTGATAAGAGGTGTATGAAGCATGGGCCCGATATATGTATGGTTTCATGACCATATATTAAAGGTAAAGATCCCTTGAGATACATCATGGCTTTAGCATATGGGTTTTAACCAAGAGAAATGTAAAAGCACAGTGCGCATATATATGTGACATTAACCCCAAGGTTTAATATAAGTGTCTCGCATTCTTAAAGTGGGTTTGGAATATAGTTCCATAACTATAAGATAAGAACGAGTGTGTGGCCCGAGTGTTATGTCATGAACCCCGAGTTATAATATATGTTATGAGGGTTAGTTATATAATGAGAGTCATTTAAGCCCAAATATTTATGGTAGGACTTTGGAAAGGTCGACTATCGTTAAATTAAACGGAACCCTTGGCTATGAGAGTTATTTGGGTTATATAGTGAACACTATATATGTGTTGTATGGATTTTAAAGTTATTGAAAAAAAAAATTGGATGAGCATTTTAAATGTGCAATATAACAGAAGAGTGAGGGTAGCCCGAGCATCAAGGAGTTTCCGCAATGAAAAGATTTTGCCCAGATATAAAATTAATTGGGTTACAACAATGATTTTAACCTCTGATGGAGCAACTTCAACATTGATTCAATTTGCCAGTGCAGAAATTAAAAAGTATTGAAATTTCCCAAATTAGACAGATTGAGGACCCTTTTGAATGATTAATTTATGCATGAGACTTTGAGAGTTACTGGGGAGCTAAAATTGTAAAACAGATATATATGCAGCAGATACACAATTACAGTTGACAGGTGTACATACACAGAATGTAGGAGAGTGTGCAGAAACTGAAAAAGGTAGTGAACAACAGAGGTATGCAGGACAGTTACATGAGAGCAATAGAAAAGACAAAAACCAGCAAGCCAAGGGCTGGAAAAATGGTTGACTGAAATTAATGTGTGTAACTGAAATTGTGAATATAAATGTTTTTAATTGACTTTATATCATTGGTGATGCATTGGCAAGTCTCCGGAGGAAAACAAAAATCCCACTGTGATATTGAAATTAGTACATATTGTAATATTTTTTCTGAATGGGCTGGTAAAAGAAATGAGAAGGCAGAAGGCAAAGAGGCATGGTTGTTCATTTCAAATTCCCTGAGGAATGCTAACAGTCATGAGGCAAACTCTATAAATGATATCACATTGATATGCATAAGAGGTTAGAGAGTGAGGTTAGAGAATGAAGAAATGAAGCAGTGAGGCAGTGAAGAAGGAGGAGCTGTTAGAGAATGCTGAAATGAAGTAGTGAGGAAATGAAGAAGGAGGAGTTGTTAGAGAATACTGAAATGAAGTAGTGAGGCAGAGAAGAAAGGAGGAGCTAATAGAGAATCTGAGAAGATGCAGAGATGATACGGGGCAGATATAAGGACTGATAGACAACAGAAAAGAAGGAACAAAACAAATTTGATATCCAAGGTAAATCAACAAGTGTTTTCTTTTGAAAGAGTAAGGAATTTGGAGCTTCCCTATCAAGTTGTAGCTTGATAGATGTCACTTGTAGCTGACTGAGGTAGAAGCCTCCTGTAGGTTGGTGCCTGCAGAAAATAGATGGGAGTTGGTGCTTCCACATCAAGTTGTAGCTTGATAAAATGTCAGTTGTAGCTGACTGACGTTGGAGCCTCCTGTAGGTTGGTGCCTGCAGAAAATTGATGGGATTTGGAGCTTCCTTGCAAGTTGTAGCTTGCAGAATTGAGGTAGGAGTCTCCTTTAGGTTGGTGCCTACAGAAAATCAGTGGTGAGAGGGAGTTGGAGCTTACCTTTGCATCACAACAATAATAAGATGTGGTTTTCTCCCTTTATGGGTTTCCACTTATATTTGGTGTCTATGTGCATGATTTCTTTGTGTTGATATGGTATATCTATCCTGCTTAATATTTGCTGCTCACATATTAAGACTGCTGGTACATTATCTAATCTACTTATTAATTGCTGCTCACAAATTAAGATTGCTCACATATTATGTTGATCATGAAATGAAGGTGTTGATAAATTTTAATGAAAAGTTTTAAAAGTCCATGAATGTGTTAAACTGATTCACCCCCCCCCCCTCTCGGGCTTTAATCAAGGGTTCAACAATCGGGTATCGAAAGGTGTTCCTTTGGTGTAATCCTAATAGCTTGAAGGAGATTTGGTTGTCCCCCCCCCCCCCCCCCCAGACCACACGTACGTACCTCCCACGCAAGAACAACATAGGAATGCCAAGGAAAAATGTGTGATATTCAACAGTCTTCATAACAAGGATCTTGAATTAATAATAATGGATTTAACCTCTGCAAAATAAATATGGGATAGATTGCATTTCATGCAAGGAGTAGACACTAAGGACTGCATTGTCAAGAAGGAGAAGAGATTTAAGAAGAAGAAAAATTCATGTCAGCAGGAAAATTTTCAATCAAATGAGGTACCTTCTAGTGTGAATGGAGATAAGAACCATGAATAAATTACAGCTGAAAAAAAAGCCAAACTTGACACTACTTTGACTGAAACAGAAAGATTGAAGAATGAAAACAAAGACTTGAAGACATTGGTGCAAACATGTGATGAGAAATAAAATGAAGATAAGAAAGAAATTATTGGCCTGAAGACACAGCTTGAAGAAGCAAGGAAAGTAGAAGACTCTCTGCTGCAACAAATGAAAGAGAAAAGTCTGGAATCTAAGAAAATGGAAGAAGAAGTAGTGTGCCTAAGAAAGAAATTAGAAAAAGCCCAAAGAGAATTATTATTGAATACTCCTCAAATGAAAAGCTCTGGACAGTTGGACCAAATTCTCAATGTTCAAAGATCTCCTCTCATAAAGACTAGGATAGAATATGAAGGATAAACCAGCATGTCCAAGGTTTAAGATAATAGCAATGTCATTTTTGTAAAATCTGTAAAGGACAGTGAAGCAACTCAGCAGATTCCTACAGAAGTAGAAGCCAGCAAGAACATGATTTGCAGAGAAACAAACAGAAACAAGCAGATACATGAAAAGACAGAGAATGAGAGGATAAAACAATTATCTTCTAAAGGATCATATGCTCCTGAGGATGTATTGAATGAATTTGGAAGATGTCAAAGAAGTTTCTTTCCTCCTATGAGAAGTATCACTTGTTTTTCCTGCCACAAACCAGGACATGTTGCAGCACATTTTAAGACAAAGAGAATCAATGTTAACCAGCAAAAGATGCATCAAATGAGAATAAAACCTCAAGCAAGCAGATGGAAAGGACAATCTTTCACCAGGTACACAAATCATTTCCATGGCTACTGTTGTGCATGCAATAATTTTGGACATAAACTTGTTGATTGTAAAATGTGTTCAAAAATGGGAATAAAATATTATACATCAACTCAAACATACCTTGGCAAAGTAAGATGTTATGTATGCCTCAAACTTGGTCACAAAGAAAAGGACTGTAAACTTCCATATACTTTAAATAACTCCATACAAATGATGGAACGAAACTATGAATAAAAAAGAAGAGCAGAAATTATGAGGAACCCCAATAAAGTATGGAAGGAAAAGAGAAAGGGGGAGCCTGTTACCTCAATAACTTAATGAATCCATCATAGGCTCAGGGGGAGCTGCTCTAGGAAGCAAAGCATATATCTAATCAGTGACAAATATGAAGCAACATCCCAGGGTGAGAGCAGTTCATAAATAGTCCCCATGAAAGCAGTCTGAGAAGAGCTGCTTGGAATATGACCTTGGAATATGAAAAATTATGAGATCAGGAAGGAAAAGATAATTCCTCTAAAAGAGAACTATATAGGAAGAAGTTCATCTAAAGTATTAAGTAGCTGACAGATTGATGAAATAAGAGAAGACAACAAGAATCCTTGGTGGTAGAGAGAACATTAGCCATGAACATGTAAGCTAGGAAAACATCAACACATTAAGTAATGATCACATTGTGCATCATACTGCTAGAATTAACAATGAATCACTTAAAGAAGAATGAGTAAGAAAAGTGCCTATCATCATTATGTAATGACATCATCTATGAAAAGTCCCCTTGAAGTAGTTAAGTTTAATAAGTGATAAATATTTGAGCGATCTGCCCATGAAGATTCCTAGTAAAGAAATTGAAGATTTCTTCCCAAATATCTTTATGTAGAACAATTGAATTGTATCTAAAGAAGCAATCAATCTGGAGCAGCTCTAGAAAGGAAAATGCTGTGACTTTCCTCTGAACAGAATGACAGAAAAAGAAAAATATTAATGAGGCGAAGATCACATTTAGTATATTGATGAATTTTGTTGAAAACAGTGGAGAGCTCAATAGCAGAAATTATGAAGGTTGTCTTATCTATGGGTTCATGTGTGAGCTGAAGTGAAAGTGGCATCAATGTGGGTATTTGGTACAAGAAGCATGCCTATCAATAGAATACCAAGTATTATCAGTGGAGTAGCAGTATGGTACAGGTCCTCAGGATCAAAGGATTAAGGCAAAATAACGTCAAGGTAATATCCCAGCGCTATCTACATTATTCAAGCTTGAAAAGGTCAATAAAAGAGCTAAAGGATCAGTATGTTGTTTACACTTGAAACATTATATGGAGCATTGAAGCAGTATATTTTCTATATATAATTTCAAGCCTTCCAGAAGTTAGTACACATATATCTTCAAGGCCTCTTTCTTAAGATCATTCACAAATGTGGGTGAAGTCTGTTTGCTGAGATTTCAATTAAACATCTTGACTATGTTTTGCTGAAGATCATCATAGTAGAATAGTTAAAGTATCGAAAGTATGGAGGATTAGTTATGTCAGTTGAAGCTCAAAACTCTGTTATTGATTCATCAAAAGCATACTTCAGTAGAAAGGATTTGCTGACATTTCACCATTAAAGAAAGATTGATCAGTGACATACATAACCTCTTATGTCATAAAGGAAATTTCATGAGTGATAA
The DNA here is from genome assembly GCA_034641835.2 of Pinus albicaulis. Classification (NCBI taxonomy): domain Eukaryota; kingdom Viridiplantae; phylum Streptophyta; class Pinopsida; order Pinales; family Pinaceae; genus Pinus; species Pinus albicaulis. Next base: position 492,974,025 of record CM076576.1, read on the forward strand.
GTGAGAGTGACTAATACATTGAATGTATCTAGCCTCAAGGGTTTGTTTTGAAAATACATTGTACAAGAATGAAAGTCATTTGGTCTCTCATATTGAAAGATATTGCCTATTCTCATAATAAACAATAAGCTCTAGTTTGATTCATTGTTCACTTCAGCAACAGGTGTCAAGGACCTTTCAGTATTTAAGAGCAATATATCTATCAACAGTCTAGCACATATCACCAATAACAGACAGTATAGGTGAACCACAACCACAAAAGATATATTGGCATCATAACAATTGAACAGATGTTGTCTACAAATGTGTATTGCAGAAGAAGACATATTTCAGCTACAAGGGTTATGGGCCTACAACTTCCTCAACATATATAGATTTCTGATGAAGATTATAGTATAGACTGAAGTATAGCTGAAGAAAGCTTGATATGTCACATGGAGAATTCACAATCTTTAAGTATTGATCCAATGATGCATCTCTGATTAGACAAGGTTGGTACAAGGTGTTCTATTCTTCACTTTCAACTTTATACAAGTGAAAGGAGTCTGTACTTTGAATTGTATCAATTTACAGTGTATATTCAAAATCAATAAGTCTCAAAAGTGTTCTCTCAACACCAGTCTGGAGCAACAAGGTATAACAAGTCAAAAGAAAAAGGCCTAAACACATCTCAGAGAGAGGAAATGAAGAGACAAAAAGCACACTAGGAAATGTGCAACCCTTTGCCATTGATGTCAAACGGGGAGGAAAAGAAAGCAGAGGAAGACCTAGAGGAAGCATTGGATTAGTAGTTTGGTGTTGCCATCAATGCCAAAGGGGGATACCATTGGAAATTTTGTCATTGATGGAAAAGGAGATAACAAAGGAAGAACACCTGAAACAACAACAAGGCAAAGAGAGTAGTATAGAAGCAGAGAAATAGCAAAAGAGGCAGCAAGATGTAGACAGGGTCGAGCAGCAGAGACAGGGCCATTTAAAGTAGCAGAGGCAGCAGTGAATTGAAGCAGAGAGCTATTCAAGGTGTAGAGTAGTGAAGAAGAAGTTCTACATTACATGAGTATGATGAGACTCTGTAATTGGGGGTCTAAATGGTTCTATGATGTTGTGGTGTGCAATTATGTGGTGTGGTGTGAATTGATCAGGGTTTATAAACAGTGTTGAATAAATAAACTCTGTAGCAAAGGTTTTGTGGTAATCTGCAGATAATTGAAGGAAATCCATAAATTTTTCAGAGGCAGAGTGTAAGGATAGTAGGCCACAAATTTGAATATCTGGCCGAGACAAGAAGCTTTGTAAGTGGTCTCACTGTATATATGTGAAAGAAATTGGTTCAGAACTATATGAATGATGTTTGATTTAGTTTTTGTGTAATTGGGCTTCAATTCCCACTAAGTGATTGTATAAACCTGTGTGATGAGACTTTGTATCTGATGAAGAAATAAATGTTAATTAGCATTGGTATTTTTGTGAACTAAATACATGCGGGATTGTACATTACCTTGAATTAAGGAAACTGCAGTCATCAACCACTGCAAGGGTCGATGACTTGGAAGGAGTTCGAGCGCTAACACAGCGGTCAAATATTGATTATATCAGACCTTGGTTGTATGGAGGGCATATTTCTTAATGGAGGAAACATCGATTTTAGTTGACGTTGATCTTATGCTTAAATTGATCACAATATAGTTGCATATGTTTGAAGAAGTGCATAGACCAGAACTATGAGTGCTCACACAGTGAATTGGAAGCTGAAGCAGAGTCTTGATCCTTGAAGAAGGACGCAAGAAGTGTTAATTCTGAGCATGGTTGAATCACATTAAACCTCTGTTACTGGAGTGATTTCTATTGGGATTGAATGTTGTTGAGTAGGTGAAGACCGAGCAATGTTATAATCCGAAGAAGTGAAATCATAAATCGATGGCGAAGTGGATTCGTAGAAGTGAACCGAGCGTGCAGAGGTTACGGAAACATTGTGTGAACAAAAAAATTTGTGGAGCGGAACCTTGAGTTATTGAACAGAACTGGAGCCGAACAGTAACAGTGGTTTTGAAGAACCCAAGAGCGCTCTCGCGCAACCCCTCAAGCAGTAAGCTGATTTTGAAAAAAAACACGATGTTACTCGTTGGAGGACGCGTGTCCATACGCAGTTTTCAAAACCCACCTACGTTGCGCAATTTCTGAGCATTAAACCTCAGTAAGAAAATTAACGCGATATTTGTTTACCTTCGTCGGATCATCCCACCCTACGCGACAAGCTATCTGCCGTGGGATGCGAGTGGCTTGTTAATGGAGGTGGTCCCTATGTAAGGGGGTTCCATGAAACGTTTGAATGGTCGAGTGTTAAGTTCGTAAAGGCAGAGTTATAAATCGGGTTTTAATCCAAGGGCGATAAAAATATGTGTGTGTCCATAGTTGAAGACCGAAGGTCTATTGTTGGGTTGTTACGTGCCAATACACTTGATGTGTTAAGTCCTGTTGAATGTTGATAAGCGGTGAATGAAGCATGGTCCCGGTATATGTATGGTTTCATGACCATATATTAAAGGTAAAGATCCCTTGAGATACGTCATGGCTTTAGCATATGGGTTTTAACCAAGAGAAATGTAAAAGCACAGCACATATATATATGTGACATTAACCCCAAGGTTTAATATAAGTGTCTCGCATTCTTAAAGTGGGTTTGGAATATAGTTCCATAACTATAAGATAAGAACGAGTGTGTGGCCCAAGTGTTATTTCATGAACCCCGAGTTATAATATATGTTATGAGGGTTAGTTATATAATGAGATTCATTTAAGCCCAAAGGTTTATGGTAGGACTTTGAAAAGGTCGGCTATCGTTAAATTAAAGGGAACCATTAGCTATGACAGTTATTTGGGTTATATAGTGAACACTGTATATGCGTTGTATGGATTTTAAAGTTATCGAAAAAAAAAATTGGATGAGCGTTTTAAATGTGCAATATAACAAAAGAGTGAGGTTAGCTCGAGCATCAAGGAGCTTCCGCAATGAAAAGATTCTGCCCAGATATAAAATTAATTGGGTTACAACAATGATTTTAACCTTTGATGGAGCAGCTTCAACATTGATTCAAATTGCCAGTGCAGAAATTAAAAAGTATTGAAATTGCCCAGATTAGACAGATTGAGGACCCTTTTGAATGATTAATTTATGCATGAGACTTTGAGAGTTACTGGGGAGCTAAAATTGTAAAACAGATATATATGCAGCAGATACACAATTATAGTTGACAGGTGTACATATACAGAACGTAGGAGAGTGTGCAGAAACTGAAAAAGGCAGTGAACAGTAGAGGTATGCAGGACAGTTACATGAGAGCAGCAGAAAAAGACAAAAACCAGCAAGCCAAGGGCCGGAAAAATGGCTGAGTGAAATTAATGTGTGTAACTAAAATTCCATTAACACTGCATTTAGGAATTCTAACTTCACGTCCATTTGGTAAAATTTCCACTTGTTTTGTGCTGCTATGGACAGCACTGCTCTCACGGTTTTCATTCTTGCAACCGGTGCGAAATTTTCCTCATAATCTATCCCATGCTTCTGCTTATACCCTTTGACAACAAGTCTTGCCTTGTGTCTCTCTATTTTTCCTTCAGCATTACTCTTGGTCTTGTGGACCCATTTAACTCCAATAACATCTTTACCTTTTGGGAGTTCAACCAAATCCAAAGTCTTGTTTCTTTCTATGGCATTAATCTCCTCATCCATAGCTTCTATCCATTTCTTATTCTTAATAGCTTCTTCAAAATGAACAGGATCATAAACATGAAAATATAAAGAAAAAAAAGAATTGATACCTTCATTTGCTACCTCTTGTGCATAAATTTCATTCAAATTTCTGAACTTCTTACCTCTTTCAATAGGTGTACAAATGCCTGAGGAAGCACTTGAATTTCCTCCTTGTGGTGTGCTTGGAGAAGCACCTTCATTTCTCCTCAAGGGTGTGCTTTGATGCTCTTGTGTTGGTGTGGCTGTTTGGGGATGTATTTCAGCCAATTCATCATCATTTTCATCATGAGATAAACAGTGTTTAACATTCACTGTTTTCTCTATGCTTCCATCCCAAGCTTCCCCCTCAATAAAATGAACATCTCTGCTCGCAATAAACTTCTTGGTGGATGGGTTATATAACCTATAATCCTTGGATTCCTCACTGTATCCAATGAAAATGCATTTCTCCCCCTTGCTGTCCAACTTCTTCCTTAGCTGATCTGGAATGTGTGCATAAGCCACACATCCAAAAACCTTCATGTGTGTGACACCTTGCTTTGTGCCACTCCATGCCTCTTTCGGCACTTTGTTCATCACTGCTTTTGTAGGGCACCTATTCAGAATGTATGCTGCACAATGTATAGCTTCAGCCTAATAATCATCAGGCAAATGCTTTGCCTTTAGCATACTCCTCACCATGTCCATTATGGTTCTATTCTTCCTTTCGGCTACTCCATTTTTCTGTGGATTATATCTTGTTGTAAACTGCTTATGAATACTATTTTCTCTAAAAAAACATAGAAAATATTTAGAGATATACTCACCTCCTCTATCAGTCCTTAGGACTTTGATGTGCAGCCCACTTTGGTTCTCAACAAGTGCTTTGAAATTGCAGAACCTTTCAAACACTTCACTTTTGTTTTTCAAAAATTAAACCCAAGTTTTTCTTGTAAAATCATCTATGAATGTTAACATGTAGTGGTTGCTAGCAAGCGATGGAGTTTGCATCGGTCCACACAAATTTGAGTGGACAATCTCTAAGGGTGCCTTTGCCCTTATGCTTTTCCCGGAAGGAAACCTTTCTCTGTGTTGTTTCCCCAAGATACAACCTTCACAAAGGCTGTTCGGCTTCTCTATCAATGGTAAACCACTTACCATTCCTTTTCTGTTCAACAAGTTAAGACCTCCAAAGTTGAGATGTCCAAATATCAAGTGCCACAACCAATTTTCATCTTTTCGTTTGCTTTGGTAAGCCTCTTTTGCCACTGCTGCTATCTTTTCTTCATTTTTTAGATCTGCTCTCATTCTAAGAGGGAACATCCTGTTCCTTGTCATCTTCACTTCAGCAATACATTTCTTGTTGGGTGGTTTGTCCATGATGGTACAAACATCATCCTCAAAAAATACATTATACCCCTTTTGAACAAGTTGTCCAATACTTAAGAGGTTACACTTCATTCCTGGAACATAATACACATCTGCTATGGATTTCTTTGCACCTTTCCTTGTTAAAACATTTACATTTCTTTTTCCCATAACAGAAACTTTGCTATCAGTTCCTAGTGTGACTTGTGACTTCACACTCTCATCTAGCATAGAAAACATTGCTATGTTTCCTGTCATATGGTTACTGCAACCGGAGTCTAGAAACCATAAATCGTCACTTTTTTCTTCAACCATATTACAAGCTAAAAACAAATTATCTTGGCTAATATTTTCTCTAGTGAAATTTGCACTAGTTCTACTTCCCATATCATGTTGCTTCTTTCTACATTCATTAGCATAATGACCATATTTTTTACAATAGTGACATTGGACATTGGACTTATCATACCTCTGTCCTTGAGCATTCTGCTGACCACTTTTTTGGTTGCTTCCTTGGCCTTGATGTTGATTTGGATTGCTGCCCCTTCCTTGAGCATTTGTTGGACTGTTCCTTCCACCTCTATTTTGGCTTCTGCCTCTTCCTCTCTTATTTCCTCTGCCTTGCACTCTTCCTCTTCCGAAAGACATCTGGGTCTTAAAGGCATGCTCCAGAGATGAGTTTTCACTCCTACCCAATCTCTGCTCATGAGTCATCAGTGATGCATGTAGCTTATCCACTGTGAACTTTGTGAGATCCTTAGTCTCCCATATGGTGGTGACAATCAAATCAAATCTTGAGGGTAGACTCCTTAAGAGTTTTTCCACAATCCTCTTATCTTCAAGAGTCTCTCCATGAGATCTTATTTGTGTGACCATTCCAATCACATGAGTGAATAATGAGTCAATAATATCTGACTTTTTCATACAGAGAGTTTCAAAGTCTCTCCTCGGAAACTAAAGTTTTGTTGTCTTCACTTTTTCCATGCCTTGATAGGCTGTCTTGAGAGTTTCCCATGCTTCTCTGGATCTCTTGGCTACTGCTATCCTTGGAAACACACTCTCATGAATTGCTTGATACAATAAGAAGAGAGCCTTGGAGTCTTTCTTCTTATTTCTCTTCAGCAACTCTCTTTCTTCCTGAGTTAAATCTTCAAACTCTTCTTCATTTGCTGGCTCTTCAAAGCCATCCTCAACAAATTCCCATAAGTCTTGGGAGAAAAATAAAGCTCTCATATTTATTGACCAGTAATCATAATTTTTCCCATTAAACATTGGGAGATGGATATTTCCCATACCCATACCAGTGCTGGCTCCAGCCATTCTTCACTCTTAACTATGATTCAAAAATACTTGACTGTGTATTTAAAATAGCTCACTGTTTTGCAACAGTAACACAATAAACTGTATAGAGAAATACCTTGAATTCTTTTTGGCTGAGTCTTCACTCTGCTGGAGAAGCTGCTGCAACAAAGAACTCCTTTCTTCAGCTTCTTTGATCTTCAAAGAGCCTGGACTCGCTCTGATACCATGTTGGAATTTTTGAGTGATGCAGGAGCATCGGAATGAGCCAGCAATGTGAAAAATTTGTTCACATGTTGTGGCTTGACAATTCATTTACTGTTTGGTCAATTTTAGTTACTGTGGGGGTTGATTTTCAAATAGTTTGTTATTATTGTAATAAGGAGACTGTTTTATTTAGATTTAGTGATAAAATCAGTTCGAACAGGTGTAAGCCAGAGCTAGATATAGGAGATTATGTTAAGATCTTTATTAATAAATAGAAGATTTCTGTTAAGCTATTATTAGAAAATTAATGTGATAGAGGAGAATAGTTAGGCGAGGTTTTTGTGGAGCGAAAAGCTCAGATTAGTGGGGGTAGTTATGTTAAAAATCGAATAGATACCAGTCTTAAGGGGGGTGAGCAAGACTCTATTTTCAGTTTTAAATATAAAACTCTGTTTCATTTTATATATTAAAAATACAACTGTGGTTTGTGTACAATAGAGGGACAGATCTGGCAATTCGATCTAGGTGATCTGTGTAATTAATGGAATAAATGTGGCCTGTGTTAATTGTATGCAGCTTAATGCGTTGATAATTGCCTGAAGTGGTTCGACCTGTGGTTTTTAAAAATTGTTAAAATATCTGTGTTATGACAAATTGTACGTGTTAAATTTTGTGAGTTGAAATCTCTTTCCACAGAGAACAGCTTGGAATAGACTGCGCAGATTATTGGGGATAATACCGAATTATGGAAATTGCCGATTCCTAAAATCTCACATCGAAGTTCTGGATATTGGCAATTGTCAGTTCTAATATCAATAAAGCGATTCCAATTGCAGTTGAGATCACAACAGATCTGTGGTAACAGATGAGCATTGAATATTCACTAGTTTTGCGACTAGCAAACTCCGGCAGTTTCGCATTGGAGCATAGAAAACGCCAAATTATTGCTGCATATCGAGTTAAATGGTTGCAATTTGATTCGATATTGGACAACCAGATCTGGTGACTATCCATAGTGTTGTGTTTTGGAAATAGCCATTTGGGAAAATCGATGGTTGACACCATATCAGTGCAGATTGAAGGGAGCGTATGTTGAGTTTGTGTAATATTGCATTGGAATAGTTAAAAACACAAACTTGGGCGCATACCGTATCTCCAGGTTGAAGTTGGAGTGCATTAAAATTGAGGAAGTGTAGTGATACCGAATCAAATCGGGGTTAAAGGCCCAAATCCTTGTGGTTATTGAAATTCAGCAATTAGCCAATCGATTCAGCATCGAATCAATAAAACAGAAATCGATCAATGCTGGAGGTGGAAAATGGCGTTTCAAAAGTCGATTTGTGAATTCCTAGAGGTGCGTGAAAGATGAGTAATATTTCGGAGCCCGAATTAACACCGTCGAAGGTTGCAAACCAAAATAGAACGGTTATAATCACGTCGTTGAACGCAGCATGGGCGCAGAATAATAGCATGATCGATCTCTTCTTGCAGAGTTTCCGAGAGGGCAACGGAACTGAACATTTTCTGAAGAATCTTTTCATCGTTTCCGTGGATGACAAGGCACTCCAACGCTATAGACAGATTCACGAACATTGTTATCTGATGAAGAACTGAGGGTGCAGAGTTGTTTTTAAGCTGTGTCTATTTTATATAAATTTAAACAGTAAACAGATTGATGGAAAAGGTGAATTACGGCGTGGCAAATTGTCGACATGAGCAGTGTTAATCCAGCTTGGTACGAGAAAGGGAAAAGGCGCATAAACAGATTTGGTACCTTGGTTCGATTGAAATGAAGAATCGAAGACACGTAATTGAGTGCAGACAAATGTTATTGGTAATGTTTGCATGAAAGGTTTGTTTGAAACAATGTCAAGTTGAATTTAAATCATGGGCACATTGGTTTTATTGTCTTTTGATTATATAAAGGTGTGTGTAAGATTTCCCGTGTATGGATAAATTGAAGAACTTCCGTATGTACTGTTGAAATTGCCTAGCATTGAGTTTTATTTGGACAGAGATTTGAGATGCATTTATTACATGCATGGTAGTGTTTGTAGATTCTGGGTTTGCAGGTTTATCCTGCGTCACTGAGAATTCCAGAACAACAATGGAGAGAGTAATACTCTCCTCTACAACACAGAAAAATATAAAATTTCTTGACAGGAGACAGAGTTTTCACACTCAAAACAAAATTCTATTCCTTAAAAAAACTATTACAATGTCTTTCTCTCACAGAGGGATTTACAAAATGTTGACTGTTGCAAACACAGTTCACAAAACTTCACTGTCACACAAAAACAAAACACTCTATTTCTGTAATAACACTGCTGTGTTTTTCTTTCACCCGCACTGCTATGCAAAATACAAACAATGAAAAATTACATTCTGCAGGCTCTCGGGCCTTTTGTTTTATATATGCCGCGCATATTATAAAACATTACAAAACTATGTAAAACTTAAACTAAATCTAAATATGTTTTAAAACAAAACATTCGGGCCCACTACAATAGTGCTTTGAACGCACGATTTAAATCCATTTAAAATGTTCATTAGGTCTACGACTACAATAAAAAAAATGAACCAAATAAAAGTTTTGATTGTGATTTTCAAACTGGATGCGATGACGCATAAAACTCCGCCATAATAAAACCATCGGGTCCGTGTTATAACAAAACACACGACCAAAATAAAATTCCTATTGTGATTGCAAACCAAACGCGATGAGTAATAAAACTCCGTTGAATAACTTTTTCGGGTCTGGATCATATAACACTATGCGATCGGGCCTTGTACAAAAAGGTTCTAATTGCGATTGGGAGACGGATGCAACTACCCCTTTTAATTCTGCTGCATAAATTGTATCAGGTCCGCCATTGGTTAATGCAATCGGGGGCATAAACAAAATAGTTCCGATTCAAAACTTGCAATTGTTTAATATGATGCCGCATGGTCTGTGGGACCAGCGGACCTCGGCATATGGTGGAGGGTGATTATAATGTAAGTTTCGATTGCGATGTGTGTGATTGCATCGGGCCTTAAAAAAGGCTGTGGTATATGTATGTTCGTTCTGCTTGCGGAACTCGCCACATCAACAAGACACTGCTCCTCCTGTGGGGACCACGGGGTTTAAAAATAAAATGCCCACGTACACAGTAAAAAATATCTCTGTGTATATAAAAATATAAAGTACTCTTTTTTGCCAAAAACAGAGACTGTCCTTGAACAATTTAAAAAGACTGTTTTTCAAAATAAAAGACTGCGCCGATTCCAACAAAATCTGAAACTAACTATTCAACAATTTTAGAAAGCGGCTGGGAGTACATAAACCTAGAGAAAAGATAGAAAGTGGCTCTGCACAGCCATTGTTGAAAGTAACATTTCAACAGTCTGAAAGACACTCCTGCGGAAATTGTTTGTCTGAGGGAATATAGAAGCTCTGCATAAGGCTACATAGCTAGTTCAAGCTCTCGAAAGCCTGTCCTGTAAAAACACTCGTAACACGTAAAGCGTAAGTTCTATTGTAATTATACATATATAGTAACTAGACTTTAATTTCACCCAATACTTTCCTTTCTAACTCCTTCTTCGTGTCAGGATCACCCAGATCACTGTAAACATCGTAGTCATAAATGCGATCCCATGTATTCCTTTGGCTCGTTCCATTTCCTCTCAATCTCACCAGCTCTACGTTCCTCAAAGCAACCAGACCTACCTACGTTTCATCCGGAAGATAGCTCTACAAAAATGGTACATAAATATTAATATTTTCATTTCAGACAGGCAGTATGATGCAGAGCGTAAGCAATTGAATGAAATTTGATGTTATGTACATTATTTGCAAAAAAAACTTGTTCAGCGATTAGATCGGAGTGGATGAGAGTCATCAACTTGGGATAGATCCAGGAGTTGCACAGGAAATGAATTTCTCCTTTTCCGGGGATTTGAATTGAAAGCTCTTTCAGAAAGAACTCTTGGTAGTGATTTTTTGTCACCAATACAGTGCCAGGGATCCCCATCTCAGGAGCCCACTGGAGGCTGATTCGGTGTTCTGAATCCTTACTAACGTATTCTAGCGAGGGGATCAAATATTTCCATTCTAAATGAGCGGGACAACAACGTATACCCTGGCCCATTTTTGTCGTAACAGATCAATTCATGGCTGCTATAACTACTTGCATAATAATAATTGACATGACATGGATTGTAGAAGAATTAAGCCAAGGAATCCATGACTACATTAATCACATAATCATGCAAATTCATTATTTCACCTTGATCTATCTAATCGCTGCTGACCAGCTGAAAATTCACCTTTTGTTGCAGCAATTCGAATATACAATCTCCAAGGCTAGCAGATAAATCCTTGACATCGAGAAGAGATGCTTTCCGAAGGACAACCCTCCCTTCGATCTTGGTAACTCCCTTCTTGCCCCTTCTGAAAAATTCGAAATTTTTCATTTTTGTGTCCAACTGTAATGCTTGAGCGGCTTGCCCTTGCTTGGTCTGCTACAAAGATATTGGTATTTATAGACTGCTGAGCAAACAAATAACTTTCCTGCCTAAGGATCAATACCCAATGCCCATATTATATTTAGAATGTACGGATCAATTTATTACTTTCCAGTGTGTCATGCATAAAATTCTTCCTCATTTCTAAAGCCAGGTTTGGAATTTCAAAATAAACTTACTCATCAAAATACTTTCCCACCACGATCTTGCTAGTTTAACAAAAATACGTCGATAGGCGTATATAAAATAGATTTACAACATGTGGTTGATATACGCCGATAGGCCTATATCCACTACCCATCACATTAATTTATATATCAATAAATAAATATTATATATAATAATTTTATTATATTAACTTTAAATATATATATTATATATTAATAATAATATTTATCAATATATTAATTATGATTAAAATCAGAAGAATATTTTATATAAATTAATAATATTGATTGATATATTAATAATATTAACTATATACATACTATATATTAACTTGAAATATATATATAATATATATTAATAATATTTATTAATATAATAATAATATTAATAGTAAATAATATTTTAATATTTATTAATATATTAATATCATAGATGGTTATATTATTAATAAACCAAAAGATCTAATAATATATTAATAATATATATTATATCATAGTTGGTTATATTATTAATAATATTATAATATTATTAATAAATATTAGAATATTTATCAATAATATATATTAATATATTAATAATATTAAACCCAAAAACATAAGAAAGTAATAAAATTTAAGAATTAATATATTAATCTCAAGAGAGTAATAAAGCATATGAAACAATATTTAAAAACAAAAAACCAAAGAGATTAATAAACCCTAACAATTAATATCTTAAAGTGAAGCTATTAATAAACCCAGGGGATAATTAATAATACAAACCTAATGTCATCATAAACCAAAGGTTTAAATATTATAAACCAAAGGAATTGGTGAACCCAAGGGATAAGTATTATAAACATAAGGGATCAATATTAAAAACATAAGAGATTAATAAACCGTAAGAATTGATATTTTAAACTAAAAAACCTAATAAATTAATAATCCATAAGAATCATTATTTTAAACATAAGATATTAATAAACCAATGGGATTATTAACATTATAAACCAAAAGAACTAATAGACCCAAGGGTTTAATATTATAAAGCAAAGGAATCAGCGAACCCAAGGGATAAATATTATAAACCTAACAAATGAATATTATAAACAATAGAGATTAATAAACCTTAAGAAATAATATTTTAAACTGAAAAGTCCAAGAAATTAACAAACGGTGAGAATTAGTATTTTAAACTCAAGAGAGTAATAAACCGAATGTGTGATTAACATTATCAACCTAAATATCTAATAAACCCAACGCTTTAATATTATAAACCAAAGGAATCAGTGAACCCAAGGAATAAATATTAAAAACCTAAGGGATCAATAAGGCTAAGGGCAATATTAAAAACAATAGAGATTAATGAAATCCAAGAGTTTAATACTATAAACCAAAGGAATTGGTGAACCCAAGGGAAAACCATTACCCAACAAATTATAAACCAAAGGAATGGGTGAACACAAGGGAATTGATTTAGACATTGAGACAATTGTTGTCACAATGCGACGTTGGACCAACTATGACCAGGGTTGGCCATGGGTGATTTTCATATTGAGACAATATTTGTCAGAATGTGACATTTGATCATGGATGACATTGATCGATTATTCATATTATAAACCAAAATAACTAATAAACCCAAGGGTTTAATATTATAAACCAAAGGAATTGGTGAACCCAAGAGACAACCATTACCCAACAAATTATAAACCAAAAGGAATTGGTGAACCCGAGGGAATTGATTTAAACATTGAGACAATTGTTGTCACAATGCGACGTTGGACCAACTATGACCATGGTTGGCCATGGGTGATTTTCATATTGAGACAATGTTTGTCAGAATGTGTCATTTGATCATAGATGACATTGAACGATTATTCATATTATAAACCAAAAAAACTAATAAACCCAAGGGTTTAATATTATAAACCAAATGAATTGGTGAACCCAAGGGAAAATCATTACCCAACAAATTATAAACCAAAGAAATTTGTGAACCCAAGGGAATTGATTTAAACATTGAGACAATTGTTGTCACAATGCAACGTTGGACCAACTATGACCATGGTTGGTCATGGGTGATTTTCATATTGAGAAAATGTTTGTCAAAATGTGACATTTGATCATGGATGACATTGATTGATTATTCATACTATAAACCAAAAAAATTAATAAACCCAAGGGTTTAATATTATAAACCAAAGGAATTGGTGAACCCAAGGCAATTGATTTAAACAATGAGACAATTTTCGTCACAATGCGATGTTGGACCAACTATGACCATGGTTGGCCATGGGTGATTTTCATATCGAGACAATATTTGTCAGAATGTGACATTTGATCATGGATGACATTGATCGATTATTCACATTATAAACCAAAAAAACTAATAAACCCAAGGGTTTAATATTATAAACCAAAGGAATTGGTGAACCCAAGGGAATTGATTTAAACATTGAGACAATTGTTGTCACAATGCGACGTTGGACCAACTATGACCATGGTTGGCCATGGGTGATTTTCATATAGAGACAATATTTTTCATAATGTGACATTTGATCATGGATGAAATTTATCAATTATTCATATTATAAACCAAAAGAACTAATAAACCCAAGGGTTTAATATTATAAACCAAAGGAATTGGTGAACCCAAGGGAATTGATTTAAACATTGAGACAATTGTTGTCACAATGCGATGTTGGACCAACTATGACCATGGTTGGCCATGAGTGATTTTCGTGTTGAGACAATATTTGTCAGAATGTGACATTTGAACATGGATGACATTGATCGATTATTCATATTATAAATCAAAAGAAATAATAAACCCAAGGGTTTAATATTATAAACCAAAGGAATTGGTGAACCCAAGGGAATTGATTTAAACATTGAGACAATTGTTGTAACAATGCGACATTGGACAAACTATGACCATGGTTGGCCATGGGTTATTTTCATATTGAGACAAGATTTTTCAGAATGTGACATTTTATCATGGATGACATTGATCGATTATTCATATTATAAACCAAAAGAACCAACAAACCCAAGGGTTTAATATTATAAACCAAAGGAATTGGTGAACCCAAGGGACAACCATTACCCAACAAACTATAAACCAAAAGGAATTGGTGAACTCAAGGGAATTGATTTAAACATTGAGACAATTTTTGTCACAATGCGACGTTGGACCAACTATGACCATGGTTGGCCATGGGTGATTTTCATATCGAGACAATGTTTGTCAGAATGTGTCATTTGATCATGGATGACATTGATCGATTATTCATATTATAAACCAAAAAAACTAATAAACCGAAGGGTTTAATATTATAAACCAAAGGAATTTGTGAACCCCAGGGAAAATCATTACCCAACAAATTATAAACCAAAGGAATTGGTGAACCCAAGGGAATTGATTTAAACATTGAGACAATTGTTGTCACAATGCGACATTTGACCAACTATGACCATGGTTGGCCATGGGTCATTTTCATACTGAGACAATATTTGTCAGAATGTGATATTTGATCATGGATGAAATTGATCGATTATTCATATTATAAACCAAAAGAACTAATAATCCAAAAGGTTTAATATTATAAACCAAAGGAATTGGTGAATCCAAGGGAAAATTATTAAAAACATAAGTTATCAATAAGGCTAAGGGATCAATATTAAAAGTAGAATAGCATAACAAACCCTAAGAATAAATATTTTAAATTCAAAATCCTAAGAAAATATAAAACCATAAGAACCAATATTTTAAAAGCAACTAATTAATAAACATAAGGGATTATCAATATTATAAACCAAAAGAACTAATAAACCCAAGGGTTTGATATTATACCAAAGGAATTGGGGAACCCAAGGGAAAAATTTTAAAAACATAAGAGATCAAGAAAGCCAAGGGATACCTATAAAAAACAAAAAAAAATTAGTAAAGCCACCTGATTATTAATATTATAAATGGAGGGGAATAAACATGGTTTACCATGCTTGATTTAAACATTGAGACAATTGTTGTCACAATGCGACGTTGGACCAACTATGACCATGGTTGGCCATGGGTGATTTTCATATTGATACAATATTTGTGAGAATCTGATGTTTGATCAGGGATGACATTGATCGATTATTCATATTATAAACCAAAATAACTAACAAACCCAAGGGTTTAACATTATACACTAAAGGAATTGGTGAACCTGTTATGCTCCTATACCAATAGGTGTCATATATCATGATTTACTTTATGGGCTATGTAATATGTTCATACCTTCCCTTGTTGCAAAGGTTTTTCATATTGTCAAAAAAAAATCAAAAAATTTTAAAAAATGTAAAGAGGGTATACCCTAAAAGAAAAATCAAAGGGTGAAAAAAATAAAAATGGCCAAAAAAGTAAAAGAAAAATGAACCCCACCAAAAGAAAGGCCAATGAAAGTGTGCAAGTCTAAATGCCACTACTTTTTGCTCTTATGTAAATAAACAAATTGTGTGCAACTTGTATTTTATGCCACAATTGATGAACAGTCAAATAGTTTAAGCTTGGCTTGTTCATATTTGAATTTTATGTTTTAGAGATAGAGAATAAAATCTGACCAAAATGTTTAATCTTAGCAGATAAGTAGATAGGTAGAGCAAATAAAATGAGCTCAACAGTTTAATCTGAGCCCTTGGATGTAATAAGGTTAGACTTAAATAGATTTCTACATGTAGAAGAAAAGAAAGTGTGATAAGGGTTTTCCAGTCTAAGTGCACCCTAATAAAGAAGAAAAAATGGTAGGTGAAAGTAGGTAGGGTAGGTAGATGTTGTTGCAGAATTACATGTGATGGATAATGACTCTAAATGTGTTAATCTTTACTTTCATCACAAGGGCAAGGCAGATATTACACTGGAAGAATTTCAAGCAAAACAAAGTCAAATAATTTACTTCCCTTCTCATTTTTCCCTAAAATTTTACTAATTTCCCCTAAGTACTAAGGCATTTGAAAATTAGAGGGGCTCAAGGCATTTCCTTGACTTTTGGAGGGACCGGACCCTCGGCCCAATAATTGAAAAGCCTAAGTGCTTAAAACGATTCATAAGTTATTCATTCACTTCTAAAAAATATTTTCCTAAGTAAAATCCTATTTTACTTAGGGAAATTGCACAATATCTCATAAAAACATTTTCATTCAAGCATAAGTTAAATACATACTTCTAATGTTCTTATACTTAGCGCTTTTTCATTCATTTTCATATTAACTTTTAAATTTATTATTTAATTCACTATATAATTCAACCTGTTCCCGTATTATTTTAACTATATAAAACTCCCAATTATTAAATATCCCACCCCTTTGGTTGAAAAATAACCTTAATATTGTGTTAATTGTGATTAATTAGTTAAAACTGCGACTAATTAAGAACCCTGATTCCCCGCCGCATTAAAAAAGGACTAATTAACCCTCATGGTTAATTAATAACTTACCCCACCAATCGAATTGCCCCCGATATGATTAAATCATGTGTAATTGTATTAGGCCCACCCTTGCTATTTCCCTATCATCTCACCTCCCCGACAGCCGTCCGATCAACCCCTTCACATCCAATGGTTGTCGTCCATATTGCATCGCCCACACGTCCGAACAATAACGCGCGATCCCTAAGCGGTTTTCCAAACAGTGTCTTGCCACGCATCGCGAAGGGTATGGAATTGATGGCTTTCACTTGAAAACAACCCATCCCAAAAAGCAGTGCGATGTATACTAATTACCACCCTTCGCATTCAAAAAAATAGCCTTTCCTGCATACGTCATCCACCCGAAAAATAAAACCCCACCAACTTTTGACTTTGCAAATAAAACAAATAAATGGGCATCATTTTCATTATCCCGTGCAGTGACCAATGTTCCCATGCAAAAAACTGCAAAGCCATCTGTCGAAGATTTTCAACCACCACCTTGCTGAGAAAATTGCAGACGAACAATCCGGAACCCATCAGCAGTTGCCTACCCATGTTTTCATCACTATTCACTTCTCGGAAACATGTATTTACCCAGTTCCCGTCGAACCCTGCAAGTCTTGGTTTTTTATTTAATTCCACAAGAAAAGACTAAAACACAGTACGATTTGGTCTTTATTTCACTCCTAAGTTCCCAGACCTGTAATTATGCCCATTTTTCCATCAAAAACCCAAATTCCTTTCTGAATCCACAAGAACCAAAAATGGAAACCCTTGTGGCTTTGAATGTTGTGCCTCTAAATGCCCCCCATAAAGATTTAGACTATATGCCTCTAGCAGATAGGTATTTCCAGATAAAAGACCTCATTCTTAGTGAAAATCTTCTCAAAACCTTTTTCCAATGCAGAGATAATTTCCTGAACAGCTCTGATATTTTGGGACTGTGGGAATCCAATCTTCCAATGTATTTTTTACCTTCAGTCCATGTTTTTCCTGAAATAATTTATCACTGCCATGCCAATTACGATCCCCATCAACGAGCAGTCATGTCCCTGGGTCAAACTGTTCTTTTCCCAATAACTGCTCAATCCATAAATGAAATGTTACAGTTCCATCCCGGTCAAGCCCTGACTTCCATTTCCATGGGAGATTTACTTGAAAAATCCACAAATTTATCCCAAGAAGAACTAAATCGCCTCTGTCAGACTTTTATGCTACCAGAACATCAACCCAAAGGCCCACCTCCTTATGGATATACCTTTTTTACAGATATGGGCAGAGTCATATTGAATATGATATCTTCTGTAATGGGTTTCAACACTAGTGAATACGTTGATAAGTTAACCCTAGTGTTGTTGTCAATTTTTACTCCTAGACAGCCCCCTGCTGTCAAATATGATTTTGCTTCCTTTATTGCTGATAAAATTCATGACCAGTTCATGAGATTGGAAAATGAAAAAGTTTTCAAATATTCCACTTTTATATACCATCTTATTCTCTATTATCAATCAAAGAGTTTCCCCTTCCATGTCATGAAACTTGATGCCAAAGGAAATCCAAGGTCTGTAATTTTTTGGTCTGGAATCTTCCATAATTCCTCTGAGTCTCCTTATTCTTACAATGAGTTCATTGATCTATTTGTACACACTGCAACTACCTTATTAACAGAAGTTTCCCCTCCTAGGATCAATAATGATATGAAGAAAATTCTCCAACTCTCAAAGCAATACAGAATAGGTGATTGGTACCTATACATGAAACATACAAAAATTAGAATATATCGGTGTGATTTGTGTCCTTTCAAGCTACCAAAATATGTTCCAATGAGGCTTTTTGCCTTATAATATTTCAGAAAAATGATAAATTTGGACATAGTCCATTTTTGCAATGCAAAGAAAAAGGCTCAGCTTAGAATTAAGAGTTAATTAGGTCCTTTTGTCTGTAATTCTAGGGATGCAGGAAAAGAAGCTGAAAGAATTCTAGAAGACTATCTCAAATTGAAAAAAAAGTTTCTGGTGGTTACCTTATGACCCAAAAAACTTTATATGTGATAGGAGAACTAAAAACAAATTGTCACCATACGTTCACCATAGAATTCCAGAGATTGAACGATTTGCAAATATGGATGAATGGATGGAAGGAACCTTAGTAGAACAAGATAGTGAACAGGTCATTGTTGAAAATGTTGTGAAGGATCTTGAGAAAATACTTGACCTGGATTATTTTGGGCAGGTACAAAGACCAAGAATTGGTCCTTCCTCTATTGGAACCTCTCAGAAAAATTTGCAGGAAATCAGTGCACTAGCCACAGTAGCATCCAAAGGGAAGGAAAAGGAGACTGATACAAAAGTCACAGAGAAATTCACAATGTCAGAGCATCCTAAAACTTCCAAGGAACGAGCCCAAATACAGACTTCTCCTACTCAGATCAATGTGGCAGAAATTTCAACTTTTCAAACTCCTCTCAATGAAGAAAAAGGTAAAAAGAGAGATGCAAAAATAGCTACCCCTATTAGTGGATCTTCAGAACAACCTGGTATCAGAAGAAAAAGATTAAATCCACTCTCAGAAGTAGAATTTTTTCAAGAAACCACTAATAGTTAGATGGGAGAAGATTTAGATAGTCAGCAAACATTCACAATCAGTGGGACATCCACTGACTCACAGAAAAAAGAGCTACAAAGACAACAAAGTGTAGAAGTATCTTCCTTCAAACCACCAGTGAAGGATGCCTGGGATATTAAGAAGAAATTTATAAATATAAAGGCCATAAATGATCCATTAAGACTTCAAGTCTATAATCAATATTTAAAGATGGCTCCCAAAAATCAACAGAGATTAATGTCAGCCTATGACATCCAGTAGGGTAAAATGGTGATGAGTCATTTCAAGCCCAAAGTGCAGCAGCCTCAAACAACTATAGACTATGTTAGAACCAATTTTGAAGTCTTGGCAAAGGATATTCATCCTTTGGATCAGATTGAGTTGCACAAACAAACTGGAGAGATGATTTACTCAACTTTGATTGATAAGTCAATGATGGCCCAAAGATTACAGAATTCTTTGGATAATACTATTGCTCAATTGCATCTTGAAAAAGCCTCTTCCCAGGCTGGGGACAACAGAATAAAGACTTTGGAAGAAATCATTATTGGATTGGGTCATAATCCCAAAGATGTTAAGGCTACAGAAGCCTTGATTAAAAAGAAAGATGATGATATTGCAGCCTTAAGGAAAGAGCTGAAGTTTCCATCTTCAAGGCATCCACAGACTACTAAGGTAATAAAGCAAAAATCTGAAGAAGAATTAATGGATTTGCTTTTGAAACTTAATGAGAAGCTAAATGAGACTGAAAAAGAACTTGAAAAGGCATTAAAGGACAAGCAGCCAAACATTCCAGCATCTACAACAGAAGTAATTATAGGTACAACAACAATAAGTCAGTCAATAGGACTATCACACGGCAACACTTCCAATTTAAGGACTGAAGAATTAATAAAATCAATGGAGGAATTGAAAATCCAAGTGACAGAGATCCAGAAAACAAAGGTACAATTTACCACCTTAGAACAAAAATATGATCTCTCAAAGATGAGTGTTGCAGAAAAAACAAGAGAGATCAACAGATTAGAAAAATTGGTCAAAGCATTGGAAAAGGATCTCACATTGGAGAAACATTTAAAATAAATCAAAGAAATTCTTTGGGCCAGCATCACTCAGTCAATAAATGATGTTTGGCCATCAATCCAAATAATGTATGAGCAAAATGATTTAGTTAAATTGGCTCTGGCAGAAGTTCAAAAGGCAAGAGAAGAATTAGGAAATATGCCTGAAGAAGCCAATAAGCTTATACAATTTTTAAATACCAAGAACAGATATCAACTTGAAGAGCTAGGCATCCAAGACAGAACAGGAACAATTTTGGAGGTGAAAAGGGTTTTTACTAAAAGAACTCTGATGCAGAACCTAGAAAGAAGATGATATGATATGCAGGAAGAAATCAATGCTTTTACAAAGAGATTGGATATTTTGCAGAGTAAAGGATTGCCAAGTCCTTAATTTCAGATGATAAACTAATGAGCCTTTAAAGCTATGTTGAGAAATTGAATAAGTATGCTGAAAACCAGGCCAGTTCATCGACCAGTTCATCAGTAGCAAAAGCATTGCCTACAGGAAAAATTCTTCATGACAATCTAGAATTTTTTTTTTATCTCGAACATGAGGTAAAACACTTATTCTCAGTTCAGCCTACTTTCTTCAGATATACAGAGACTGATGAGACTCTAAGGAAGCTTCAAAGAACAAAAATACCAGAAGCACAATGGTGGGAAGAGATGTTAGACATTTTGTAAAAATTATCCTTGCATGAATTTTGATTATTTACTACAGTAAGTCATGATAAAAAGGATAAATAGAGATTAAACAGGTCAAAGTGTATAAGTACAGGTAAAGAGTATCAGTAAAACAGAGCAGCTAGCACATAGTTACTAAAGAGGACAGTAACAAGCCTAATCATAGGGCCTGCCTCCAGCACATTCATAAAAAAAGGGAACAACACAACATCGGTTATCTTTTCTCTTATCTACGAGACCATCTGTCTCTATTTTCTTGTAACATATTCATGAGTCATCCTAAATTATATCTCATTTTGTTAGGAGATATTTTTTATAATTTTTTGTACAAATACTCCCTCAATTAGAGTATTGGGGGGGTGGATTCTTATACTTTGCTGTAACATTGATTATTTTGGAATAAAGTGCTATTGGACAAATTTTGCATGGCTAGCTGGATAGGGAATTGATGCAAAGGACTTTTCACAAGATTCTTGAGTTAGAAAAAGGATCAATAAGTCATCTATCTCTTATGTTTTAGAGTTTTATACTTGTTTATTATACTATTTGTGTTTCATATATGAATGATAAACGAAAAGGAATAATTCAGAAAGTGCTTAAGTGCAATCTGTTTTCAATCGTTGTTATTCTTAATGTTTTCTTCTGAACTAGTATAAACAATGAATTCTTAATTGCTCTTGTTTTCTAGTTTATTCATTTTGATTATTTGATAAATAATTCTTAATTTCTCTTTATTAATAATCATTCAAGTTCCCTCTTTCGAATATGTTGAAGGATTCTTAATTTCCCTTCACCCATTTCAAGTCCATTCCATCCATTTTAGATCTTTAATTGTTCCCTATTTGATTACCTTGCCCTGTGAAAACATCCCTTGTTAAGAAACTTAATCCAGTTAAGCCATATTTCTTTGACTCCATTAGCCCAATGGCTTGAACTACTTAGTCTTACCCCTCTGCTATTGAATTCCATCACCCAAACACAATCAAAATTCTTGGACTTTATAACTACCCTAATATCAAAATGAAATATTAATAATGTTAGTAATTCAATATTTGTATTTAAATTAATGTCAATGTATATATTAATTTTAGTCTAATATTATTAACAAATATAAATATCTTGTCATTGAACCAAACCACAACACGTTTAGCAAAAAATTAAAATTACAATTCTGCAATGTCACAATCAACAAATTTAAGCCTGGAGGAGACATCTGTTGATCTTTCGGGTAGAGCATTCACTGAATCATAGTAAATTACAACATCTCGATAATATTGATCACGTTCAATTTTGAAACGCAATGCATCCATAACGCGGGATCTTTTCACATAACATTCATAATATTTAGACTGAGCAGCATGTCTCCTCACAATTAGAAAGTCAAGATCTTCAACATGGCGCGGAAGACTTTGTGCAACTGTAGAAATATCTTGGGGAAAGCTAATCATGTGTCTTCTATACTTATATTTCCCACCTCGAGCATGTGTCACTTGAAAAATAGGATTTACACGTGCTATTAACATTTCTTCAACTTGAGTAGGAAATCTTAAAATATGAGGTTGCTCGCCAAGATCCATGTTATTATAGCCACAATAACGATGTGAACCTCCTTCATTCTTACATCATCTGCAAACAGGTCCTTCAGGATCTCTCAAAACATGGATTCCAGGATATGATTCTTTGCAGATGTGGCACATTTGGACAACTGACAAGCTATCTAGCTTTTCTCGAAATATTTTATGCACTGCAATCATATTTTCATCAAAATAAATATGATTTGTATTCGTTGGACCATGTGGATAATGATGTGGAAGAGTATAATTTCTTCTAAAATTTATTTGATTTTCAGCACCACGAGACTCCCTCCCCAAATTTGAAACATGTGGAACAAATCTATGACATGGGCTTTCCAAATTTATGGTTTGCATTTTTGGAACCTGAGAATATGCAAAGGTTTCTTTAGCATAATTTTTTTTTAAATTGAATGTCCAAATAATTAGAATTGAAAAAATGAAAAAAAAAAAAAATCATTCAATATTTACATTTGTTTGGCCATGTGGATGAAGTGTACGAGATGGTTGCTCTTCACTTCTAACATCAGTAGATTGAACATTTGGCGACTTAGTTTCGACGCCTCTATCAAAATTAGTTGTTTCCTGTTAAAACAAATTAAAATATTTTATAAAACTAAATGCCGAAAAAAGATAGATTTCTAATTTTACAATTAACAATAAATGAAAAAAGGAGGAAAATATCAAATGCATTCAACATTTACATTTTGTTGGCGATCTGGATGAACGCTATGCGATGGTTCCTCTTCACTTATAACATCAGTAGACGGAACATCTACGAAGTTAATTTGTATGCCTCTATTGAAATGAGTTGTGTCCTATTTGAAGAAAAACAAAATGTGCACCAAAAATTCAAATAAAGAAAAATAAAATCAAACACATTGAACATTAACATTAGTTTGTCGATTTGATTCTCAAGGAGAATGCAGTGGAAGGTCATGACTTGCTTCATATTCAAATCTCAGATTAGGAGATGGAAGACGCGAGGAGAAAATTTCTAGACCTCTATTAAAATGAGGTGTATCCTACTCCAAGAGAATAAAATACCTTATCACTAAAGAAATGTAAATAGAGGAATGTAATAAAACAACCACTATTGCATCAACTGTAAAGATATCATTGGATTACCTCCATTGTTCCACGTGAATTACTATCAGGGATGACTGTTTTTGTTCGTGGGACAACATTATTTTGAGAAGGGAGATTGGAAGATACGATGTTTCGACCAGCTGGATCCAAATTATCAAACAAATGGCCAATCAAACTATCATCCAAGTCATCACATACAATGTCATCATTGCCTCCACCATGGATATTTTGCAATCTTTGGCCTTTCTCACAAGATGCAATTGCAGAGACAGAAGGGTTAGGGTGAAAATTTGCATCCACATTATGAATATGATGTTCCTCCCTATTTCGAGATGTTTCCTCAATATTATGATAATTTTCAGGAGAGCGTTGAAAAAAAAAATTATGCTGATGAGGAGCATATTCTGGCAACGAACTACCAAGCGGAAATGTTCTTTCCATGATATCATCTATAGTACGATACCTATGAGGAACCATAAAATTATTTTCAAGAGTTGTTTCAGTCGTTCTTCTATGATATTTATCTCTCCTATGCTCATTTATTGTGCCCTTATTTTTTTGATACCATAAACGACGACTTTCATTAGACTTGTCACGCGATGTCGGTGACTTATTCATTTTTCTTGTACGCTTGCTTGTACCTTTAGATGACATGTCTACAATGAATAATAACATATTTTTTATAGAAAAATAAACATGCAATAGATATAATATAGCCAATATAAATTAACAGAAAAGGATGAAAAAGGAACACATTTTTTTTCCACCCACAAAACAAATTAAAATCGTTTACGTTTTTTTTCCAACCAAATGGCTAAGAAGAAAAATGGATTTTTTCAAATGGCCAAAACAACAAAAGGATTAAATTTCATGTATCATATTATAACTGTAATGTGAAACCCATATAAATGGAACAAAATTCTAAAGAATTATATGAATTTGAAATATATCTAAATATTTGGAACTATATACCATCAAAAAAACCTAAAGATATAACATTGTTTAAGAATCAATGAGAAAAAATTGATGGATACACCATGTATAAAATAAGTCACAGTAATTAAAATTATAGAAACAAAGAGAAATGGATAACATCCAAACACATTCAAATGCAATTAAGAGGACTAAACGGGACAGTATATATATATATATATATATATATATATATATATATATATATATATATATATATATTCGAGCAAATTGCAATGGAATTTAATATCCAGCATCCGCTACATACACATATAGAAGACACCCCCTCAAAATGGAGCCATATAAATATCCATAGTCTTAGCATACATACCCAAAAGTATGCAAAGTAAAAAAAAAAAAAGGAAATATTTTCCACGACAACAAAGAGAATACAAAATGGCTAATAGCCTAAGACTCCATGTCCACATCTAATGGTGGAATCTCATCTATAGAATCCATATGCGGAGCAATTGCAAAAACATTTCCAAACTCGATCAAATCATTGCAATCCTGCAACGTTGGAGACCAAAATCCGTTCATTTGTTGATTAGTTGAATTATCAATATCTATTGGGAAGCAAAGGCCAGCCATCATGTCATATAATAGGAAAGGAACTTCACTGCATTTGCACATAAGAACCACACCTTGGACTGTTCGAAAAGGAAGATAACCAGGACATTTCATATTTATATCTATAGACATTTCTTCCAACAACTTCCATATAAAGCCCCAATCATCCTCAAAGTAATCAGTTCTTCGTTCAATATAGGAGTGACCAAATTGAAAATTATCTATTTCTTCAATTGACCATACAGAAGTGGAGCCATCATTGACAAGACATATCAACTGATTCTTGCATACTACCAATGACATACACCGAATGTTAGTGATTGGAACAAATGAAAATCCCCAGTCATTTTTTATTACATCAAACCAGTAGATTGTATACCCATATCGAGGATAATCTTCATACTCTGTGTCGAGATAGAGCCAAAACAATTTACTTCTATAAAACACTCCATTTTGAGGGGGTGAAGTGCCACCAAATGGAAGATCAGCCCTTCGCCAAACCCTATCAAGACTACTGTAAACATAAAATTTAGACTGAATTCTATCATAGATATGTTTTAGAACAACCCAGTCATATTTGTTGCTGCTCGCATTGTCCAATAACGAAAAGAATCCCCAGTCTCCAATTTGTATTCGCCCAATGTATTTTAAGGCCTTTGTAAATGGATTCATCACAAAATAGTTTCGCGAATGGGAGAGTTCTGTTGGTAAGGATAAAACCACCATTGGTCCAATAGTAGACTCCACCTTGTATCTTGAATCTATGAATCACAAATGAAAACGAGACATGCGGCCATTTTGATTAAGGTATTCAGCAGCAAAATAATTGTCTTCATCATTGACGAAAGGAACCATAAATCCAAATTCATTTGTACAAATATGCTTGCAACGCAATAAGAAACAAGGATTTTGCAAAACAATCTTCCATTGTTGACAAAAAGTGATAAACTTTATCACAACCGATAAAGGGAGCCAAAGGAAGACAATTTCAAGAATTTCAAATGGAATACAACTCCAAATAGCTAGATCCATGATAAAACAAGGAAATCACCTAACATAAAATAAAACAGACGTGATATCAACAAAACAACTTTCAATTAATGGTGAATAGAATAAGCAATATAGAAAAGTAGTTTTCCATCTACAAATATAGTAACATGCACATATACATGATGTATAAAACGATATGACCCACAAGAACATTATTATAGTGGTTAAAAATAACTCACAAATTTACTATTAATCTTGATAAGTATTTTTCTTATGTCTGTATTAATGTCTATATTTCTTAAGCCAAAAATCAAAACTTGATTTGTGGCTTAAGAAATATTAATCATATATTTTAATTAAATAGATATAGCACCAATATTTTGGTTATCTACATTAATTTGACCTAGGGGAGTAAGGGACCAATATTCACCTAAGGTTTCTTGTGGATAGAGCATCCACCAAGTACATAAAATTAGGATAGGGTGAATGGAACATCAATTTTATTTCAGAGTTCTCAACTTCAACAATGGCACTAGAGTCAACCTTATTACACAATGAAAAGGGAGGATGACAAGGGACAAAGGGAACAACAAGTTCCTCCTCCCAGATGGGAGGTGTAATCTATATTATATTTTCCTAAAAAATATTAAAAATATAGTTATAAATTTAATATTATTGCTATTATCATTTAATAATATTATTAAATAATTAAAAATAATAGTAATATATAATAATTAATAATATATTGAATTAAATAGAGGTATTAGAATACTCCAAATAGAGGTAATAGAGGTATTAGAATACTTAGGGTTTTATTTAAATAGAGGTATTAGATACGCCCCATTGCAGACTCCTTGCCTGTACGGGATGGGTGAGCCTGCAGTCGAAGTCTTATAGTTGTAAACGTTGGAGGGCATGTTTTGTTACAGATCAAAGAAAGAACTTCCACTTGGGATAATCTCCGTGTTACACACATACGACACTAAGTCTGTATTCAATCTCAGCTGGCATTCAACACTGCCCAGCAGCATGATTAGTACCATTACACAATGGAAGGCTAAATGACCTAATCGCCATGGCTCCGAAAAAGCGAATTATTATTCATGATAATTGATATTTATAGAATATATAAATATTACGATATTACTGGATGAAAATTTTATCTAAACCTATTAAAATAGTAAAAAAAATTAAAATTACAATTCAAACCATCTATATAAATGATATAAATAACTCGTGATAACTATATTATCTTCTAATACGTTGGAATTTGAAGACAACACAGACTAAAAGTAGTTGGAGCAATTATCAAAAGTAAATAATAGGCCTTCCATGGACACACCCTTACAAAATTGATAGGATTTTTGTTTTTATGGTTTTTATAAAAGAAATTAAATTTAAATATTTTATGTTTTGCTTTTTAATTTAGATAGAATAATATAATTTATTTAAATTATTATTATTATTTTTAAATGAACTAGGCTCAGTCTGCTCAAAATAGAAAAAGAAAAATAGATAAACTACAACAAATAAGAATTATCCACGTAGTGTTCTTTTTGAGTTCAAATAGATGAATGAGTGAATTAATAAACGTAGTGTTTTCTTGGGTTCAAATAATTGAATGGGTGATTTACTCCATTATAGAGAAGGTTGTCTTCGCAAGTCAAATGCCTTCAACGAATACAAATTATACCGCTACTGTTTTTTTTATTCAAATGATTCAACCAATGATTTGTTCCCATATACAGAAGCTTGTCTTCGCAAAGAACAACTCCCACAGAACCCGACCCGAAATCCGCACAGTTGAGAAATCTGGACCCGAAATGTTTTAGGGTGGATTTGATTTGGATTTCGGGTCACAAAACATGCTTGCATCAGCAGGCCCAAACCGGACCCGATATGGTTTTATAGGGTGGATTTAATGAGATTTCGCGTCACAATTTCGGTTGACGTCAGCGCCCAAATTTGTAACGCAAAATATCTCTTTGAAATTTGGTTAAATGTTTTTTTAAGTCCGCGATATTATGTTTTGTTTAAGGTTTGTGCTGTAATTTTTTACATAATGCGCGAGAGGTTTTGACTTTTTTGATATACGTTTATCATATTTGCATGTGCGCAAATATTAGGTGGGCCCGAGAGGCTCTTATCATTTACAGTTTAATTATTATATGTTTTGATTTTTTCCATTAAAATTTATTATTAACTAAAACATGACTAACGATATTATTAATGATGTGTGTCTCAAATTTCATTATTATCTGTGCATATCGCAAAATAAAACCTGAGCGAGTTATATATTTTAGATTGATTTTTGCAAAGGATTTATTGCATTATTTACCAGCGTGACTGAAAAGTATTCTGAAATGTTAGGTTAGTTTGATAATATAAATCACTGAAATCTCTCACCCCTATACTTTATATCAAAACGTTTTTATAATCACACTCTCATGTGCCGTTTCATTTAAAAACATAACTCCAATCGTGAATCTCGTTAACTATCAAATATTTTTATAATTAGTTTCCTTAAAAGCATGAATCAAATTTGGAGCCTAATTCAACTACGTAACAACCATCGAATTTTCGAAATAAACTTTAGGAAAGTCCAAAAAAGACTTTTGAGAACAAATCAATTCAGAGGTAATTGATATTTATAGAATATATAAATATTACAAGATTACTAGACGAAAATTTTATCTAAACCTATTAAAATAGTAAAAAAAAATTAAATTACAATTCAAACCATCTAAGTTAACCAAATCTAAAGCCACGGTTTACAATCTATTATACCATATCAAAGTTATCTTTGGTATTCATTTTAAAGGAATAGATACATGAATATCAATAATGAATCTATGAAATTAAATTATGATACCGATTAAAATAATATATGAAATTACATATATATTTATGTAAAATAAAATGTCAGTCATTGTGACTTTGGACAAAGTGACTTTCATATGTTAAAAACAAATGCACTAACGCAATGCAAGTGAGATAAATGACTACGCAATAGTTACTTTATTTATGAAGAAGCGGTTAATACCTAGGTCAGAGTGCATTATCAAAAAAGCTAGCAATATGGTTACAGAGATAACATAAAAAAATGCTCGCTACATTCGAAATGAAACCAAATGCTAATGAAAACAACGACGCAAGAATGAAAATAAGAGAGCTTTGACTTGACACTTGACTGTCCAACATTGCAAAAAATCAGCGCGTGTGTATTTCAATACACAGTTAATAAACTACAGTCTGCGTGAATAAAAAACAGCGCATGTGTATTCGAAAGCTTACCGTCCGGAGCGTGCATTCTACAGCCGTGAAGCTTCTCAGAAGGATTTCTTACTTCAATCCAACCAGCCACAGTCCCGGTTCTCTGCGTCCAAATGCGTCGGCTGCTCTAAACCAGGTGGCCTTATGGTCTGAAAGAAATTGAGCGTTACGATGCCAACCATCACAGCAGATAGGCGGATCAACTCCGTGGAACCACTCTGTTGAAACGTTTGGGCGACGCTCTGGTTCACCTTCCCGTAATGGTTCCTGCTTGTGTGATAGCTCTGCAGATTTTGTTGCGCGTGGCACCAGGTGAAGATAATGGCCATTAAAGAATTCGTTGCGTGTGGCACACTGCTCTCGTTGGAAGATGGATGGACATCGATATTTCTTGTTGTTTGCAGAGATGGCCGCCTCCATACAAATCCCATGATTACCCCTGAAACGTTAAGCTAACCACATGCCAGGCGGCTTCGACAATAGAACTTTCTCGCCCGAAACGTGTCCTTATTTCGCTTTAATCCCTCATACTCTCATACGTAGAGATTAATAAGAGGAACATTAAATTTTTAATGATCATTTGGTAAAAAATTAATTTAAGTAGGGTTTAAACACTTGATTTAGACATGCAAAGAGGTTATGGCTTTTAATTTCATTCATTGATTGAGTGGGGATGACGAGAATATATCGGCATCTTTCAATCTATACCACTGGATGAAAAAGATTAATTAGCATAATCACTAATGAAGCGATTTCCGATAAGGAGCTATGCCTATCAACGTAAATATAAGGTCAAGTCATCTCCAGAAAAGTCGATGACGTAAGACAATTGACACCATCTCTAAATCGTATCTTAGGTCACTTAGAGCACGTCACCTGTCATACCCAATGGTTGCGTGGTATGAATTCAATTGAAGGAACCTAGAAAAAAATATGTGGTGGGCGATTATCGTGGACAAGACAGTCCGTACGCTTCCACTATTCAGAAAATGTTGTGTACAGAGATTCCCCATGTTCTTTGTGCGAATCTCCCAGAATTTCAATTAAAATTTATACTACCCCTGACTATTAATGAAAAGCCAATATATATCATATACTGCCTTACCCATTAATGAAAAAATAGCTCCATATATTATTGCCAAGAAAACACAAATAGCAAGCAAATGCCCGACAATGACGGAACTATAGGCCCTAGCAAATTATAGTGGGCCTAGCAATAAAATGCCCGATAATGACGGAACTGTAGTGGCCCCAGCAATTAAGATGCCAGACAATGACGGAATTGTAGTGGCCCCGGTGATCAAGATGTCCAACAATGACCGTGGAGGATGAAAGCACAACTGTAGTGTGGGCTGAGTAATTTTGCCTAGTAGAGGATGCACATAACTGATATACACTTAACTACTTTACCTAGGAGGATAGGGAATTCGATTATCGAGTACAAACTCAAAATCTAGAGCCACAGTATATGTGTTCCTCTACATTTAAAATCAAGAGATTAAATATGTATATATTTATAAGCTATAGTAATCAAATTTCTGTGCAAAAATAAATTTTGAAACACAAAAAATCTCATATACCAAAAAAAAAAAATATTTACTAATTATTATTATTAATAATATTTACTATTTATTATTAATCCGCTTAATTCCATTCTAACCCAGAAAGAAAACATAGTTGGTAAAATTATTGGCATCTACAATATGACTACTGTTAGTGTGAACGCTGTTTCCGAATAACTTCAGAAATAAACGATCTCTTTCCTAATAACGTCGTACAGGTTTACATTCTGGCTTTTGGATGCCGAGTCGCTCGCGCATCCTAAATTTCTTGATCGTTTGTTTTAAGGAAAACAAAAATGATAACTGTGGATGCTACACCACTGTCAAATTGCGATTTTTTTGCATAATTATAGCCTGAGAAGCTCTTTGGGATGAAACATCCCACGCTGGTTTTCGATCAAGCGGTGGAATTGTGTTTCAGCCTAACGTGATAGAAGTATGGCTTCTGCTACAGCCTCCGAGGACATTCCCGGAACATATGGTCTCGGAATTGTTGGAGCGATCAAGGATCGGTATGATTACTTCGTGAAAGAGAGTCCAGAAGAATTCTTAAAAAACCGAATGATCAAGTACAAGAGCTCTGTTTATAGAGTGAATCTGCCACTAAGGCTGCCACTGTTTCTAGGCAGGCCTTCATTCTGATGGACTCCAAGAGCTTCCGTGTTTTGTTCGACATGACGAAAGTCGAAAAGTGAATTTCATTGGTAACTACATCCCCAGCTCAGATTTCACAGGAGGCTTCAGGATGTTGTCCTACATGGACACCTCAGAAGAACATCATGCCAACCTCAAGAAATTCTGCTTAGATATTGTCAAGATGAAGGACCACAAGTGGTTTCCAGAGTTCCACGGGGCTAGAAGAGCTATGGGCGGTGATTGAGAATGACTTCTCGGCAGGCACAAAAAAGCCATTTAATGCCGTTAATGAACATATGTTGTTTAATTTTATGTGCATGCGTATGGTCAACCAAAATCCCACTGAAACGGACCTCGGAAACGATGGGCCTTCCCGCGTTAAAAAGTGGCTTGCAATTCAACTGGATCCCATTTCGAGTAGTGGCATCCTACCAAAGATCCTCGACGAAATCACAATCCATGCGGTCCCTCTACCACCCTTTTTGGCGCGTAAGGACTACCGAAGGCTGGGCGACTTCTTCTACGAAACGGAGGTGTTCTTGATACATATCATGAGATTTTATGTGTCATTAAAGAGGAAGAGTGCCATAACTTTGTTTCAATGTCTTTAGAGGATTGATGATTTTATTTCCAAACATCATCAAGCGAATCATTCAAGTGGATGGTCAATTGCAAAGAAATCCGGCATAAGAGGTTTGAGTGGTGTTGGAATTAATTCCAACTGCCGGCATAACAGCAGGGCGGCAAGACAGTCCGCGGGGGTCAGGCAAGACATGCCAACGGATGGGCATACCCCCTCGGACAGGGCCCACATCATACAGCCATAAAGGATTCCGCGGGGGTCGTGAAAGTCTTGAGGGCGGATGATCTTACCCCCTCGGAACCGCTGGGGGCCCACATATGTATTATACGGCACATACATATGTTTTATATGTTATATGTTGATTGCCGGTTGAAATTTTATTCACGGCATTTTTTCCAACAGTTGGTTTTTAATTCTGTTTTATGTTTTATTTATTTTTAATATATGTGACATATATATTAAAAAAAAAAAGCCATGAAGTGTAATTTTTATTACACAGCAGTGTAAATAAAAAAAAGGAATACACAGCAAATGTTATTACACAAGATTGTGCACAGCAGTGCGGGATGAAAAATCAAAGTGCCAGAAAGTCAATTGGACATCAATGCTACTTCAAAGCGGTGCCTGCAGAAATTTAATAAAGCCATAAAGATTTCTAAGCGGTGAATTTAGTTGTTGAATGTCAATGAATGGCATTAAACATGGCAGAGATATTTTGTTTTGATATACACATAACAGAGCGCATCATTTGTAATGTTTTCAATACACAGCAGCGTATTGTAAAAACACAGAGCAGAGTTTTTTATATTAATGTTTTTACACAGCAAGGTGTATTGCTTGTAAAAAGACAGAGAGTTTTATTTTAAGAACAGAGTATTCCAGCAGTGAATGTTTTTAGTAAAACAGAGTTTTTAATTTGTGCACTGTGACAGCAGCAGTCACAATTGTAAATCCCTCTTTTGAGGAAGTCTGTAACAGCAGTTTTTTTATATATTGAAATATAATTTTTCTGAGTTGAACTCTGTCTGTGAGTGAATTTTTTTTAATTATTCTCTGTGTTGAAGAGGGCAGTTTCATTGTTTTGGAATTCTGAAAATTCCAACAAGTGGGAAAGGTGCTTTGAATACAATGAATCTATTGAAGGGTATTTATCTTAAATTGCTTGATATGCACACACTTACCCAACTCATCTATCACATAACTTTACTTGCTCAACGCTCAGTTAAATTCATCTATCACACAACTCAACGCTTACTTAACTGATTGCCTAACTCTTCATGCAAGAGATAATTAACTATTTTAACACTCCCCCTTAATTACGACTGTTAAAATAAAATATAACTCATGACAACTCAAACATGTGTATGTCTCAACTAGGCTTACAACACCCAAATTTCTTTTGTGAAACTGAAACAAATTTATTGCTAATGGCTTTGTAAATATATCAATCAATTGATCACTAGATTTACAAGGCTTCAAGTGAACTTCTGCATTGCTCATAAGTTCTCTAATAAAATCATATCTAGTATCGATATGCTTTCTCTTTTGAAGAAACACATTATTCATGGATAGTGTAATCGCTGAAGTGTTGTCACAATATATTGTTGTTGATCCTTGTTGTTTCTGCTTGAATCCATCCAATACTCTTCTTAACCATATTGGTTGAAATGTTGTTGATGTCGATGCTACATATTCTTCTTCCACTGATGATAGTGTCATAATGGGCTACTTCTTAGATGCCCATACTATCACACCTGAACCAAGATGGAACACATAACCAGAAATGCTCTCCCTATCATCCAAACTACCTGCAAAATCACTATCTGTGTATCCAATCAAATATTTATTTTATGTACTCGCATATTTTACGTCACAATCTTTAGTTCCTGCTACGTATCTCAGAATTCTTTTCCCTGCATCCCAATGTGTGTTTTTTTGAGTCTTCATAAATATGGAAATCAAACTCACTCCTAGCATAATATTTGGTCTTGTAGTTGTGAGATACATGAGGTTTCCAACCAATATTTTGAATAGAGTTGGATTGAGATTTGATCCTTCATCATCCTTACTTAACTTTGTACCTGTTGCAACTGGTGTAGGGACATGTTTGCAATTATCCATCTTGAATCTTTTCAGCAAATCTCTGGCATATTTATTTTGGCAAATAAAAATTCATTTTTCTGATTGGTCAACTTCAATGGCAAGAAAATATTTCATGAGACCAAGATCTGTCATTTTAAATTATTTCATCATGGCTACTTTAAATTCATCTAACTCAACATCACTTGTAAAAATCATATCATCAACATAAAAGCAAGCAATCAAAATCTGTCTATGTTCATTTACCTTTGTGTACAAGGTAGTGATGCAGGAGCATCCGGAAATTAGCCAGCAATGTGATTATGTGTTCACATGTTGTGGCTAACAAGAGGTAGAAAACTTTGTTTTTAATATTCTTTTAACTTTTAATTATGAGAAGTTAGTTTGTTTTGGTGTTCTAGATTACATAGGAATAAAAATAGCAACTTGGTTCTCCCTACAAGGAGATTTAGCCAAATATATTAGATTATGAAGATAGGATAGAGTTTGTTTGAAAGCTAATAAAGATGAGTGTAACCGATTTTAGTTAGATATAATCGTAAATAGGTGTGAGGTGTGATAGATAGGATAAGTGTGAGAGAAGTGTGCGAGTAGTGTGACAGAGGAGTGGACAGAGAGAAGTCATTGTAAACATCCAACCATCAAAGGGCTCGGCTCTGTGTATTCGCATCTCTGATTAATTCCAAATGTTTGTGTGTTTTAGTTCTCCTGTCTGTGTTAATTATCGTTTTTATTTCTTTGTGAGTTGGATATCACATTTTCACGTAGCGCATTCAAAGTAATCGATTGAGGTGCAAAAAAAAAATACACAACGAGGTTTCTGTGTAAAAGGTTTGGGTGAAGACATTGATTATTGCAAAACTTGATTTTTCGGCATCGGCCATCACACATCGCAGTTTTTATTGTTATCTGTTAAAGACTTCACACGATAAACTAATTGAATTGCGATGCGAAGCGAAGGAGTAAAGGAGCAGAGAATACCGTTAGATATAGGTAAGATCAACGATGGATTTTATAATTGCACCCAGCGAGATTTCACATATCGGCAATTTTAGTGGTTATTGTTAAGACCTCGCCCAGTAAGTTATATTAGTTACGATGTGATAAAAGATAAGGTAAGAAGATTGTGATGCGATGCTACGCATATTGCATATCGCATGAGATAAGTAATACGTTTATTGTTAAATGTTAGAAGTTGCGACTAACGATGTGGAGTTCACTGCGAATTGCAAAATCACAAAATTGCAAAAGTGTTAAGTTGTGAAATCTGCGGAGAGATAAGTTATAAAAAGTGCGAAGTGGGACCCTCCATGATTGGTCACCATTTGTGTGGGCCATAAAACCATAGTTCCTCGTGTATTCTCTGAATTTTGCAGCCATGTTGCATCATTTGGTATCATAACAGAAACTGAGTTCTGTTCTCAAGGATTGTAGCAAATATTCCACCTAGGAGAGGAACTGACATGGGTCAGGGAATACCTATAGCAAATGAAACTTTGCTCAAAGAGATTCCACACCTTTATACAAGGATAACGACAATGGAGAATGCTCAGAAGAGAGCACCTGATGAAGGAGATGTCAGCGCAACAGAAGAATATTCTAAGGAATAAGAAGAAGAAGAAAGCGAGGAAGCTAAATTTTTCAATATATTAGGCAAGGTTAGTGGAAAACCAAGAATGGTGATTCCTTCATATGAGGGGAACCTTAATGTGGACGAGCTGATAGATTAGATCAGTTCAGTGGATAATTATATCGACTTAGAAGAGGTCGAAGATAAGAAGAAGGTAAATTTTGCAGCTACCAAGTTGAAGGGCCATGCATCTATTTGGTGGGATGAACTACATACATCCAGGCTTAGAAAGGGAAAGACTAATATCAAGCAATGGGAAAAAATGGTAAGTAAATTGAAGAAAAAGTTTATGCCAAAAGAATATCAATTGAATATTTTCAAACAGTTGCAAAATTTGAGACAAAAATGAATGACTGTCAAGGAGTTTACAGAGGAGTTTTACAAGCTGAGCATTAGAGCAGGACATGCTGAAGATGATATGGAGAAATTAGCCAGACACATCAATGGTTTAAGGTATGATATACAGGATGAAATCAGGTTATTGAGTCTGAAAACAATTTAGGATGCCTACCATGCAGCTTTAAAGGCAAAAGAGAAAATATTAAGGAAACAAAGTCAAAAGACTAGAGGTAAAATTCTAGCAAGAAGAAGAGAAACTTTCAGACCAAGATTTCAACACTCTCAAAATGAAGTAGGAGATTTGAGTAGCAAACCGCCACAAAGAGGAGACTTTGGTAGAGGAATATTAGAACCAATAAGTAGAGGAAGAGGAATAGAAATTTGGTGTTACACATGTGGAGAATGGGGACACGGATCATGGGACTATCCTCGTACCAAACCAACAAATCAACGGAATGTGAATGTAGCTGAGGCAAAGAAATAAAATCCTCAGGTTGTGGAAAAAGAAGAACCACCGGAGGCAAGAGAGTCTTTATTGCTCAAAAGAGTATTGCTTAAAGCAAAGAAGGAAGAAAATGAGCCAACTCAAAGGAAGAGCTTATTCATGATTGTATGCAAGTCTAAAGATAAGTGTTGTAGAGCTGTGATTAATAGTGGAAGCACTCATAATCTTGTTTCCACAGAGATGGTTGAGAAATTGGGGTTGATTAAGATGGTACACCCTACTCCCTACAGAGTGTCGTGGCTACAAAAGGGACATCAGATTTTGGTGACAGAATAGTGCAAGTAGAGATACAGATTGGTACATATAAATATGGCATATTGTGTGATGTGATGCCAATGGACATGTGCCATGTATTGTTGGGAAGGCTTTGGCAATTTGACATAAAACCCATTCATGATGGCAAAAGGAATACTTATACCATAGAGAATGATGGAAAGAAGCACACATTGCTACCTTTGAAGGATGAAGCAGACAAAGGAGCAGCTAGGAATAATGTTATGCTGATTAGTGGAAACGAATTGTTGCAGGTCAAGAAGGAGAAAGAAATGCATTTTGCTATTGTGCGTAAACCCAAGGTAATTCTGACCTCTACAGATTTAAACAATCTGCCTGTGGAAATTAAAGATTTGTTAAATGAGTATGTTGATATAGTTATTGATGAATTACCAAGTAAATTTCCACCAATCAGAAGTATCAGTCATCACATAGACTTAATACCTAGTGCAAGTTTACCAAACAAAGCAACATATAGAATGACCCCTCGGGAGAATGAAGAAGTTGGAAGACAGGTATAGGAGTTGTTAGAGAAATGACTCATTAGGGGAATTTTGAGGTCTAAAATGGGCCTCCTAAGGAAATAATAAAAAAATAGCTAAACCAATAAAATAATGTTTATGAATTTAAAATTCACTTTTTGCACCACAATCCATGTAACCATAGTTAAATTCAAATCAAAAGTTGTACACAAAAAAATATTAAAAAAAATTGTATTGATGTGACTATAAATAACAATGAACTTTTCAAGAAAAAGTCATTATCATTGAACAACTAATGCATTTGTCCTTTGTACTTAAATAACTTAAAATAAAATATAAATATAAATTTATAAATTCTTAATTATATTATATGTTATTAATTAAAATTTATATTATTTAAATTGTGTAATAACATGTAATTAATATGCTAAATAAAAATAATATAATATAATATAATATAATAAATGTATAGGGATATGCATTGTTTCTTTCAAAAAATATGAAATGACAATAATATTATTTTATTCAAAAAGTGTGAAATGACATTTATTATGAGTACTATACTTTATGACTTTAAAAGTACTTAGAGTATTACTATGGTTAACCATGAGTTTTTATCCACCATTGAGAATGTGACAAGTAAGTACCTTTAACTCAAGCAATGCCACCTCAACCATTAGGGATGATATCATCCCCTAAAATGTGAGTGGTTCTCATAAAGTGAATTTTGATTGTACATTTTTCTTAGGAGACCCATTTTAGACCTCAAAATTCCCCTAATGGATCAAAGAAAGCCTTAGTCCATGTACAGTACCAGCTGTGCTTAGTCCAAAGAAATGAGGTGAGTGGCACATGTGTACTGATTTCAGAGCCATAAACAAGATCACTTTCAGGTATAGATTTCCATTGCCACACATAGATGATTTGATGGATTGTTTAAGTGGGTCAAATTATTTTACTAAGATAGATTTGAATAGTGGATACTATCAAATAAGGATTAGAGAAGGAGATGAATGGAAAAATGCATTTAAGACCAACAGTGGGTTGTACGAGTGGTTAGTGATGTCTTTTGGGCTCACTAATGCACCAAGCACATTTATGAGACTAATGAACGAGGTCTTGAAAGAGTATGCAGGAAAATTTGTGATAGTCTATCTTGATGACATTCTGATTTTCAGTCAGAGTAAGGAAGAGAATTTGGAGCATGTCAAGCTGGTGTTAAATACTTTTCAAAAGGAGAAAATGCTTATAAATTTGAAGAAGTGTAGTTTCATGAAGAAGGAGCTCATTTACTTGGAATTTATAGTCTTAGAAGAAGGGTTGAAGATTGACCCAGAAAAGATTCAGGTAAAACCAACTTCGGGAAGTATATTTGAGGTAAGGAGTTTTCATGGTCTTGCAAGTTTTTACAAAAAGTTTATAAGATGTTTTAGTCAGATATGTGCACCAATAATTGAAACAATAAAGGAGAGAAACTAGCCATTTAAGTGGACAGAAGCAACATATCATAATTTGAAGTTGTTGAAAATGAAGATCACTGAAATACCTGTTTTGGCCTTGCCAAATTTTGATAAAATATTCCAAGTTGAGACTGATGCTAGTGGGATAGCAATTAGAGCTGTCTTGAGTCAAGAGCAGAGACCGATAGCTTATTTCAGTGAAAATTTAAATGAGGCCAATAAGTATTCATCTTATGACATTAGGGGAATTTTGAGGTCTAAAATGGGCCTCCTAAGCAAAATGTACAACAAAAATAAACTTTATAAGAACCAATAGGATTCAAGATGATGATGTCAACCATGGGGGATGATTCACCATTTTTTAAGTAAAAGGGTAAAAAGATTAAAAAATAATAAAATAATAAAACTATTTTTTCAACTCGTATTTTCAATTTATTTCCTCAATTATTTTATAATTTCCGTACGAGGCCCATTTTATACCTCAAAATTCCCCTAATGTAAGGAGTTATATGCTATTGTGTAGGCTTTAAATAAATGGAGGCATTACCTGTTGCCCAAAGAATTTGTGTTGTATTCTAATAATCATGCACTACAGTTCATAAATAATCATCCGAAGTTGAGCCAAAAGCATGCTAAATGGGTGGATTTTTTTACAAAGTTTTACCTTTGTAATTAAACACACAAGTGGTAAGTCAAACAATGTTGTTAATGCTTTGAGCAGTGTAAATTTGATGATGCAGGAATTGAAGATTGGCATTTTGG
This sequence comes from Pinus albicaulis, assembly GCA_034641835.2. Classification (NCBI taxonomy): domain Eukaryota; kingdom Viridiplantae; phylum Streptophyta; class Pinopsida; order Pinales; family Pinaceae; genus Pinus; species Pinus albicaulis. The sequence goes on from CM076576.1 coordinate 493,013,886, forward strand.
GATTGGAAGAAATGATTGATATATATGAGGAAGACCCAGATTTCAAAGAAATATATGCAACTGTTAAAAATCTTGTGATTCATAATAGAAGCCAGTGGTTGGACAAAATGATTCAAGGATGATTGTTGTTCAAGAATAATAAATTGTGTATACATAAGTGCTCAATGAGAGAAAATCTGATTAAGGAAAAACACACTGGAGGGTTTTCTGAACACTTTGGACAGAATAAAGCAAATTCTCAAGTAAATGATTTTTATTATTGGCCAAAAATGAAAATTGATATCAAAAATTTTGTTGAGAAGTGCAAGATTTGTCAACATGCCAAAGGAAGAAGCGAAAACACTGGATTATATCAGCCATTGCCAATACCCAATAGACCTTGTGATGCTATCAGCATGGATTTTGTTTTAGGTTTTCCAAAGACTCAAAGAGGACATGATTCTATCTATGTTGTCGTAGATAAATTTTCTAAAATGGCACATTTTATTGCTTGTAAGAAAACTAGTGATGCAACTCACATTGCTAATTTGTTTTTCTCTGAAGTTATAAGATTACATGGACTACCTATGAGTATTGTTTCAGACATAGATACAAAGTTCGTATGACACTTCTGGAGGACTCCATGGAAGAAGCCAGGTACAAACCTCAGTTTCAATTCAGCCTATCATCCTCAGACGAATGGAAAAAATAAAGTGGTGAATAGGAGCTTGGGAAACATATTAAGGAGTTTAGTTTACAAAAATCCAAAGCAATGGGATTTAGCACTTGCTCAAGCTGAATTTTCCTATAATCATACTCCTAACCGGAGTACTGGGATGATTTCGCTTCAGATTGTTTTTGGAATGCATCCAAGAGGTGTGTATGAACTTAGGGATTTGAGTAAACAAGAGACAAGGAGTGCAAAGTCTGAAGAAATTGTAGAACAGATACATACGTTGCAGGAAGATGTCAAGCAGAGCTTACAGAAAAACACCCAAAAGTATAAATAAAGAGCTGATATGAAGAGGACTGAAAGAGAGTTTCAAGAAGATTATTTAGTCATGGTTTATCTAAGGAAGGAAATGTTTCCAGTCGGGACCTATAACAAACTAAAAATGAAAAATATAGGGCCATGTAGAATTTTGAGGAAGTTTTCCTCAAATGCATATGAGATTGAGTTACTAGAAGGAGTTGGGATATCACCCTTCTTTAATGTTGCATATTTGTACCCATACAAAGGAACATAGGCGGAACTATAAGAAGAAACTACAAAAGAGGAGGGTCAGACTTTGAATTGGAAGGAACAGATGCCAAAGACAACAAAGAAATAAGTGGAAGCCATTTTGGAGAAAATAGAAACAAAGAAGACCAGGGGAAAAACCTATTATCAATATCTAGTCAAATGGAAAGGATAATCAGTGGAATATTCTAGTTGGATGACAGAAGTAGAGTTGCAAATATTTAATCCAGATCCTGAAACATTGATGGATCAATCTTTTCTTCCTCGGGAGCCTGATGCAGGAGCATCTGGAAATTAGCCAGCAATGTGATTATGTGTTCACATGTTGTGGCTAAAAATAGGTGGAAAACTTGGTTACTAATATTCTATTAAGTTTTAATTCTGAGAAGTTAGTTTGTTTTGGTGTTCTAGATTAAATAGGAATAAAAATAGCAACTTGGTTCTCCCTGCGAGAATATTTAGCCAAATAGATTAGATTATGAAGATAGGATAGAGTTTGTTTGAAAGCTAATAAAGACGAGTATAACCACTTTCAGTTAGATATAATCATAAATAGGTGTGAGGTGTGATAGATAGGATAAGTGTGAGAGAAGTGTGCGAGTAGTGTGATAGAGGAGTGGACAAAGAGGAGAAGTCATTGTAAACATCTAGCCATCAAAGGGCTCAACTCTGTGTATTCGCATCTCTGATTAATTCCAAGTGTTTGTGTGCTTTAATTCTCTTTTCTGTGTTAATTATCGTTTTTATTTATTTGTGAGTTGGATATCACATTTTCGCACAACGTAATCAAAGTAATCGACTGAGGTGTGAACAACAAATACATAATGAGGTTTCTGTGTAAAAGGTTTGGGTGAAGTCGTTGATTCTTGCAAAACTTGAAGTTTCAGCATCAGCCATCGCACATCGCAATTTTTATTGTTATGTGTTAAAGACTTCACACGATAAACTAATTGAATTTCAATGCAAAGAAGAGGAGTCATTAGGGGAATTTTGAGGTCTAAAATGGGCCTCCTAAGGAAATTATATAATAATAGTGGAAATAATAAAATAAGATTTGATTACATCATCAAATTTTAGAGGGAAAAAGAAAAAAACTACTTTTTCAACTCGTATTTTCAACTTATCTCCCAAAGTTTTTACTTAAATTTCGAGTGGGAGTACTCATTGGATGCAAAAATTTAATTCTTCATTCAAAGAGTACCCATGTTGCATACTTTCAAGGGACCCTACTACATGAAAAATGAGAAAAACATGAAAAAATGATCGCATTCACGTTTTTTAATGTATTTCTAATTTTTCATGTAGCAAGGTCCATCAAAAGTATGCAACATGGGAACTCCCTAGATGAGGAATTAAATTTTGCATCCAATGAGTACTCCCGCTCGAAATTTGAGTAAAAACTTTGGGAGATAAGTTGAAAATACGAGTTGAAAAAGTAGTTTTATTATTTTATTATTTTTTAATGTTTTTACCCTTACTTAAAATATGGTGAATCATCCCTCATGGTTGACATCATTTTCTTGAATCCTGTTGGTCCTTATAAAGTTTATTTTGGTTGTACATTTTTCTTAGGAGGCCCATTTTAGACCTCAAAATTCCCCTTATGAAAGAAGCAACGAGGACCGTTAGATCTAGGTAAGATCAATGGTGGAGTTTAAAACTACACCCAACAATATTTCACATATCAACAATTTTAGTGATTATTTTTAAGACCTTGCCCAATAATTTATATTAGTTGTGATGTGATAAAAGATAAGGTAAGGAGATTGCTATGCGATGCAACGCATATAGCATATCGCGCAGGATAAGTAATACATTTATTGTTAAACGTTAAAAGTTGCGACGAGCGGTGTGGAGTTCAATGCAAATTGCAAAATCAGAAAATTGTAGAATTGTAAAAGTCTTAAGTTGTGAAATATACGGGGATGTAAGTTATAAGAAGTGTGAAGTGCGATCCTTCGTGATTGGTCACCGTTTGTGTGGTCCATAAAAACATAGCTCCGCACGTATTCTCTAAATTTTGCAACCACGCTACATCAGGTAGGATCAATGTTTCTTGTGCAAAATCCATTCTTAATCATGTAACTGTTGATTATGCTATACCATTCTCTAGGGGCTTGCTTCAGTCCATAATGTGCTTTCTTCAACCTGTAAAATTTATCTTCTTTACCTTCAACTTCATAACCTAAATGATGCTGCACGTAAATTTCTTCTTCGAAAATTTCATTCAAGAAGGCTGATTTGACATCCATCTAATATACTCTCCACTTGTTCTAAGCAGGTGTGGCGAGAACTGCTCTTACAGTATCCAATCTAGCTACTGGAGAAAATCTATCTCCAAAGTCTATTCTCGGTTGCTGTGAGAATCCTTTTGCTACAAGTCTTTCTTTAAATCTGTCAATTTCACCTCTCTCATTCAATTTAGTCGTGTACACCCACTTCACACCAATGAGGTTTTTATCCTTCGGAAAATTAACCAAATCCCATGTATCATTCTTTTCAATAAAATCAATCTCTTCATCCATGGCTTGCACCCAATTTTCATCTTTGATTTCTTATTCAAATGAAGAACATTGAAATGACAACAATGAAAAATTTGAACTAACATCCAAATCATCATAAATATCTTTCGAACTTCTCATCTTTCTTTTACCATTGCTTGAGTCATTACTTGATAGGCTGCTTGAAGAATTTTGGTATGTTGATCTGCTTGAAGATCCATGCTGCTCTAAAAATCTTGGAGTCCTTGCTGGTGTGACTATGTTTGGTGTCTACTCTTTTGATTCTTGTTGCTCATTTTCTGCTACATCATCCTCTTCCATCAATGGTGCTTGTGCATCGACTGTTTTGTCTACAATCCCATTCCATGAATCTTGGTCTTTGAAAACAACATATCTGCTAATTATTGTCTTCTTGGTGACAACATTATACAATTTGTAAGCTTTTGAGTCCTCACTATAACCAATAAATATGAAATTTTCACTTTGATCATCTAATTTTCCTCATATCTGCTTAGGTGCATGTGCATAGGCTACACATCCAAAAAATATGAGATGAGATATGCTGCATGAAATAACTGACCATGCTTCTTCTAGAACTATGTTCATCACAATCTTTGTAGGTGATTTGTTTATCACATAAACAATACATGCAACTACTTCTGCCCACTACTCATTAAACAAGTTTCTTGCTTTTAACATGCTCCTTGTCATGTTCATAATTATTCTTTTATTTCTCTCTGCTACACCATTCTATTGCGGTGTGTACCTCGCTGTAAACTATCTTCTGATTCATGTTGTTTGCAGTACTCATGGAATGCTTCCGAATCATATTCACCACCATGATCTGACCTCAATACCTTGATTTGTCGATCACTTTGGTTCTCTGTTAAGGCTTTGAAATCTTTTAACTTTGAAAAAGTTTCAAAATTCTATTTCAAAAAGTAAACCCAAGTCTTTATGTTATAATCATCAATAAAAGTGAGGAAGTAACATCTTCCACCAATTGACTGTGTCCTCATAGGTCCACACAAGTATGTATGCACCAACTCAAGTGGTTTCTTTTCTTTGTATGAAACTGCCTTCGGAAAATTTTCACGATGTTGCTTTCCCATGATGCAACACTCACAAGTACTAGTAGGTTCTTTGATGGGAGGCAATCCTCTGACCATTTGTTTCTACTGCAACAATATTAAACCGGAAAAATTCAAGTGTCCAAACTGAAAGTTCCATAACCAGTAATCATTAGAACATGCAACTGTAAAAGAACTAACTTGATCAATGTAGTTAATAATTAGAGGAAATATTTTTTTCCTCATCATCTGCACCTTTGCTATTAGCTACTTGCTTGGGGTTTTGTCATAAATAACACACTTTTTCCCCTGAAAGATAACTCTATATCTTTTCTGCGTCAATTGACCAACACTTATCAAATTGTGTTTGAGACCAGGAACATAATATATGGCTGAGATTGTCTTTGGCCCCCCCTGTTTGTTCAGAATGTTGACCAATCCTTTGCCATCTACATCAACAGTTTTGTCAGTCCCCAACTTTACCTTTGTCTTCACATATTGATCCAAATTTGCAACCAAATTCTTGCTTCCTGTCATATGGTTACTACAACCACTGTCTAATAGCCACACCTTATCAGATGGTTCATGCATGTTGTTGCATGCTAGGAACTTGTAGTTACTATTATTTTTATTAACATTAGCTCTCTGGTTTCCTTGATCAACTATCTTCTTCCTGCAATCATGAGCATAGTGACCAAATTTATTGCAATAATAACATCTCACCTTTGATTTCTAGATCTGTAATTATTGTTGAAGCTTTTTTTGTTGCTACTTCCACTTTCATGTTCATGCTCTTCTCGACCATCTCTGTGACCACCCTAACTTTCGCCTCATCCTATGTCTCTCGATCTACCTCTGCCTCGACCTCTTGAAATAGAAACTTGACTTTTGAAAGCAGTTTCTAAAGTGGAATCCTTATTTCTGTCTATCCTTGCATCATGCGATAGAAGTGATCCCATCAACTCATCAACTGTCATTTTTTTCCAAATCCTTTGCTTCTTCTATTGCTGCTACCACAACATCAAACTTGGTAGACAAATATCTAAGGAACTTCTCAATCACTGTTCGATTTTTAATTTCTTCACCATAAATTTTTAACTGATTTACGACAGACATGACCCTATTCATGAAAGAATCAATGTCCTTTGTCTCTTTCATCCACAGACTTTCAAAATCTCTCCTAGTATTCTTAATATTGACTTTTTCCATACCTTGATAGCTTGTCGCCAAATTTTCCCATGCTTCCTTTTCTGAAGACGTGATCATTTTATTATAGAACACTGCTCGTTCCACTCTCTACTGGATAAGGCACAAATAACACAAATAATACACACACAATAACACACATGAGTTGTGACTCTTCTATTAATCTTCAATAACACTCTCTCTCCTTCTCTACTAAGAACTCATTCTTCTGCATCATTTTGAGGTTTTGCAAACTCAAACTTGACATGATCCCAAACATCATGTGCTTTAAACATAGTCTCCATATTAATGGCCCACACATCATAATGCTTCCATGTGAAAGAAGGAAGTTGTGGCTAGAAAATGCTTGTGGTCATATTTCTTAAAAACAAAAATCCACTTCTCTTATGAAACGCTAAATTTCTTCTTTTTATGAGCTTTTCAAAGCTCCTTTAAAAAAAATAATCCCTTTCAAGAAAACTCTAATTTTTTTATATGAGAAATATTTTATGAAAATTCTTTATATAAAAAAATACTTATAAGATTAAAAAAAAACTTATTATAAGTACTCACTTTTTCAAAACTTCATTAAAATAATTCTCTTAAAAGTCCTTTCCAAAAACATTTTTTGAATTTAATACTCCCTCATATTATGCAAACACTCTTTGAAAGACCTTTAAAAGAAATCAAAATTCTAACTTTTAAACCAACGTATTATTCTTTGCAAAAAGTTTTGAAACCTTCGTATTGACTCTACCTCATTAAATTTTCCATGGTAACACTGGTGGAAGGTATTAAGTGTAGCGTGCATAAACAAACAAAAAATCCCCGCTTGCATGAAAATTGCATTAAGTTTTGAACTTGTAACGCAACTCTATGCTTAGTGCACCAACATTATAATTCTCTGAATATGACTACCAAATGTGTTATAGCTTAAATAAGCGAGACAAAAAAAATTCTGCTCTCACACATAGATGATTGCTGATCTATCTTACCTTGGTTTCTTGTAACATCGCTCTTATACTAATTTGTTGGAAAGGCAAAATAGTGAAGGCAAAAATAACATCACGCCAACCTCAAGAATGTTTGCTTAGATATTCTCAAGATGAACGCCCACAAGTGGTTTCCAGAGTTCCACATGGCTTCAGAAGAGCTATGGGCGGTGATTGAGAACGACTTCTTGGCAGGCACAAAAATCCCATTTAATGCCCATAATGAACATATGTTGTTTAATTTTTTGTGTAGGTGTATGGTAAACCGAAATTCTAGTGAAACGAACCTCGGAAATGATGGGCCTTCCTGCATTAGAAAGTGGCTTTCACTTCAACTGGATCCCATTTCCAGTAGTGGCATCCTACCAAAGATCCTCGACGAAATCACTATCCATGCGGTCCCTCTACTGCCCTTTTTAGCGCGTAAGGACTATCGAAGGTTGTGCGACTTCTTCTACCAAACAGAGGTTCTTGATACATATCATAGTTTAGGTGTCAGTAAAGAGGAAGTGTTCCATAACTTTCTCTTCATGGTCTTTTTCAATGCCTTTGGAGAACTGATGATTTTGTTTCCAAACATAATCAAGCGAATTGTTCAAATGGGTGGTCAATTGCAGAGAAATATGGCACAAGAGGTTCGAGGGGAGTTCTTGTTTGAAAGGCAGAAGAGTAAATACAAAAATAACATGAATATTTTACACAATAACACAAACAAGCTACGAGTTTTCTATTAATCTTCAATCTCTCTCTAGCTCTGAATACAATGAAACCGACGAAGAGTATTTATCCTAAACCGATTGACATGCACACACTTACCAAACTCATCTATCACATAACTCTACTTGCTCGACACTCACTTAACTGACTCCCTAACTCACTCAACAAATTCATCTATCACACAAATCAACACTTACTTAATTGATTGTCTAACTCTTCATGCAGGAGTCAATTAACTATTTAAACAATTCCACGGTAATAACAATAGCCTAGACGCCCAGGCTTTGAACGGAATGCTTCTAGTTCGATCAATGGTGTATGAAGTGTTGAGGATTGACCCACGAGTTCCATTTCAGTATGCGAAAGTCAAGAAATATTTCGTTCTCGAGTCGCACGATGCACAGTATTAAATGAAGAAAGGCGAGCTTCTGGTGGGGTATCAACCCATGGAAATGATGGATCCCCACGTCTTCGAGGCTGCACAACAATTTAATCCGGATAATTTCATGTATGAAGGGGATAAAGGCCAAATATACTGCAGTATTTTTTCTGGTCGAATGACCCTGAAACAGAAGAACCTTCCCTCCAAAAGAAGTAGTGTGGAGGGAAGAACATTGTAGTATCTTTAGCATGTCTTTTCGTTGCTCACATCTATCTGTGATACGTCTCCATTTATATAGATCATGATGCACCCTCCTCTCGCATCATTTTCACAGCTCTGAATAAGATCACATTCTAACATGGAGCTGGATTTGCGCCCACCGGATGTTGTGTCTCTCTTTAAATCATAATTACTCAGAAATATTGCCATCATTTGACGCAACAATCACAAGTCATGAAAACTTCATATCGGATGGTATCTTATCCATTTGGTCAACTCTGATGAAATTAATGGTTAATGTGCATCACAAGTTTGGTTTGGGCTCCTTCTATCTAGCCTACATACCGTAGGTTTATAAGATCTTTAGAAGGAATAGATTGTAAAAAAAGTTTTATATTATGTATTTTTCTCGACAAGTTATTTTATTTATAATTTATGTTATATCTTAATTGTTTACTTTACAGTTTGAGGAAAAAATTATTATTGTATATTTTTATTATCATCTTGATTTAATTATTAATAATGAAAAATAGAAGATAAGGATTTAACTTAAAAACTGGTTTATATTATGTATTTTTTTCTACAAGTTATTATATGTATATATATCTTAATCGTGTACTTTACAATGTTGGGAAAAATACTGAGAGGGGGGGGTGAATCAGTATTTACAGCATATTCAAAACTTTTACTTTTTCTTGCTTCTAAAACCCATACGCTACTTTGATAAGGCCAACTAGCGTATATACGCGGAAATCCTTCATGCAACTCGCGTATACCCAGAGATCTAATTATACCATTAGTTCTTCACTTATATCATTCCATCATTCATTTATTAGATGTTCTATAAACAGTAAACATGTGCAGTAAGAACAGAATAAACCATCACAAAAAGCATCACACATGAACACCAGGATTTTTAGGTGGAAACCCAAGTCGGGAGAAAACCACCGCTGCAGTTGCTCAGCCTTCAATATTTTATTATAGAGAAAACATCTTACAACATATGTGGTGGCGCAGACTTGACCAGCACGCAGGCACCCACCTGCGCTCGTTTACCAGCCTCTCCTGGAAGGGAGCTCCAACCCCCTGACTCGTTTACCAGCCTCTCCTGGAAGGGAGCTACGACCCCCGATCTCGTTTACCAGCCTCACCTGGAAGGGAGCTACAACCCCCTGACTGAAGGCTACAACCCTCAGCACCACCTTGGACCACGTTTCATCAATTTTCACACCGGATCCAACAACTTCAATAGAACACCACTTGCAGGCCACATTTCATCATATTTCCAGACTGGACCCTTTCCAAACTTTTAAGCACAAACATACATCACCAACAGATACTTAACAACACAGATCAGATAGCAGAAACACAGCAGAACAGATCATATATTTCATACCCTTTGCTTCAGCAAACCCTAGTTTGCATACGCGCTTTCACTTCACTGATGTCGCGTATATACGCGCTTCCGTCCACACAAACCAGCGTATACCTCAGTGTATATTTTATTGCGCATACGCGCTTTCTCTTCGCTGAAGCCGCGTATATACACGCTTCCTCCGCGGAGAAGTAGCGTATAGATCTTCAATCATTACAGAGCAGCATACTTCATCAGATCAGATATTCAGTTCAGATCTACCCTTTTGCTTCAGACAGATGTTCGCCTAGATGCTCGCCTCATCACAGATCTAAGCCTTCCATAATCAGATCTAGCAAATACAAGAGCAATTCAGATCTAGATCCCCTTCTTCATCATTAGTGCATCATACATTCAGATTTATCATTCAAGTGTAACCCTTTCCATTCAGATATACTTCAGAGATAAGTATTCATTCAAGCTCAGACCTCTTGCAACCACCCTTCTCATTTGCACAATGAATTTCTTCTCCTTATATAGGTTTTCCTTTTTCAATACCATGAGCCCCTTTTTCAATACCATGGGCCAAAACAATACCATGAGCCCAAAACTACCTGGACGGGGTCAATTAGGCAGATCATTACCCAATACAATGGGTCAATACCATGGTGGTTACCCCTGGTTTTGCACTTTTTGAGCGCTTTTTGCCCATACGCGACTTGGCACGTTCTTTCCCGCGTGCATACACGACTTCCCTTAGACATATCCGCGTATGCCTTGAGACATACTCTTTTCATCAAGATTTAGCACATGCTGACTTCTTTTCTTCACTGCCTTCTGTACACACTGTAGATACATCATATTTAGCTCATCAAGAACATATTCTAACAAGCACAACTTCACCAAGTAAGTTGTCATCATCTTCATTAAGAGGGTTGCCTTTCAAGGACAACACTTAGCATCATATTGTCAACAAACATCATATCACATAAGATTTACATCATTTACCAAGTCCATCAAGTCAAGAATAACTTAATCAGGTGGATTGCCATCAAGGACAACACATGTCAACAGTCACATGTCTTCATCTTCATTCAGTGGGTTGCCATCAAGGACAACACTCTGCATCATATTTCCAACAATCTCCCCCTTTGGACTTGATGGCAACCACGATGGTGTTTGGATGGAAACCACGATGGTGTTTGGTTACCACAACAGATAAGTACATTGACACCATGTCACTCTCCCAATTCTTTGACACCATTATCTGCATTGAAACACCATGTCACTCTCCCCCTTTGACATCAAGGGCAAAGGGCGGATCAACACCAACATACTCTCCCCCTTTTCTCCTCATGTAGAAGAAGTGTTCTGCAGATCTGATGTATACTGAAGTGACCAAGCTCCCCCTGAGTTCATGCTGAATCTTCAAACATATTTTTCAATAAAGTACATGACTCTACGAACTTCCTATCACCAAAAGACTCATACTTACATCAAATATCCAACCAAGTGGATTTACATATAAGACTCAAGTACCCAACCAAGTGGGTTTAAACATTTCAACTCAGCTACCCAACCAAGTGGGTTTACAAAAATTGACTCAGCTACCCAACCAAGTGGGTTTACAAATTTGAAAAGTCCTTACATGACTGAATATTACAATTTTACATCAAAATACAAATATGAATTTTCATAATCAATACCAAAAAGACCTCAAGAGAGATCATATAACAGAACCACCATAATGCCAGCAATGCATTATACTCAGCAAAACTAATGCTCCCCCTGAATCTGTGCAACCAAGCAATCTTTCCAAAGACTAAGGCTCCCCCTTAGTTTGTGCATCCTGAAAACTTCCACCAACAAATCATCAAGGCATCTTCATCAAAACATTAGAAACAGAATTATGAGAACTGGAACACCACCAGAGATACCAAACAATATCAGAGATACCAAACAGCACTGCAGCTGTGCTGAAGAGAGCTGAACCAACCAAAAATTGCCAGCAACCAAACATACGCGGTTTTCTGTGCAGGAACTCGCGTATATACGCGACTGTGTTTCAGGAAACCCGCGTATCCCAAGCCATCTTCTAAAATTTCAACCAGATCTGAATCTCTGTGAGGAAAAGACAGTGTTCAGCTTCTTTCTGAGATATTTGACTGCTCCCCTGGACTACAGATAGATAGAACAGTGTAGTTGTGTCTTCAAGCGTCATCCAACTGTTGTAGCATCAACACAATAGTAACCAAGCCTTCAGATTCTTTGCAGCATCAATACAATCTTTCCAAGAGAGATTCTCATATCAGAATAACATCTTCACCTAGGTGTCAAGAAATCATCCATGTGGTCCAACATCACCATGATCTTCAAGATTTAACATGAAGTAACATATGAAGGCAGAAGATCTCTCAACCATAGTAACAAACTCTGCATGATTTATCTCTGAATCAAATGACATCCAACTCATCCATGTGTGAGCACAAAAGATACTTATAAGAAACCAGGGTTCAAAAACTCATCATAATAGTCCATGTACCAAGTTATTATCATAAAGACCAAGGAATAAGAAATCATATTGCCAACAATGCAATCATTAGTATTCAACCTGCTGCTCCCCCTAAACCAGTGTTCTTCCTTAACTTGTGCAATCTGAAACACCTTCAACAGCAAGTCATTAGCAACAAGCTCTGCATGATCTGTCCTTGTCTCTGAATTATAAGACTTTCATCTCAGTAATGAATACTCAAGTAGACAGGACTCATCTATAGTCCTCAACATAAGAAACCATGTAACATTTCATTATCATGAGTATAACCAGAATAATGCTAACAGTGCAATCATCAGCAGTCAGACTGATGCTCCCCCTGAACCTCTGCTCCAGATCTTCAGTTATCAGATAAATTTTCTCATCATTAATGCATACGCGGCTGTGTCAACTGGAACTCGTGTGTATACGCGACTTTGTTTCATAGAACCTGCGTATGGAAAGTGAAATATAGAAAATTTCACTCCTTCATCTCCTCCTGCAAATTTACCTTCTGTTAGTGTCTTTTCTTCATCAGATGCGCTGTTAGAAGCAAACATAACCAGAATAAACAAATCAACCTTGAGAGTCATCATGCATTGCTCCCCTTGTGACGATACATTACTAGATCTCATAATGTATCTCACATCATTCCTGCAGTCAATCAGAGAAGTAAGCTTCAGAAGCGGATGACTGCAGCAAGGTCAGAATTCCCTACGTTTCTGATCGGTCCTTGAATTGAGTGTTTTCGTCAAGAAAATCATTGTCTTCTAGAGCATCCACAAAAGTATCCTTTTCTTCTCTAGATTGATTCTTATTCCATCCCTCCATCTTTTTCCAGACTTTTTTAAACTTTCTATTTGTGTGCTGGAAGTTATCCAATTTCTCATATCTGTTTAGCCTGCATTCCTTTTCTACATGTCCATACTTGTTACAAGAATAACATCTCATGTGTCCAGAGTAATAAGAATTATAATGAGTATTTCTGATCTTCCTTCTTTTACAATCAGCTGCTTTATGTCCATACTTGTTACAAGAGAAACAATATCCCTTGAAGCTACCAGAGTACCTGTTTATTTGTGGTTGAATTGTTCTGCTTCTGCAATTTGCTGCAACATGCCCATAGTTATGACATTTAAAACATTCAACGTTCTTTAATGAATTCCTTTGAGAATTCATGATTGTTGGTTGATCTTTTGTTTCTTTCAACACATCAGATTTTGCATTGACATCTTCTGAATTTTTGGCACTTCCTTGTGAGCTAGATTCTCCTTTAACAGTTTCATGGAAACCAAGACCATGTTTGATAGCAGGAGACCTTTGATTACTCAGAATATTTTCCAAAATGTTAGTACTATCATGAAACCTCAAAAGTTTAACCTTTTCTTCTAATTGACCTTTGAGAATGTTTACCTCAACCTCCAAGGCTTGACATTGCTTTGTCATGCTTTCTTCTTTTCTTCTTCCATATTCAACTTGATCCTTCAGATTTAGAATCTCTTCTTTCAACCAATCTTCATTTCCTTCACATGTTTGTTGCAGCTCTTCATTCTTCTTATTTGATTTTTCCAGATCTTCTTTGAGAGAGATGATTTCTGCTTCAAGGCCTTCCTTTTCAAATGACAGAGGTTCTTCATTCTTCTTATTTGATGCTTCAAGATCTGTTTGTAGAAAGAGGATTGCAGCTTCAAGTCCTTCATTCTTCTTGCTTGATTTTTCGAGATCTGCATTTAGATCGTTGATTTCTGCTTCTAGTTCTTTAATACGATTTTGATACTTGTCCACCTGACCATTCAGCCTTTCTATTTGTTCTTTCATTTGAGAGATCATCTCTTTGTTGATAGAATCTTTCTTATCAATTTCTCTTTGTTGTTCTTCATCTTTGATCTTGAGAGCTTTCTCTATTTCCAAAACACTACTTTCACAAACTTCATTATTGTTTGTACCACCAAGATCATGCAAAGGATGACCCCAATCACTATCTGATTCATCTTCTTCTATTTTCTGAGGTATCTCCTTGCTTCGAGTAGCCTTCTTCTTTTTCTTCTTTTCCATGAGCACTTGTAGAGCTTCGTCAGAATCTGTTTCATCTTCTTCAATTTTTGCTATACATGATTTCTGAGGTATCTCCTTTCCTTGAGTAACCTTCTTCTTTTGCTTCTTTTCCATGAGCACTTTCAGATCATGGTCAGAATCTTCTTCATCTTCACTAGACACTTCATCATCATCTTCTTTTGCATAATAAATCTTTCTCTTTTCAAATTGTTTCCCTTTACCATGCTTTTCTTTATAAGGACATTTAGCAGCATAATGACCAACTTTTCCACACTCAAAACATTTGAAGGTAAGCTTACCTTTGAATCTTCCAGTACCTAGTTGGAGCTTTCTCACGAAATTTGCTTCTTCTTCATCGGATATATAGCTGGATTCTTTGACAACTTCCTTTTCCTTTCCTTTTGTAGATGCCTTAAAAGCAGCTTCTCTGATTTGGGAAGGAACTCCTTGTCTCATTTCAAAAGCAGTCAGAATACCATGCAATTGAACAATAGAAAGAGTTTGCAGATCTTTCCTTTCTTCAATAGCCGAAACTTTAGAGTCAAATTTAGAAGTCAAGGATCTTAAGACCTTTTCCACCAGAGTAGTATCAGTTATGGTTTCACCCAAATTTCTCATTCGATTTACAATATCATCCAGACGAAGAAAGAAACTGGAAACACTCTCATCACTATGCATCTTCAAATTTTCATATTCAATTCTAAGAGTTTAGAGTTTTGCACTTTTTACCTTTGTGTCTCCTTCATAGCTTAGAATGATTTTGTCCCATATTTCTTTTGCTGAATGTAGCTGCATCACTTTAGCAAATTCTGATTCAGACATGCTTCCCAATAAGACATTCACTGCTTTGGCATTGATTTCATACTTCTTTCTTTCAGTTGCATCAGTAGGAATACTTGCCGAGTATTGATAACCTTCTTCCACGATTGCCCATACATCTGCACCAAGACTTTGCAGATATGCTTTTGTTCGTACCTTCCAGAATATCAGATTGCTTCCATTGAATAGAGGTGGCTTTATAGACATCACTCCTTCTTGACTTCCCATTGCGACGGATCTCCTTCAAGCGATCAAGCTTCTGCAGAAGGACTCCCTCTGATACCAATTGTTGGGAAAAATACTGAGAGGGGGGGGTGAATCAGTATTTAATGCATATTCAAACTTTTTACTTTTTCATTCTCTAAAACCCATACGCTACTTTGATGAAGCCAACTAGCGTATATACGCGGAAATCCTTCATGCAACTCGCGTATACCCAGAGATCTAATTATACCATTAGTTCTTCACTTATATCATTCCATCATTCATTCATTAGATGTTCTATAAACAGTAAACATGTGCAGTAAGAACAGAATAAACCATCACACAAAGAATCACACATGAACACCAGGATTTTTAGGTGGAAACCCAAGTCGGGAGAAAACCACCGATGCAGTTGCTCAGCCTTCAATATTTTATTATAGAGAAAACATCTTACAACATATGTGCTGGTGCAGACTCTACCAGCACGCAGGCACCCACCCGCGCTCGTTTACCAGCCTCTCCTGGAAGGGAGCTCCAACCCCCTGACTCGTTTACCAGCCTCTCCTGGAAGGGAGCTACGACCCCCTGATCTCGTTTACCAGCCTCACCTGGAAGGGAGCTACAACCCCCTGACCGAAGGCTACAACCCTCAGCACCACCTTGGACCACGTTTCATCAATTTTCACACTGGATCCAACCACTTCAATAGAACAACACTTGCAGGCCACATTTCATCATATTTCCAAACTGGACCCTTTCCATTCTTTTAAGCACAAACATACATCACCAACAGATACTTATCAACACAGATCAGATAGCAGAAACACAGCAGAACAGATCAGATATTTCATACCCCTTGCTTTAGCAAACCCTAGTTTGCATACGCGCTTTCCCTTTACTGATGTCGCGTATATACGCGCTTCCGTCCACACAAACCAGCGTATACCTCAGTGTATATTTCATTGCGCATACGCGCTTTCTCTTCACTGAAGCCGCGTATATACGCGCTTCCTCCGCGGCGAAGTAGCGTATAGATCTTCAATCATTACAGAGCAACATACTTCATCAGATCAGATATTCAGTTCAGATCTATCCTTTTGCTTCAGACAGATGTTCGCCTAGATGCTCGCCTCATCACAGATCTAAGCCTTCCATAATCAGATCTAGCAAATACAAGAGCAATTCAGATCTAGATCCCCTTCTTCGTCATTGGTGCATCATACATTCAGATTTATCATTCAAGTGTAACCCTTTCCATTCAGATATACTTCAGAGAGAAGTATTCATTCAAGCTCAGACATCTTGCACCCACACTCATGTTATGCACAATGAATTTGTTCTCCTTATATAGGTTTATCCTTTTTCAATACCATGAGCCCCTTTTTTAATACCATGGGCCAAAACAATACCATGAGCCCAAAACTACCTGGACGGGGTCAATTAGGCGGATCATTACCCAATACAATGGGTCAATACCATGGTGGTTACCCTTGGTTTTGCACTTTTTGAGCGCTTTTTGCCCATACGCGACTTGGCACGTTCTTTCCCGCGTGCATACGCGACTTCCCCTAGACATATCCGCGTATGCCTTGAGACATACTCTTTTTATCATAGATTGAGCACATTCTGAATTCCTTTCTTCATTGCCTTCTGTACACACTGTAGATACATCATATTTAGCTCATCAATAACATATTCTAACAAGCACAATTTCACCAAGTAAGTTGTCATCATCTTCATTAAGTGGGTTGCCTTTCAAGGACAACACTCAGCATCATATTGTCAACAAAAATCATATCACATCAGATTTACATCATTTACCAAGTCCATCAAGTCAAGAATAACTTCATCAGGTGGATTGCCATCAAGGACAACACATGTCAACAGTCACATGTCTTCATCTTCATTCAGTGGGTTGCCATCAAGGACAACACTCTGCATCATATTTCCAACATACAATTTGAGGGCAAAATTATTATTATATATTTTTTGTTATCATTTTAATTTAATTATTAATAATGAAAAATAGAAGATAAGGATTAAACTGGAATGAATTTTTTTTGTTGGTCTAATCTAGGGGAATTGAAAATTGAATCTCTTAACTTGTTGCTGCATCCTTGCCTTCGAGTTTTGTGCATGCATAGGATTGATTAGGGCACACAACAATCTTAACCCATTGTCCTAAAACACTATGTATCCTTCTCCAATCTAGCTGTTTCCTTATGAAGTTTTTTCTTAGGCATCAAGGTATTGTTGTAAGCATTGGAACTTCTCCATAAGACACTCAACAATACTCAGATCAAATAATATAAATATGCCCACATTAATATTCATGAAACAACCCTAATAAATGAAGAAAGGCTCTGTCCAATTGCGTTTTCTCATGAGTTAGTTGTGGTTGGGTTAGGAGGATCTTCTATGCCTCCCGACCCTCTCAAAATTCTAACCCCACACACAATTGTAGCAATACCTCATTGGAACCTTATGGATAGAATTATCCCACACATAAAATATGCACAAAACAATTATAACTTACCTCCATTTACTTTGGCCTGGTCTGCAAGGGAAAAGCACCAGAGATAGCCCAAAAATTTCACCTTGAAGCTCTTTCTTGTCTACCTCAGGGTTGCAGTTCTCTCCACAGAGAAATCTACACTAAATCCAAAGATAACCCCTCTCAAAATTAGGTTGTGGTTTCCTTCATCTTGCCTCAGATCCGTACTTCAAACACAGAGATAATTTGTGGTATAAGGTGACTTCGGATATGTGTGAAATGAGACTCCTCCTCATTTCTTTATATATTTTTCCTTAGGCTAACATCCAACCCTTCCAAGGGATCTCTACAAGTAAATCCTACTTTTTTTCCTTAGGATAATTAGGCCACATAACCTTAAAAAAATCATAACTTAATTTTTACAATTGGGAATTGAGTGATTCCACTTGCATCTTTCTAGTTGTGTTGTCTTCTATCATCTCAACCCATCACATGTAGAAATATCATCCTGGTTTTGGCCCAACAACATTGGGTGGAAAACCCCATGCTGAAGTTTCAAGCCCGCAAGATATTTTGTGGTGCTTTTCCCTCCAATCCCTTAACCCTAGGGCTTAGAGTACCTACCATGCTACCAAAAATCAACAAAAAGGTATCCCATTTAAAAGCTAGTTTTGTTTATTTCTATTGCTATCTTGCTGCTCAAGCTCAGTACTTATGAAATTTTATAATGATATGCAATTATGGAATTTTCAATTGCAGATGCTCCTCAAACACCAGCACCAAAGAATTTTGTAGCTCCCAAGTACTCTTATGGTGCAACTGAAGATAATATAAATATACATTTTTATGGCCATCACTATCTTTTGTTATTTTCCCCATTAAATCTTGTTTGAATTGCACACAAACTTGAGATCTTCCAGAGTGGATTCCCTCTCGCATGGGCCATGAAATAAAATCTACCCTTGTTAGATGTGGAGTTTTAAAATGTAAATTTTGATGGCATGAAGGCTTAGATCATCATCATCATGTATTTGATCTACATGAATTTTTATAACACAACAATTCCAACAATCTAATAATAGGTAAGCTAAATAAGGAGTTGAGAGTACAGTGGATTGACCCCTCGTATTTGAGTGTAGAAGGAACTATATGGGGCCATGAAGGAAAAAATGTGGGTTGAATACCTAGCTTTTGGGGGAAGTGAGAATAAGCCTCTCCAGACTAATTACTTTCTCAACATCATCATTTTTGTCATTGTGCTAGCATTTTTCGCATCGTTCTTTGGAGGAAATTTATTTAAGAGGAATTACATTTTCCTCTAAGGGATCAAATAATGAAACCACATCAAGCTAAGAGATTCCTTTTACGATTTGATGATGGTATTATTCATTATAGACAAGGAACACGTCAATTGTAAGTGAAAAATATGTTGTTTTATTCCAATTTTGGTATTTTTGAGCACTATACTTGATCTGAATTTGAATGTTAGTTTTTCTGTGCTAATTTCATTCTCAGATATATAAATATTTACTAATATTATGCTTGATGTACAAGTTCCCTTGTCGCTTATGTATGTCAAGGAGGTAATTAAAACTCAATTTTATGAGTGAGTTTGAAAGCATAAAGCGAACATCAACAACATAAATAACAAAAAACCATCACAACTGATCCGTTAAAACAGAGTTTTGATGAAGGATTTCAACCCTCCTAGGCTACATCTCCTTGGTCCAACATCATAGCTTGGGCCTCTGTATTAGCTCAATTGTGCTCAAATTTTTGTTTCCATGCATCAAATTATCTTGTAACCTATTCCAATGAGTTCAAAATGTTGAAATATATCATAAATGACTATTTATTTACTCAATTTGGCCTTCATATGCTCTAGGCATGACCTTCCCTCCTGGTGGCCATAGGCTTCAAAATTATTCAAGGTAAAAAAAAACCTCTATAAACTTGCTTATGTGCCTCCACAACCTATTTCAATGTGTTCATAGCATGCTAAATAACCTATAATGACTCTTTCTAAGCTCAATTTGGTCAAAAATTGACTTAGTTATGTCAAAAATAGAATTTCCCCCAATTTGTCCTCCAAATCTGGAAGGACTCCAGCTAACTTCGACAAATGTGGCAAAATCTCCAAATTCAGAGCTGCCGCTAATTAGGAGGAGGATTAATTAGTGATAAGATCACTTAACTGCAGATAAGTAGGGCTTAACTGCACACTTATCAACATGGTTTATGGGCGGATTAGATTAGCTTTAATCTCAGATTATCATTTAAACGTGGATTGATTAACTTAATCCTTCCATTTTCAAAACTCTGCCATTGGTTTTCACTACTCGGTCACATGGGAGGGGGTTGGCCAGCGAATCTAGCCCCCTCCAAACCCGCCATTGGAAAATCTGATGAAGTTTAAATATTGTTTGTTTTCCAATCCTTTCAAGATTCGCTCGCTTGGTCCACTAGTGAAGGTGCACAATGGATAGGGGGAGGTCATGGGGTTGAGCCCCGACCCCGCCCCTGGATACACTATTTTTGTCCAACGTACATATTGTGCACCCACCATATATACATTGCCTTAGACATTAGCATATATATAAAATATGCACTGTAATATTAATCTGCTCTATCATTAATACTTACCATAAGTTTGCAACTGAGCTTATAATATGCATGTGGACTTGGATATAACAGATTTGTAATGTAATTAAGGTTTAATGTGAATGCCACTGTATTAATGAAATGCCAACCCATATTCGGATTCAGACTTAGGATAATAGGTTTATATGTTGAAATAACAATATTAATTAAGGTTTGAATTATAAATGATATATATGTTTAATGTGAATGCCATCGTGTTAATGAAATGCCAACCCATATTTGGATTCAGACTTAGGATAATAGGTTTATATATAGAAATAACAATATTAATTAAGGTTTGATATATATATATATATATATATATATATATATATATAACCTTAATTAATTAAAATAAATATTTTCCTGCACATAAATACCATGAACCCAATTTCAACCTTAGGAGGTCATTAGACAAATTTTTACCTTCACAGACCAAACTGGGGAATCCAACAGTGACACTTGTCGTAGTCCCATTGGAAAAAAGCTTAAGAAGATTCCTTGAATACTAACTGGGCTGCCATGTCATCAGCCTTTACCTGTTCTACAATTTTTTAATAAAAATTTGCATGTTCTGAAAGACTATCAACAGACCATAACTGCTTCATATGAACTCAGGTTTTTACGAAACTAGTTGCATTAGATTCCTAGTGACGGCCTGGTCACGGTCGTTCTAGTTTCATTCAATTCTGAGAACTTTAATTTTTTAGCTAAAATATTGAGCCTTTGATCATTCCTCCCCACTAGTACCCTTTTGGACCCCAAAAGCTCTCTGATTACTGATCATGTGGATGAGGGTAATATTCCTCACCCTTCGAGTCTCTATCCACTGACATTTTCCCAATTTCATCATTTGGAGCTTTTCACAAAAAAAAACTTTTTTCTTGATTCTTGTGACCTTCTCTTGTTGTCATTGACACCGTCATGCTGCAATATTTCTGAATTTGCAGAAAAAATATCTATTCTTGCAAAAACCATCTTGTTGCTACCTTGGTCAACAATCAAAGGAAACTTGAAAACTTTCTCACCGTTCACACTGTCACCATGGCGATTTTTAGCTAATCTCATTTTGTACTTGCGTCGACTCTTGACCAAGTATCTTCACCATTGTCATGTACCTTTTGGAAACCATAAAACAACATTTGTGGAACCCATGCCTTCTTTTCCAAGCTATTTTTTCGCTTTCTCTTTGACCTTTTCAATCTCTTGCATCGACATCTTGTTTCTAACACCGATGTTAACTGCTGCAAATGTTTTTCATCTTGTTCACCTTCTTTCAAAGGCAACCTTTTAACATCCTGAAACAATGCATTACAAGAATAAGCATATTTTTTAAAATTGTGATTCAAAACATCTCTTTGTTTGATCATCAAAAATGTTAAGTTCTGACTTGCATTCACTATCCTCTTCATTTCACTTGCATGTATAAGAGACAAACCTATCTTCTTCTTATGCACTCTAATTATGTACTCAATACCATCCTTAAACAAGTGATACTTGTTCTCATGGCGATGAAATACTTCTTTCCTATCATACAGATAAGGACTTCCCAATACAATACCTGATATCTCAAGTTAGCATGCGACCCACTATCAAAAAGTGTATCAATATTGGTATGTTTAGAGACAACTCTAATATGGAAAAGTTATATTCGTGTATCTTCATCATTAGTATCATTTGAAAAATTTGAAGAAATAGTGCTTGCAACATGTTTACCTTTCAAACCCATGGGTGTAATCTTTGTCTCATCTCCTAAATCTGACCCTAAGTCATGTTCAACTATAGCAACAATTTTATCCTTCTCTTTGGCTTTCAGTCTGTTTGGTTTCAAATCTGGATGAAGTTGCCAACAGTGGTCTTCATCATGGCCAGTCTTTGAACAATTTTTGCATGTGATTTTTTCCTTCTCTCTTTTTATAGAGCTATTTATTTTTCCTCTTCCATAAAACTCTCCTTTTCTCTTACCCTCACTTTCACTTTTATCATCCATGTTTTTTTTTCCTCTTGCCTCTAAGGGTGTGGCTTGAACACAAACTTCATCTAAATTTCTTGGGTTAAACATAAGGATAGTATGTTTCAAATAGGAATGTAAACCCCCAATGTATTTCAATATTGTATCTTGGGAATTCAAGTTTATTCCTAGCAACAAAGCCCTTTTCCTAAAATCCTCGGTATATTCTTGAACTGTCTGACCCTTGAGTTGCTTAAAATTTTTCCAACTCATAATAACTTTTTTCATATAGGCTAATGGATGAAACTATCCTTTAATGGAAGAGATAAACTCAACCCAAGAAATGGATATCTTACCATGGATTCACATTTCCTCTTGAGTCTTTGCTTCCCACCAAACTAGTGTTGCTACTTCTAGCCTTAATGAATCCAACTGGATCTTTATGTCTTTTTCATGAAGATTCTAAATTCTGCAATACACCTCCAATTGACGTATCCAATTTTCAAGCCTCTCTGCATTTACCTTGCCATTGTACATGGGAAGTTCAAACTTAATGTCCAATTTGAGTAATGGAGTTTTTTGTTTTGTGGCTTTTGAGTGAGTGTGAGTGGTTTTTGTGGTGAAAGTTGAAGATGATGCTAATGAAAATGATGAGGGTGATGAAGATGGTGGAGATGGAGGTGGCTTTCCTCCACCACCATTTGAACTCCTCTCTTCATCCTTATTACCAT
Organism: Pinus albicaulis; assembly: GCA_034641835.2. Lineage (NCBI taxonomy): Eukaryota > Viridiplantae > Streptophyta > Pinopsida > Pinales > Pinaceae > Pinus > Pinus albicaulis. Next base: position 493,036,949 of record CM076576.1, read on the forward strand.
CTGAAGTTCCTTCTCCATATGGAGGCTTAGAAATTTCTCCTGCCATCCCAGCAGTAAATGCATAAAAAATAACTTTAACCATCCTCTTTATGTCTTTGAAGTATCTCTTTACATCTTCCTATTCTGAATTTCCTTGAGTCTCTCCAACACCTAACATGATGCCTATGGATTCAAGCTCAACTTTTGATGCGTGTACCTCTTCAATCAACTCAGCTTCTTGTACAAATTACACCTCTTCAATCTCAACTTCTTGAGACAAAAATGGAGGTTCTTCCAGTGAATATATGAGTGTAATTTTGGGTGAAGATGGTGCTCTTGTAACTCTCCTTCTTCTATTCCTAATCCCAAGACTTTCAACCAACAATTTCCCTTCACCTTTCTGCAACTTTAACCTTGTCAACATCACAACTTGAAACCATTAAACTTGCACAAAAATTCAAGCAATTATCAAGCAAATAACCTTGACTTTCAACCAAATCTCTAATACCAAATTGTTCTGAATTTGAATCTTATTTTTGTTGTGCTAATTTCAATTTCAGATATAAAACTTATTTAATGATCTTATGATTGATGTACAGGTTCCATTTTTTCTTATGTGTGTCAAAGAGGTAATTAAAACTAAATTTTATGAGTGAATTTGAAAGCAATTTAAAAGTATGAACAACAACAACATAAATAACAGAAAACCATCAAAATTGATCCATTAAAACATATTTTTGATAAAGGAGTTCACCCTCCTAGGCTACATCTCCTTGGTCCAGATTCATAGCTTGGGCCTCTGTATTAGCTCAATTTTTCTCAAATTGTTGTTTCAATGCATCAAATTCTCTTGGAATCTATTCCAATGAGTTGAAAATGTCAAAATATATCATAAATGACTATTTATTTACTCAATTTGGCCTCCAGATGATCTAGGGATGGCCTTCCCTCCTGGTGGCCCTAGGCTTCAAAATTCTTCAATGTAACAAAAACCTCTATAAAATTCCACCACTACCTTTGAAACCTATTCCAATCTGTTCATAGCATGCCAATTAGCCAATAATGACTCTTTCTGAGCTCAATTTGCTCGAAAATTGACTCAGTTATGGCAAAACCAAATTTCCCCCCAATTTGTCCTCCAAATCTAGAAGGACTCTAGCTAACTCCGACAAATGTGACAAAAACTCTGAATTTAGCGCCACCTCTAATTAGGAGGAGGATTAATTAGTGATAAGCGTGCTAAACTACAGATAGGCAAGGCTTAACTGCGCGCTTATCCACATGGTTTATGGGCTGATTAGATTAGCTTTAATCTCATATTATCATTTAAACATGGATTAGTTAACTTAATCCCGCCGTTTTCAAAACTACGCCCTTGGTTTTCACTGCTCGATCCCATGGGAGGGGCCTGGCCCGTGGGTCTAGGACCCTCCGAACCCACCATTGGAAAATCTGATGAAGTTTAAATATTGGTTGTTTGCCAAGCCTTCCAAGATTCGCTTGCTTGGTCCATTGGTGAAGGCATACATTGGAGATGGGGAGGTCATGGGGTCGAGCCTTGACCCTACCCCTCGATACACTATTTTTGTCCAACGTACATGTTGTGCACCCACCATATAATACATTGTGTAAGACCTTAGCATATATATTACATATGTGCTATAATATTAATCCGCTACACCATTAATAATTACCATAGTTTTCCATCGAACGTATAATATGCATGTGGACTTTGATATAAAGGATTAATGTAATTACGGTTTAATGTGAATTCCACCATGTTAATAAAATGCCTACCCATATTTAGATTTGGAATTAGGATAATAGGTTTATATGTGCAAATAACAATATTAATTAAGGTTTGAATTAAAAATTGATGCCCGTACCTACCTCTTGTCTACATTCGCGTCTCTATGCATATATCAATAATACACTTCAACGCCTTCGGCCCTATTAAAATTTAAATCTGGCACTCTATAAACTAAGAAGAAACTTTGGCAATTCCTCATACATCTATGGTTATGTAACCATAATATAAAACCTTCCTTCTTAACAGTCCATTCAATAATTTCCTTCGTTCAGTGGTTTAAATTTCATTTATCAAATTCATAGAATTTGATTAATGAAATAAATGAGAGATTTTAAAACTCTTCAATAGAATGCTAATCCTTGTAGCAATGTTACAAGCCCGTTGTCATTATGAAACCACCCTTACAGCCTTGTCAACACCTCTCATCACGCTCACACCTTCAAAGCATCGAATGCGTCCTCAAAATCGATACCAAATCTGGGCTTTGTACTACACATAAAATATAACAAACCCTTGGGAATTAGCTCTGACCCATTAACGTTAATCCTCAACTATCACCATAATACTTCGCGTCCCACAATGGCTTCATGCTTACATACCCAAAGTTTATGTTCGCACCATTTGTGGAAATTATATCAGCTATAATGTACTAACATGTATTACATCTTCTGTTAGAACATCCCAACAAGTCTTGACTTAACTTTAATATTAAAGCGATAACATACCTACGTATCCTTGGCCCCACTGTTTACACAGTCTACTTCTGTGTTATCACACTCGTAGGTTTAAATGTGACCACTGTGGATCTGCATCCATAATTGATCGGATGACGTTCGCGCGTATCACGTTCTTTTGGCTTCCGAATCTTAATGCGCGATATTTTGGTTTTACAATACCACCCCCAGCCCACGTGTCACTCCGAGGAGTGTATCATGTAAATTTTCACCAAAATACTTACCTCTTTCCTAGCACGCGAAAACCACCAGTATCTCGAACGCTAGGTTCACAGTTCAACTCATGGTTCTGTTCATACTTTCGCTTTCAATTATGCTCTTTTTATTTCTCTAATACGTTGTCCCACTGTGTTGCAACCCAATTCCCATTGAACGCTATCCCTAACGTTGTCGATTCGAATTTCTTGATTCAATCCTTCACTTACTCATCAATCCGTCTTTTTCTGCGATGGTACTGTAGCTCCAATCCCTATCGATATTCATTAATAAACAGTGCTTCAATACAAGATCAACAGGCTCAAGGATTTGATGTAGACATCGCTTGCGTTGTCCATCAGAAGACTTAAAACTCATTGATTATATGAGGTTCTTCACACAGAACGAAGGCAAGGTCATTCATAAGCAAAGAACGCATATTCAATGTTTGCGCTCCTCATAAAAAGGGTTGGAAGCTCATTGAATCCTCTATATGGTTACCCTAGTACCAGAATCGGTATCGATTCTTACAAATCGACCCAACAAATTCTTGTATAGATGCCTATCAATGTCAGAATTGACATCTGATAGGAGCAGGAGCTCTTTACATAAAACAAGTGCGTATATAGAGAGGACGTGAATTAATCAGCATTCGGTAAACATACATCTTCATACTGAGATTGCGTTCTAATCGTAATTAATTCAGGACAATATTGTCTAACTCAAGAATTCGCAAGTAGTCGAACCCTCCTTTCACACAGAGGCTAAATAATCACTTACTCCAAAATACAGTAACTCAGACATCTAAAAAGAATCTAACATCCTTCACGTAGTGATTGCTTAATTCAACTTATTCCAGAATGCATTTAACTTGCCCTATATAAATTGAGGCATGCAATTGAATCCTACAGGAATCGACCCTTTCGGTGGTCGATTCACCCCAATTTCTAGTCACTTAACCACACAATCACATATATGAAACAAAGTGATCTAGAATTCCTCTTCATAATTAAACTTCAATTAATTAGAAAGCTTACTTACAGAACCTTCTTGCATTGGCCAGATCTTCTATTCTACAGCCTACTACTCTGCCTCAGAATAGATCTCTTTTTCTTCTGAACCGATCTCTAGCTCTATGCCCCCTTTCTACTCTAAAGGCATTTACATTTATACAAACACAAATGAGTCGATTCGACTTCTTTATAGCTTGACAGAACCTCTTGAAATTCTCTAGTTCCTAATTTTAGACTTCAAACTGAAACTACTAAAACTAATCCTAAATCTACTCATACCCTTGGCTGTCTCTTCATATTCCTATCTGAACCAATTTCTCATGTTCTGAAATGACTTGAGAACAATTACAATTCCCTACCAAATTTATTCAAAATATTAATATTTACAAGAAATTTTAAGAACATGGGGCCCCCTATGTCTACTGAGATACAAAGTGTTTAATTGTGCCTAATGCCCCTACATTAGACTCCCAAGCTTCAATTTGTTCATGATCTCCTGATCATGTTTCTTTGATCCCTGTCTCTGGGATCCCACACTCTATTTTGCTGCTATTCATTAGCTGCATCATCCTTCAATTGCATTTCTCCAGGTCTCCAAATCTTGTTATGCAATCTGCCCCCAACTATGCTTTCACAATCTGCCTTTGTCTTTCTTTTGCTGAAACTCTCCTGCTTTCCTATTGCCGTTTGCTGCTTCTGAGTCACTCTCGTCATCAGCTCCCTCATGTCTTCAATTTCTTTGTCTAGCCTATCTTCTAGTTGGAAATTTCCTTGCCCGTTGTTGCCTTCAAACTCTGTTGTTTTCAATATTACTGTTGTCACTGTCTTCAAAATTCTCGATGTGATTGTTTTTTCTTTTGCAGATGTCATTCCCCAAGTTGCTTTAGCTTCCACCATGGGTGTTGTTGCCTCCCCTTCCTGTCCCTCCGCAACACTCTTCTTTTTTTCACCATCTGAAAATTCATTCTCATAAAACAATCACCAATTAATTTTCCACCTGCAGTAGCATGCTCATTTATCTTCCTTAGCATACCAATAAAAACACTTAACTTCTGCCAACTAGTATCCGCTCCTCTTATTTTCACTGCTTCAGGCAATCTCATTCTAGTGTCTGTGATTTCTCCCTCTTGCATAAATTTTCCCATCAAACAATCCAGCCATCCTTTCTATGCTTGTCTTACACCTTAAGTATGTTGTGATTTAAATTCAACATTTTCTCCTTCTTCATGGGAAATCTTGAGAAATTTCCTTTCACCTTCTTGATGAATTTTGGCAATCCAACCAAGTGATTTAAGCTCTTCTTTCTCATCTTCTGTCAGCATAGAATGCTGATTCTTCTTCACTTTAGCAGCTTCTAAAATTTTCTCTTCAGGCTGGCTTTGGCCCATCCAACTAGCCAACTCTTCTCTGTCAACTTCCAACTATTGTTCTTCCTCCTTCTCTGTATTATTAACGCATGCATCATCATCAGTAAAGTTCCAAGGCTTCAATATCTTTTTTCCCTCTGACAACACATCAGTATGTTTTTCATAACTCTCCTTTAAGTCCTCTACCAGCATCTTAGTATGCTGACCTGCATTCCTCATGAGACTATCAGCTAGTCTCCTCTTCCTTCCAACATCTGGTTCATGGATGCTCTTCTACTGTGATTCATCAAAATGAACTCCTTCATTTTGCTGAATCATTTTCTTCTTATCCTCTGGTCTTCGATTGTCATTCATGACAATTCTTTTTCCCTGCTTCTTCAGCAATTTCTCACATGCACAGGTCCTCTGCTTCTCCCATTCTCTTCTCTGAGAATCTAGCCTTCTATACACTTCAACAACTTCAATAGGAGTAGATTTCGGGAACCTTACACAACCTTTTATGCCTCTGTTTGTTCTTAGCCAATAATCTACTGGTCCTTCTCTCTTAGCCTCAAAATTCTGCTGGATATCTTCATTCGATTCTTCTTTCTTCATCTCTCCCTGAGATCTCACTATATCAGCATTGATCTGAATAGATTTCAGATTCAATGTCTCCTCCTCATCAACAAACTCTAAATCTTGTCCATCTTCTAGCTGTGTACCTGCAAACAACACAACTTTTTAGTTTTCAAACCACAAGACTTTTCAGTCTTTACTGCTCCCTCAAGAACTTCTTCTTGAACAGGTTTGTACATGGAATCTTCAATTTCCATCCTTTCCTCAAGAACTTGGGGTTCTTCCTCCTGTGTGGAGTCTATCATCACTTCACATTTGTCAGACTCGAAAACACAAGCCATTACATCATCTGGACTTGTCCAATAACTCAGGAAATCCTCACTAACTTCCTCTTCAGCAAGACAAGCTTCTTGCTGCCTCAAGTCTTCATCATGTCTTACAAGATCTCTTGTAGATCTCCATTCTTCATCTGTGCTCTGTTCTGCCTCACAAGCAGAAATTTCTTCTTTCAACTCATCTGCTTCGAGTTCTTCTCTCAAAAAGGCAATATTCTTTTGCCTCAACCTCAATTGTAATGGTTGCCAATCTACTCTCTTTTTCATGAGCCAACCAACTCTCTGGATTTCTTCTATCATTCTCTCCAGTTTATAAACCTGCTTTGTAATCTCAGCTATCTCTTTCCACCATTCTTCATCATTGGATTTCCTCCTCATGCCATTTGCTTTGGCATCTTCTTTCTTTCTTTGGTTGTGGCCTCCCTCAAAACCCATGCAATCTCTGTTGTGGCTATCAGTAGCCATTCTACTCCTTCAAGCTGCACTAAGCCTCTGCAACAGCAATCTCTCTTACTGCAACTCACCTCACCAATCCCTTCCTCTAGATCTGAATTTTGGCAAGTACTGGTCCCCTGTCTGCTGGAACCTTCTGAGCACTCTCTTCTGCTCTTCCTAGGCTTCACTCTGCAACTTTCCTCAAGAACACCTCTGCTCTCTTCTCATCCAACCTCTTTTGGGAATTTTCCAGGTTCTGCCACACTTCTTCTCCACTCAGATTCCCTTGCTGGACTCTTCTATCACTGCTCTCAAAGCTGTGATCTGCTTCAACTGAGATGTCTTCAATTGCCTGCATTCTGACTTCTACAAAAAATCCTTCAATCGGAGTTAAACACTACTCATCTTCTCTTAATAACACTACAATTATCCTCTTTATTCAGTCTCTAGTTGGATGTCAGGCTCACTACATTCACTATCAAACTCTGTCTGCACCTTCAGCAACCACAATACTACAAACACCAAATACACATCAGATTTAAAATTATTCTCCTACAAGATTTCTACATGATCTTGTCTTCCACTCACTCTACAAATCCTGTTCACTGTACTCTGTGTACTTTTCCTATCAGATCTTGGAATCTGTTCTTCCCCTTTCAAATCTGTAATTACCCTTCAACAGATTTAGAACTTCAAATTTTCTGCATTCTCTCATCACGCGCACTGTATCTCTGCATGCTGCAATTTTATCAGTTTCCAGAAGTCTGGTTTCTTTGCATTCACCAAACTTGGACTTTTTCAAAAAGAGTATTCCAGCTCTGATACCACTTGATGCCCGAACCTCCCTCTTTTCTGCATTCGCTTCTCTATGCATATACCAATAATACACTTCAACGCCTTCGGCCCTATTAAATTTTAAATCTGGCACTCTATAAACTAAGTGGAAACTTTGGCAATTCCTCATACATCTCTGGTTATGTAACCATAATATAAAACCTTCCTTCTTAACAGTCTATTCAATAATTTCCTTTGTTTGGTGGTTTAAATTTCATTTATCAAATTCATAAAATTTGATTAATGAAATAAATGAGAGATTTTAAAACTCTTCAATAGAATGCTAATCCTTGTAGCAACGTTACAAGCCCGTTGTAATTATGAAACCACCCTTACAGTGTTGTCAACGCCTCTCATCACGGTCACACCTTCAAAGCATCATATGCGTCTTCAGAATCGATACCAAATCTGGGCTTTGTACAACACATAAAATATAACAAACCCTTGGGAATTAGCTCTAACCCATTAATGTTAATCCTCAACTATCACCATAATACTTCAGGTCCCACAAAGGCTTCATGCTTACATACCCAAAGTTTATGTTCGCGCCCTTTGTGGAAATTATATCAGCTATAATGTACTAACATGTATTACATATTCTGTTAGAGCATCCCAACAAGTCTTGACTTAACTTTAATATTAAAGAAATTAGATACCTACATATCCTTGGCCCCACTGTTTACACAATCTACTTCTGTGTTATCGTGCTCATAGGTTTAAATGTGACAACCGTGGATCTGCATCCATAATTGATCGGACGACGTTCCTGCATTTCGCATTCTTTTGGCTTTCGAATCTTTATGCACGAGATTGTGGTTTTACAATACCACCCCCAGCCCATGTGTCGCTCCGAGGAGTGTATCACGTAAATTTTCACCAAACCACTTACCTCTTTCCTAGCACGAGAAAACCACCGGTATCTCGAACGCTGGGTTCACAGTTCAACTCATGGTTCCGTTCATACTTTCGCTTTCAATTCTGCTCTTTGTATTTCTCTAATACGCTGTCCCACTGCGTTGCAACCCAATTCCCATTGAACGCTATCCCTAACGCTGTCGATTCGAATTTCTTGCTTCAATCCTTCACTTACTCATCAATCTGTCTTTCTCTGCAATGGTACTGTAGCTCCAATCCCAATCGATATTCATTAATAAACAGTGCTTCAATACAAGATCAACAGGCTCAAGGATTTGATGCAGACATCGCTTGTGTTGTCCATCAAAAGACTTAAAACTCATTGATTATATGAGGTTCTTCACACAAAATGAAGGCAAGGTCATTCATAAGTAAAGAATGCGTATTCAATGTTTGCGCTCCTCATAAAAAGGGTTGGAAGATCATTGAATCCTCTATATGGTTACCCTAGTACCAGAATCGGTATCGATTCTTACAAATCGACCCAACAAATTCTTGTACAGACACCTATCAATGTCAGAATTGACATCTGATACGAGCAGGATCTCTTTACATAAAACAAGTGCGTATACAGAGAGGACATGAATTAATCAACATTCGGTAAACATATGTCTTCATACTGAGACTGCGTTCTAATCGGAATTAATTCAGGACAGTATTTTCTAACTCAAGAATTCGCAAGGAGTCGAACCCTCCTTTCACACAGAAGCTAAATACTCACTTCCTCCAAAATAAAATAACTCAGACATCTAAAAAGAATCTAACATCCTTCACACAGTGATTTCTTAATTCGACTTATTCCAGAATGAATTTAACTTGCCCTATATAAATTGAGGCATGCAATTGAATCCTACAGGAATCGACCCTTTCGGTGGTCGATTCACCCCAATTGCCAGTCACTTAACCACACAGTCATATATATGAAACAAAGTGATCTAGAATTCCTCTTCATAATTAAACTTCAATTAATTACAAAGCTTACGTACAGAACCTCCTTGCATTGGCCAGATCTTCTATTCTATGGCCTTCTACTCTGTCTCAGAACATCTCTCTTTTTCTTCTGAATTTATCTCTAGCTCTATGCCCCCTTTCTACTCTACAGGTGTTTACATTTATACAAACACAAATGAGTTGATTCGACTTATTTATAGCTTGACAGAACCTCTTGAAATTCTCTAGTTCCTAATTTTAGACTTCAAACTGAAACTACTGAAACTTATCCTAAATCTACTCATACCCTTGGTTGTCTCTTCATATTCCTATCTGAACCAATTTCTCATGTTCTGAAATGACTTGAGAACAATTACAATTCCCTACAAAATTTATTCAAAATATTAATATTTACAAGAAATTTTAAGAACATGGGGCCCCCTATGTCTACTGAGATACAAAGTGTTTAATTCTGCCTAATGCCCCTGCATAAAAAATGACACACACACACACACACACACACACATTAATCTAACCTTAATTAATTAAAAAAATATTTTCCAGCACATAAATACCTGCATGAACCCAATTCAACCTTAGGAGGTCATTGGACAAATTCCTACCTTCACAAACCAAATTGGCGAATACAACAATGACACTTGTCACAGTCTCATTGGACAAAAACTAAAGAAGATTCCCTGAATGTTGACTGGGTTGCCATGTCATCAACCTCTACATGTTCTGCAATTTTTTTTATAAAAATTTGCATGTTGTGAAAAACGATCAGCAGACCATAAATCTTTCATATGAACTCGGTTTTCGATGAAACGAGCTTGGTTGGATTCCTCATGATGGGCCGACCACATTTGTTGTGGTTTCATTCAATTTTGAGCACTTTCATTTTTGAGCTAAAATATTGAGCCTCTGATCAATGGAAAAGTCAAAAGCATTGTTGGAATGGTTCATATTTGTGAGAAGTTTACATCTAGAAGAAAAAGAGAAATTTATAGTTAGGATTTTTGCATCATGCTTTTCATTATGAGGATCACTTTTCCAAGTTAAAGAATTGAGGTTTTATTTGTATGCTCCATAGAACCTTCAATATCATTTTCTTTTCAGTTTTAAGAAATGAATGGTGAAACATAATGTTGAAATTTATTTCCTTTATGCTAAAAATAAGTAAAAGATATAATGGAACATACTTACCTTTTTAAAAAATAGCTAAAGGCTAGAAACCTATGTCCTAAAAATGGATTTTTTAAAGCACACTTTGATGAGCATTTTTGATACAATATAATATTGTATCTTCATCAAGAATGTTAATTGTCATTAATTTTGATATACCCTGCTTGAAATATTTTTGAGCCAATGCGTTTTGAGTGAAACAGTTCACTCATATTCAGGTCAAAAGAGTAGTAAAGTAGAGGGTAGGTTTAACATGGAGACTATCTAATATAGAAAATTGGATTTTTCCTTGACCTCTCTGCTACTTCCATTGGTATTTTTTATTGGAAATGCAGTCTTGTTTCCTACTTCCTTTGAACTTGTGTTGCAACTATGCCCATGCAATTAAATTCAATAGTGTTGGCTAACTTGAAATTCAAAAGCATACATTTTCTTCGCTTGATAGTGATGTAGACATCCAAAATATGGTACTCGTGACTACATCCAATATTCTCCTCATATCTTCCAAATATTTAGCGCAATACATTGTTAGGAATGTGCAATGGGTAGTAATGTTAAATCCTAGATTCATATTTTATTTTATTGTATGCAAAGGTTATTGTGTTGGGGGGGTATTAATTTGAAGTTAAATTTTTTTTTAATTGCCATATCTAATATGCAATAGTAGGTTCAATCAAGTTACATTGTAGAAATATATAGTATGCAGCAGTAGGTGCTCTATTGAAAATTTTTGAGGAATCAAATTCCTTCTACCGTGTACCCTTGAAGTGCAAGGCAATTCCCAAGACCAACCTCATAGATTTTTCCACAGAATCAACTGGAAATACTTCCTGTATTTTCTCCTTTGTTGCATCTACGTCCCATTTATTCACTTACATTCTAATTTCATTCACCATATGTGCCATTATTTGGACAATATCATGTTACATGTAGATCCATTCCACAGTTACTGTGTGGCTCTTGTTGTTCCATCTCGTCAAGCCCTTGAAAGTTGGGCACAAAAAAAATGAATCGTTTACAAGGACACCTCACCAATATTTTGTTGTTCATGGTTATTTTATAAATAAAGTTTGAACAATAAACTAGAGAATATGTGCATAATGTACTTTTAGTTTTCCTTAATAAATATTCTACTTTGGCATTGATTTTGTAATTTTTTTGAATCTTTTGTGGATATTCCAGGCTGTACTTAAGAAGAAGTAGAGTCAAGATGCAACAAATGTTGGAGACGTAGGAAGCTTTACTCCAAACATTTAGTTGCTTCATTGAATTAAGAGTGAATATTAAACTACGACATATTTTTCTTTTGTAATTGTTATTGTATTAAATTTTATCTCGTTGAAATACAGGAGAATAAAGAAGTCATGGAATTATTAAATATTTCCATTGAGAAAGCAGGCTATACTTGCAAGGTTGGCATTCTTTTTTAAGTTTTATTATTTTCCTTTGTGTACTCTTTATTAGTTGTAACATTGAGATTAGTTACTCGATTACTTACTCAAGAAATATTGTTTTAATTTCCACGTTTTTATTGGCATGGATGTAGCTGCTTCTAAGTTCTACACTGAGAAGGATCAAAAGTATGATTTGAACTTCAAGGAGGAGATGAATCTCTATTTTCATTATTGATACCAATTTAATGCATTTAGTGTGCTCTCTATAATTGGCATGTGCATTGACATGTGGAAGTTTTTAACATCAAAAAAATAATTTCAATGCGTCAAGAAATAACATTACCATTATCGCTCTAGTTTTACACCATTATTTCCCTAGTGAACAAGAAATAAACAAAAGAGGCCTTAATGAGAAGGAAACCCATTAGAGAAATTATGTTATTTATTTGGATATAATTGTCTTATTACCTTGGAATTGGATCACTGTAGAATAATAATGGTAGGCAAAAGATATCAGGATATGAGCTAATCAAGCTTTACGAATAATTTATTGGGGATCATTCAAATGTATCTGTAGAGGACCCATTTGATCAAGACGATTGAGCTCACTATGCACAGTTTATCGACACAATTAGGGAAAAGGTGCAAATCATTAGGGATAAAATACTGGTGACAAATCCAAAGGTACGTGTTTGTGTTTTGACACATGCATTTAGTTTAATCATTAAGAGTTTTCATTTCCCCAACCAGTTCTTCATCGTCATATTCTTTTTTCTACTTATATTTCAATTTTCATTGATATATGCGCATGTACAGGTGTAGCATGTTGGAAAGGCGATCTATGAAAAATCTTGCAATTATCTTTTACTAAAGGTAAATAGATTGATCCTTAATTTTGTATATTTTTTGCTGATGTGACATATGATGTCTAATAAATTTTTGCAACCCATTGTAGGTGAACCAAATTGGTTATGTTACTGAAATTATTGAAGTAGTATAGATGTCCAAATGTGTTAGATGGGGAGTGATGACAATCCATTGTAGGTATTGCTTTAATTTTTTTTTTCCAAGTCTCTTTCTTTCCCTTGTTTTTACAATTTTACGTCATATGTGATATTGATGTGTATTTTTTAATGTTTCTCTCATTGTGTGTATGAAGTGGAGCAATGAGAGACATATTTATTGCAAATTTAATAGTGGGCTTGGACACGATAATTTTTATTTTTCATTATTTGGTTGCTTTAAAGTGTGTAGAGAGATTAGTGAGTTCACGATGTGTCGAATGTGAAACCTTAGTGTGTATGGAGTCAAAAATTCAATCCTTGTTCTGTTATATACTTGAGGATTGAAGGTTTCTGATTATCATGAAGAAATTAAGGTATGAATTCACTTATGATCTATAAGGGTTGTGTGTCTGCATCATCAGGGCCAAATCAAGACAGACACCCCTTAGAGGATTGACCGACTTGCCAAATATAATCAGGTGCTTTTATAATTTGGTCTTCTATTTTTACTGGAATGAATGATTTGTTCTGCCTTTTATTTACAGTCTTTATTGTCACCTTTGCAGCTCTTACAAATTGAGGAGAAACTGGGGTCGACAATAGTGTATGAAAGTGCAATTTTCCGCAAGCCTATAGAGCCATACTAAAGAAAAATGTTTTGGCATGTTCGAGAATGTTTTTAATGTTTAGGATGTGGGGACATCAATAAGATGTTTTTCCATTTTTTAGAATGTTTCTCTCCGTTATTTTTATTGCATTGGATTTGGAATTAATAAATATTATGTGTACGTACCAACAATAAAGTCGAAATACCTTTTTTTTCTTGGATTCCTCGATTATTCAAATTATAATTTTAAAAATTTGAAGACTACCATTGAGACCTGGACAAGGTAGCATCTAAAAATTACTTTCGACTAAATCATAAGCATGTCTTGAATTTAACTCATATTTTCTTTAGATCTAACGATGAATCCTATGACACTAGAGACAAATAACTTGCAGGGAACAAGATCAGGGCTTGATATGCAGTGTGTATCACTCTTGCACTTATTTTAAAAGGTTTTTGAATTTTTAATAAGTTCATTTATTCAAAATGGTCCCAACATCTTGCTATATGAAAAACACCTAAAAGTTCACACATAAGCTTATGTCATTCTTGCACAATAAAAAAAAAACACCTGGTGACAATGCACCAGAAAAACAATATCAGTGGCATTGCCACCATGTGGCTCTTTTTTATTTTATGATGCAATTTTCTAGCCAATGTCATAGATTATCTATTATATGTTGTCTTTTTTTTTTCCATTTGTTTTAACAAGTTGTCTACAATCTGAGATTTTTAGCATGTAACTTAGTTAGCATGATTATGCCTAAGATTTTCTTGAATGTTGAATGCTTTTTAAGGTGTCTTTTTCTATGGTGAAATTTTTATTTCTTTGTCTATACAGGTCATCTAGCAACATGGTCAGCACGGTCGCCCCATTGAAGAAAACTTCTTCAATTTTCTTGCTTTTTGGGAGAAAAATGGTAGACATTGTTGATGTTGATGTATATGTTGTATAAATATTTTACATTTTACTTTAGTTTATATTCTAGTACTCTTCATCATCTTTCATGCCTTATACTATGTGTTGCATATTCTTTCATTTTCAGAAGAGGAAATAAATATTGTTGGTAAGGAGAAAAATTGAAGAAAGAGGAGAACAATAAAACTGGAGCGATAAATGCAGAAAGAGAGAGAGAGAAGAGAACCAGTCTAGTGATACCCTTAAAGCCAATATCCTGCATGAGACACACACATACAAACTGATGGTCAAATATTTAGAGTTGGCGAATTCACTTGCAATGCCTTGACAATGTTTTGAAGTGATGAAACAATATTTCATGTGTAAATTGTAGTCCATCCAATATTATGTTGGAAACTCATATTGTAATTCTTAACATTTTATGTAATATGATTTATGTGGTTGAAATCATTTATAGTTTCACTTGAGATTATTTAGTATTGTAATTAACATATTTAACTTTGTCTTTTCATATTAGATGAACATGCACATTGTATGGCATTTTTTTTAGTTACAAAATCATACTAAATAATTTATATTGATAAATAATGAACACATAAAATCAATCTAAAAATACTAAATTAGTAGTTTATATTGATTAATGATGAACATAAATAAAATGAATATATGACTAAATTAGTCGTTTATAATGATTATTAATAAAATTAAATGAAATGAATATAAACTACTAAATCAGTCATTTATATAATGAATATGAAACTACAAAAAATAAATAAATGACTATTGCGAGTGATAAATTTGTGATTACAAAAAATGACTAGATTTTGCATATATACAACTATTAGTAACTAATTTACAATGGCTTATAACACAGTTGAAATTTAGTCATATTTCTTTGGTCATTAATTGGTTTCAAATGATGACTAAAATTTGCATATATATATGACTATTAGTAGCTAATTTACAATATCTTATAACACGACCAACATTTTGGTCGTATTTCTTTGGTCATTAATTGGATTTTTCGGGTAATCATATAGTAATATATTTTGTTGTATATTTGGTCATTAATTGTGGCAATTAATGACTAAATTAATCACCAAATTTATGACTAAATATACTATGTTAGATGATAAAATTTATACAACCAATTAATGACTAAGCTAAAAACAACTAAAATCTGGTCACGTTATAAGATACTATAAATTAACTTCTATTGGTCACCGACTAAAAAATGGTCATTTATATGCAAAATTTAGTCGTTTTTTTAGTAACTAATTAGCCATTTTGTACTAGTGAAATAATTTCAATTTTCATTTCTAAAGTTTCTATATCCAATGTTTGGAATTACTGTCACTTTCCCTATCCAAATTTTAATTTATACGTTGTCGGAATTTCTATATCCCTTTATATATCCAAACTTTTAATTTATTTGTATATCCAAAGTTTTAATTTATATGCATATTGTATTGCAAGTCACAGGCTGTCAATGTCACTATCTAAGACTTCTACACAATCCTCCACATGTGTTCACAATATCCAAGTGGAAACTTTATGTCTATAAGTGAGATGCCTAAACTAGGAGACTCACTGGTAAGGGATACAAAGGCAGACTAGGAGACCGACTAGTAGAGGTAGAATAGGAGACATGATGGTAAAGGAAGGCTATTGCTCAGGTTCAAGAAGAAAACCGCTCAGTTCTATAAAAGTTACTAGCTCTCAGGTACACCTTTACACTCAATTGTCTGGGTCGTGGGTGCAAAAAAACCCAAATGCAAGACATTTTTAGTTAGAAAAATCCAATGCATTTTTGACATGTTAGTGGATTGGTTAACTTCCTAGTATGGTTCTAAAAGGGTAATGGTATAAGAAGAGTTTATGTGCATAGGGAGGTATCAAAATGCAGGGCAGCACAACCAACCGACGGTTTTTATTGAGGAACTAGGTAAGTTGTTTCATTAGTTCAAAATACTATTGAAACTCCGCGCTACCTAGAAATGGACTGACTCAACTAATCCCATATTTCACGAATAGAAATAGCTCAAGCATGCTCTCGCTAATGTCGGTTGTTGTAGGTAACACTTAAATTCATACTGTAGGCTGAAAAAGTAAATTCTAGTGCTCTATGTCCCCTAACATACACACGTTTAAAACACTATAAGCCCAAATCAGGAGAACTTTAGTCTACACTATTATATTCTATACCGATGCATATCTGCAATCACAGGAAATCATAGATAAAGGAAAAGATAACAATCCTCTTTTGCATTAGCATCATTTTTCGATTTGGTGAAAGAAAAATGCAAGTTCTCTACCATTGTGTTGGAATCATACTCGAACCCTGAAAAATGAGTTTTTTCTTTATTAAATGCAGGTTTAGAATATTATTTTGGATCGACGGGAACAAAAAACCCACTTGCACCAACTTAGAGATACTTCTTATTTACCCCACTCACTTTCCTTTACAATCAAACTATCCATAGGAGCAAGGGAGTAAGAGCTAGAAAAAGCAGGCGAATACACTAGTTTTCATTCAATCTAGCCTACCTAAATTGAAACTCGTCATCTCTTGCTTTCCCTCTTGCTTGGGCCCTAAATCACTTTCGTCGTGGACCTTGGACAACCACTATAGATGCAAATAACCAGTAGGTCGGATGCATCGATAGACCGATACAGGGCTAAGCCGAAACCTGTGGGATTCCAATGATTAAGAGCACAGGCCCCCCGATTAGCGAACAATGCCACCACATGAGAACATGATAGAGCCCTCCACTAGTCCATACATCAATAGGACCATGAACTAGAACAAATTAGACCTACATCCACTTATCCCACATGAACCCATGCATAGAGAAATGGATAAGGAGATGTCACCCACTCTCCCGAACTTTGAAGAGCTGGGGCGAGATGGGAAGTCCAGATGCTTTTATTTTTTCACCAACAGAAAAAATACATTGTTGAGAGGGAAGATGCTTACCTAATTAGCTCATTTTCAATGTGATGGTCTCCTCCTTGTGGAAGACACCCTCAAGCTCGATGACACTAACACAACTCCTACCCCTCAAGAAGAACCACAACCAAATACTCTCCAAGGGACACCCTAAACTCCCTTCATGCTTTATATGGAATTTCCTCTCTTCAGACCCTAAAACTTATAGGCCACATCAAGGAACGAAAATTAATTGTCTTAATTGATAGTGGAAACCCCCTAGGTAGAGGGACGGGTATATAGCGGAACCCAAACTAAATTTTCACTTTCTTGAGTGAGATCCATCCATATACATATATAGAGAGCCAATTCGTGATCAAGACAAATTCACAGAAATCGGTTTCCAATTATTGCCGCAACACCGTGTTTAAATATCCATAGTCGTAGGTGGCGCTCACCCGCCTCTTGTTAGCAACATTGCACTGTCATGGCTAGATTAGTTAGCATTACACTCGTCACATATTACCCAACTCCCCTACACATATTAATAATAAGGAGGGAAACAAGTAAGGTAGATAGGTAGGGTAGATAAATTAAACTTGTTGCACTTGGTACCATAATTTTGATATCTCATACTGTAACTCTTCCTCTTCATGCATCATAGTATAGCTTTTCGAGGGATTAATGGGTATGGAATTATTTTTTGGAGGCATTATAGAACACAATACTGATAAAAATTCTAAAATATGCCCTTGGAATCAATTCAAATTGATTCTTCAAACAAGACTTATGCAATTCAGAAAAATACACACATTTTTCTTGCTTTTGAGGAGCTCGATATTGAAATTGGATTATCTCTATGATTGTAGCACTTCAATATTTTAATTTCAGTACCAACGTATCCCTCTGAATTATCTTTCTAATGCCACATATCTGACTTGATTTGGATTCTCCAAGATAAAGTTATGTCCAATATTCCACAATGACCTAATTATGGACTGGTTCAGTATAGCGAACTTGTACAGAATAAAATGTTTCTATTGCTAACTAACTATAGTGGTCTTGTTTACAAATCAGAGCTATTGTGAACAACAGGACCCAACCACTTCCCTCGTACTTACATTTATTTCTCGTACTTACATTTATTTTCCCTACCTCCCGTTACCAAGAGGAGCAACAAAGGTGAAAACAGCAGACACACCGACACTTTCTATTTTGAAATCTAACATGAACCCAATCCATTTGTTAGCATCGGAAGCAGGGTCAGGGGTCAATCTCATGGTTGGTTCTCCCCGGCGAATACCTATAGCGGTCCCAACCAATGTTTTGAGGGCTCCTCACTCACTCACCCATGGATCTGTTCTCGTGGGCCCGGTCAATCTCTATCTTTGGTTGCATGCACTACGGGACAGGAATTCCTTACAGCGGGATCTAAAGTAATGACCTACCTTACAACGAGATCTAAAGTAATGACCTATTGGTCTTCTTATAAAACTAGAGACCTCGGTCATGTTTTCAGTGCTACCCGAGCTCCTTCCTTTACCCGAGCTCTTGCCTTGATGAGTAGGCCTGAGCACTTGTCCTCAATTCAAATCCCTAGCTTAGCGCATATATAGTAGGGCTCTTACGCAGGATCCTCCGATCGATCCCCTACAACTCTCGCCCCTTCGGGTGCTTTACCCTCAATTCCGGGCTCGACCAACAGCCATGTTCAGTATTTTTATAGATAGAAACTAGCTCTTGCTTTCCCCGTCGGCCTAGAATCTCTATTCTTATTTTGACTAATGAGGGTTGAACTAATGATGAGGGTTTGACTAATGAGGGTTGAACATAAAGTGGTATGTATGGGACTTACCTTATTTCCACATGTCACTGTTGTTTCCTTCACCTCTGAAATTGATAGCTAAGAAACTAAAGTCCATGTACTTGCGACCACTTTTTACGGCACTCCAATCCGATTCCCAAAGAGAGAGTTATTGAAATTTTCCCACGATCACCTTTTTGAGATGAAATTCACGAGCCTGAAAAAGCACTACCTTCCACAGATCATATCTCCAAAAATATTTTGCACCAAGCTCTGAGTTTTTTTGACGAGTTTCCTTAGGATTTAAGCTTCGCACCATAAAAATTTCAGATTCTGAACCTCAGTAGAAACAAAGTTATAGCGCAAATGCCAAGATGACCTGTTTAGGAGCGTGAAAAAATACCTAACTTCCACAGATCATATCTCCGAAAATATTGCGAAACAAGCTTTGAAATTTTTAGAAAATCTTCCTTCGGATTTCGGCTTCGCACCCTAAAAATTTTAGCTTCTGAACCTTTGTAGAAAAAAATTTATAGCGAACATTCCACGATGACCTGTTTGGAGCAGCGAAACCCTAGAATCCAAAGCTCTGATACCAAATGTTGTGTAACCAGCTCCAAAAATAGAAGAAGAGAGATATCAACGCCTTAGAAATAAGCCACTTCGAGGGGGAAACCTCCAATACATTACATAAATGAACAATTCTTGGATGATACAATTTACAAAACCTTCTTTCTATATATAGGAGTCCATGGGGCCATAATATAATCCTAGTGGAGCCATAATGTAATCCTAGCCGACCTAACAATAATAATGTAAAGGCACAATAATAACAATATGGGGGTTACAAGGGTACAACAATAACAATAAGGGGGGCTACACTAACATAATAAGGGACTACACTATTAATATAGGCACTTAACATGCCCCTCTCCTTCAAACAAGTGTTGTCCTCAACGCTTGATTATTTCTTGATGCTTCTGTATAAAATTCTCATCCTTCCATGTGGAATATTCTACATGAAATTTCTTCCACTTGCTGAGATACTCTAAAATTGATCGTACTTTTCGAGTTCTTGTTTCTATTATTTCTTCAGAACTTCTTTCAATGTGATGTTGATCTTCTTGTTGTTTTATTTGATTTTGCACCAAAGTTAGGTTATCCTTTGAGAGTTGGAGAACTTGTTGTTGATGCTCGATGTGATCTTCCACTACTTTACCATCCATATTAGATTTTATTTGATCCTTCAAACCATCCAACTTAGCTTTCATTTCTGCTTTTAAACCATCTATGTCATCTTCAGTTGCTCTTTGTAAGATTGAAATCTTTTGCACTTGGTACCGTAATTTTGATATCTCATACTGCAATTCTTCCTCTTCATGCATCATTGTATATATTTCTGAGTGCTTAATGGGTATGGAATTATTTTTTGGAGGCATTATATAACCCAATGCTGATAAATATTTTTCAATATGCCCTTGGAATCACTTCAAACTGCTTTTTCAAACAAACGTTATGCAATTTTAAAAAACAAATACACACATTTTTCTTGCTTTTGAAGAGCTCGATATTGAAATTGGATTATCTCTGTTATTGTAGCACTTCAATACCTGAATTTCAATAAAAACGTAGCCCTTTGAATTATCTTTCGAATGCCACAACTCTGACCTAATTTGGATTCTCCAAGACAAAGTTGTGTCCAATCTCCCACAATGACCTAATTATGGACTGGTTCAGTAGAGAAAACTTGTACAACTTGCCACCTATCATTGTTTCATTCTTTGTCTCTAAAATTGATAGCCAAGAAAATAAAGTCCATGTACTTATGACCACTTTTTACGGCACTCCAATCCGATGCCCAGAGAGAGAGTTATTGAACGTTTCCCACGATCACCTCTTTGAGATGAAATTCAGGAGCCTAAAAAAGTACTACATTCCACAGATCATATCTCCAAAAATGTTGCGAACCAAGATCTGAAATTTTTTGACGCATTTCCTCAGGATTTTAGCTTCGCACCATACGAATTTTAGATTCTGAACCTTCGTATAAAAAACGTTATAGCGCAAATGCCACGATGACCTGTTTAGGAGCCTGAACATAGACCTAACTTCCACAGATGATATCTCCAAAAATATTGCGAACCAAGCTCTAAAAGTTTTAGACAATCTTCCTCAGGATTTTAGCTTCGCACCCTAAAAATTTCATCTTCCTAAAATTCGTAGAAAAAAATTTATAGTGCAAATTCCACGATGACCTGTTTGGAGCAGCAAAACCCTAGAATCCAAAGCTCTCATACCAAATGTTGTGTAACCAGCTCCAAAAATAGAAGAAAAGAGATATCAACGCCTTAGAAATAAGCCACTTCGAGGGGGAAACCTCCAATACATTACATAAATGAACAATTCTTGGATGATACAATTTACAAAACCTCCTTTCTATATAGGAGGGGCCATCATGTAATCCTAGTGGGCCACAATGTAATCCTAGCCAACTTAACAATAATAATGTAAGGGCACAATAATAACAATATGGGGGTTACAGGGGTACAATAATAACAATAAGGGGGACTACACTAACATAATAAGGGACTATACTATTAATATAGGGACTTAACATTTGCACCCTAGCTTTAGAAGTTGGTATTTAAATCTGCGTTCCAAAAATTTAGAATGGGGTTCTAGAGGAGCACGTGGGCTACATGAAAGTCTTGCATGTCTATCCCATGTGACATATCTAATCTTATTTATTATTTATACTAATTTTTTTTTTCATTTTTTAAACTTTTTGTAAATTTTTATGTCAATTATTATAATAGACATGTCATACATACGAGATTATATGTGCATGGGTGACACGTGCAGCTCTAGATATTACCAAGAGGAGGTATCTTCATCTATTTTCTTTTTGTAGTCAGTACACCCATATGTGTCTGGATTTTTCTTATCCCTTGCCTTTTCTTCATCATTTGTGTGTTGATCACAACCAAATTATACATGTTTGTATATCATTGGGCCATACATATTTTCCATAGGGATATATTGTTCGTGATCCATCATGCAAGGGAAAAAATTACTCATTATTCCATTAGAGTTAGTCCTATATTTAAATAGCTCGGTCTGCTTCCAATGAAACACATTACTGACTAGTTGTTGCCTATTTCTAGAGAAACTCTCTGTTACTACTGGTATTTTGTGTTATTTTGTTGGCATATTTATGTGGATTGTTCCTTTCCTAGAGGTGTTTCGAAATCATTAGTATGTAGGCTTAGTAAGATTAATTTTTCAGAATCAATTAATTTTTCTATCTTTAGATTCTTCTCAGAAATTGTTATCATGAGCGTTGCCGAAACTATAGGTGTAACCCCTTGCATATTCTTGGTTATTTGACTCTATTCATTCCAAAATATACAATATGGTTGGTGTGTTTTATATGAATTAATTTTTTCCACCCAAGTCATATTAAGTTCTCTAACATGCACAAGATTCAATGTCACATGCTTTAATATTAACTAAATTTTTGGAAATCCTTATTTATGATGTTGCAACCCAAGTTTGGAAATAAATAGTTTGAAGCTTCATTGCAAGCTCTCCATGGCTTGGAAAATGATATCTTCCTTGAAGTGGTTGAAGTCGAGGTATATTTAGTTTTCTTCAGTTCTAATTTCTTTGACGTATGTGGAAAGAATTATTCTTGCTCTGATCTTGGAGTGAATTCCAATTATAACTTAAAACCTCATTGCATTATAGAGCACTATTGAGGCAAACAATAAAAAATTATCTATCAAATTCTCTAAACTATGGAGTAGAAGGTATTCACTCCCTATGACTGTTACTTTATATTTCCCAACATTTCAAGTAACAATATAAGCATTTTTTTCATCACTTTTTCCCGATATTTTATATCTGCATCAAGGTTAAAATTATTATTGGATTCTTGTCATTTCTCAAAAAATGGAATTTTGTAGATTGGTTTTGGATTGCTTGTCCTACAACAGTTTACTGGAGTCAACAATATTATGTTGTACAATAATTCCATTTTTGATGTTCAGTATGCCGGTAAGTGTAGTTTTAGCATCTCTCTGGATAGTGCATTAGACAAGTAATAAATTCTAGTTTTCTAGTTCTAATTATTAGAGTTTCTATTGTAGAAAATACTTTGGAAATAAAGAGTAATTTTCTGATTTGAATGAGTAACTTTTTTTAGATTTTTTATTGTTAAAAGTTTTTTGTTTTGTTAAAACATAGTTTTTAGATGGAAGATAAAATTTTACATAAAATGTTTGGCTTATTTAAATGGAATGTGATGAAGACTAATCTCAAGGTTCATCTTGAAGTTTTGAGGAATTATGCATCCCTTGGACTTCCGCTATTCAGTTCATTTCCTATCCCTAAAATAATAGTCTAATATTTAATTTTAAGGAAATATGATAAAATTTACTTTAAATCATATGAGTAATTAGTTTAATCTCTTAAATAATTGTCCATACTTTCATTTCTAAAATGTTTTCATTGTTTCAACATTCAACACTTATGCATCAGATGTACTCATGTTTTGATAGAGGAATTCAAAATTTTAAATGCACTTCTTGAAATGCAAATAACAATGGCTAATCTCATCTTATCTAACAATTATCACATTGCAATTTTCTGAATATGCGTTAAAATCTACTTCTAAAATAATTTCATTGAATTAAATTAGCAACAAGTGATGTTTTGAAAACTTTCTTCAGAAAGACCTGGATTCAATCCTTCAAGAATTTTCTTCCATGATAATGCAACCAATTTGTTGTGCTATCTTGTAATAGCTCATAATTAACTGATGAATTCAAACAAAAAAAAATTGATCTTTTGAAAACATCCTTCACAAAGATTTGGATTCAATCCTCCAAGAATTTGATGCCATGATAATGCAACCAATTTGTTGTGTTATCTTGCAATAGCTTATACTTATAAACACATGAACTCAAACAACAATCATTGTTGTTTTGAAAACATTCTCAATAAAGACTTGGATCTAATCCTCCAAGAAATTTCTCCCATGGCAATGCTTTGTGCGGCCAATTTGTTGTGCTCATGTTTTAATAACACATACTTTACTGATCATAACCAATTTTTCCTAGACAGGCCAATGAGGATAAATGCAAATCCCAAGTAATTTTTTCCAAATAGAAACCCATTAGATATGGCAACTAAGCCAGAGGTTTCGAGAGCCTTTTGGACACAGCTACTAAGCCAAAGCTTTCTAGCCAAAAAGGGTTATTTAACCACCCAAAACTAATTTTTTCTTTTTTGTAAAAACATATATTTATGTAATTTTATATAGTAAGAAATATTTATAGGAAATGAAAACAAAATTCAAAGTAACTTGAAGAAACAAGGACTTTACCAAAGTTAAAAATCAATTTAAGAATACCTTTAACCATGAACGTAGCAAGAGGGCTCAAAGATGCATTGCCATTATTAACCCTCTCTTCGTCCGACCCTTTTTTGGGAGACCTCCATGCAAAGAAAACGAGTCCTAAGACAGTCACAATGAAACTAATATGCATGCAATTACAATTCCTGCTATCGCCCCACTATTGATACCAGTTTTATCACTACTCTAGTTCTTAATGAGTAGGTGAATTATGTGAAGCTAGGGACTTATGTTGTGGACTCCTATTTGCATTATGACCACTTACAGGAATGTAAGAGGGTGAAGGTGGACAATAAGGAGGGGGCGGAGGAGCAGAGCCTGTGTTGAAAGAATTACCACTAGTTCTGCATGGAAACCCAGACATATATTAAAATAACATACACTTTTCTTCAGAATTTGCATATAAGTATTATGATATTCAACTAATAAATTTAAAGAAATAATAAATCCTTACTTCAAATTTGGATTAGATTGAAAATATTTTGCTAGCAAGCCAAAGAAATGATTATTTTGAATATTCATCAAAACATTAGCACGTGAAGCTTTGCCTTTATAATAAACTAAAAACATTCCACTTGGTGAAACAAATTTTCCTATTCAGATTTAATCCATCAAATCAACATGAATGAATATAGAAAAACTTACATATATGTCCGTGGAAGGTTGCCAAGAACATTAATAGGCCTTGTCATCTTATTATTCTGCACATACCTACAAAGGTATCAACCAATTTTAAGTAAGGTTGAGGGGTTTGTGGAGAAATAACTCGTTTGTAATGTACTTGAACATGTTACGGTATCCTAGAGGATAGAAATATTTGAGAATGAGTTGAAACTTGAAGGAAGACCTTGTGCAAAAGTGTTAAAGGAAAGATCCCTACTATTGTGCAAAAAGGGCATTACTAAAAAAACAAGAAAAAAAATGTTCCAGTATAGACATACTTTTACATCATGTAGACTCCATGAAAATCATCTCTTTAAATGGTCATAAACAGGATGGAAGAAATAAAAAAAATTGTCGCTCCTAATTATTATTGTATACTTTTTAAGCAAAATGCCTATTTAATAAAAAGCATGTATGAACAACAAGATTAGGCAATGAACTGATATGGTTGATTGTAAAGAATCATCAAAAAGTCCTTTTTTGATGCAATTAAGGATCTGTCCAATCCTTTCTTTGTCAACCCAAAGTTCCCTAGATGACACGACTGCCTAGAGATCATTGCCTAAAATAATTAAAGAATGGGGTCAAAAACAGGTCCCACTTGTCTAGATTACCCATTAACAAACTCCTGACAATTCACATAATTTTCACTTGAAAATGTGAAGAGTGTACCTTCCAAAAATATAACAAATTAATCTGAAATCCAAAACTAGAATCCAAGTTCATTTATTTTCTTTCCAATTGTCAGTTTTTACAAAACAACATTTCAAAATTGTCAATTGTGTATATCTTGCCTCATCACCGGGTTATGTGGCGCAACCCACAAATGTGGCACGCTACAACTTTTGATCCAAGCACAGATACAACCTTGTCACCGGGCTATTTGAACCAGCCCATAAATGTGGCATGCAACTCCACCATAGGATTTCCATCACTGCTTCGAAACCATAGCAGAGCCCAAACTAAAGCAACCGTCTTCGACACTACCTACCCAATCACTCTTTTCGAGCTCCTCATTAGCTATTTCGTAGCTACTTAGATGCTACTCTTGATAAGAGGGTTAACTATCTCTTAAGAGGCTCTTTCTCCTTTGTAGCTTGTAGCTTTTGATAAAAAAAAATAGATGGTTATATTTGAAGATGCTTTCTATTTTTCTTTCACTTTATTCATAGCTATTTATTTTGTAGCTCCTATGTAGTCATATCCTTCGAGTCAACATGCAAGTGTTTGTTGGTATACCTTAAGGAAATTGGTTGGCATCTTGGGCAGTGAAAATAACTATTAATATTATGTTGCAATATAGTACAACATTAGATTTCAAGGACTAGTTGTACTATTAAGGAATGGTTGTATCATTAATTCGTAATTTCACAATTTACTGTGACTTTCTTCTCTTTCTTTTCACTTTGTGGTGGTTCATAATTTTGTTATAAAATGATTGTACATTTCAATGTAGAATTCTCTTATAAAATGATTGTACATTTCAATTTAGGGATATTTGTGCTTAGTTCTTTGGTATGCAGTTACTTGAGACTAGGGGAAAACGACAGAGGAAAGTAAGGAATTATTCAGATGAAGTTGACACAGTAAATTTCCTTCCATTTTATTCATATCAAGAATATTTTTTAATAAGAAGCAAGGATTTTTATGTATTTTCAATTGGAGATCAGTTTATATGAAATAAAAATCTTTGTATAACAAATAAAATTCTTCATTGAAAATATATGAAATTTAATGATGGAGAGAGTAGAGGTTGTATTATGTATTCCTTCCCTTGAATGAGTTTGTATTATTTATTTCTTCCCTTGAAATTTTCGGTATCGAGGTTGTATTGAATGAGTATGGTGGACTGTATTATCTATCGTGTGATAGCAGGAGTAGAGATGCCAAGAAAGCTCTGGAGCTTAGTTGTTGGAAAAGTCGTAGTTTAAAAAATTTATAGAATAACTCAGAAATTTTGGTAAGAATTTCAAAAATTTCGGCAAAGATTTTTGAAAATATAGGTTACAGTAGTTAAATTTTAGTATTTTGGGTACTTTAAGGGTTTTTTATGGTGTTAAATCTATTTCCACAATAAAAAAAGCAATCCAAACACTCCAACTACCTGATTTTTTGAAATGATTTTTATCCGGCAAAAAACTGTCGTTTGAGCTATTTTGTTGCTTCCGTAGACAACTTCTGTGGAAAATCACAAGATACCATGCAGTTGTCGCATCTATATGTATGGATAGATATTTTCATACATACATGATATATTAAATACCCAATAGACTTGTAAATATTAATTTATTTTTAAATGAAGTTTCCCATAAGTACATGGTGTAAGGACTATTAACTAGCACAATCACATTTACCAATGTGATTGATATACGGCGATAGGCCTATATCCACTACCCACCACATATATTTCACCAAAATAAATATTATATATTTATGAGTAAAATCACCAAAATAATTTATATATTGACTTATAATATATTAATAATATTAACTATATGCATACTATATATTAACTTGAAATATATATATATATATATATATATATATATATATATATATATAAGAATATAAAATATTAGGATATATAATATTATATTATTCAATAGTGAAATATATAATAAAAATATATTATTAAATTATTTCAATACATTAATAGTTTTAACTCAAACTATAATATAATCTATTATAACATAGTAATAATATTTTCTTAATATTATAATAAGTTTATATCTCTTACCAATATCTCAAGCGATTATTAATATTTTACACAAAAAGAACTAATAAACCCAAGGGTTTTATATTATAAACTGAAGTAATTGGTGAAGAAAAGGATAAATATTAATATTATAAACCCTAATTACCGAAGTAATTGGTGAAGCAAAGGATTAATATTAATATTAAGAGTAAATAATTTAATCTCAAGAGATTAAAAAACCCTCAGAAATAATAATACTTTAAACCCAAAAACGTAAGAAAGTAATAAACTCTAAGAATTAATATCTTAAACTAAATAGATTAATAAAGCATATGAAATAATATTTAAAAACAAAAAACCTAAGAACAAATAAACCCAAGGGTTTAATATTATAAACTGAAGTAGTTGGTGAAGAAAAGAATGAATATTAATATTATAAACCAAGAAATAAAAAAACCTTAAGAATAAATAATTTAATTTCAAGAGATTAAAAACAAAAAACCTAAGAAATTAATAAACCCTAACAACTAATATTTTAAACTCAAGATATTAATAAAGCCAAGAGATTATTAATAATAAAAACCAAAAGAACTCATAAACCGAAGGTTTAAATATTATAAACCAAAGGAATTGGTGAACCCAAGTGATAAATATTATAAATATAAGGGATCAATATTAAAAGCACAAGAGATTAATAAACTCTAAGAATTGATATTTCAAACTAAAAAACCTAATAAATTATTAAACCATAAGAATCAGTATTTCAAACATAAGACATTAATAAACCAATAGGATTATTAACATTATAAACCAAAAGAACTAATAAACCCAAGGGTTTAATATTATAAACCATAGGAATCAACGAACCGAAGGGATAAATATTATAAACCTAAGGGATCAATATTAAAAACAATAGAGATTAATAAACCCTAAGAATTAATATTTTAAACTGAAAAATATAAGAAATTAATAAAGCCTAAGAATTAATATTTTAAACTCAAGAGATTAATAAACCCAATGTGTGATTAACATTATAAACCAAAAGAACTAATAAACGTAAGGGTTTAATATTATAAACCAAAGGAATTAGTGAACCCAACGGATAAATATTAAAAACCTAATAGATCAATAAGGCTAAGGACAATATTAAAAACAATACAGATTAATAAAACCTAATAATTAATATTTTAAAATAAAAAACCTAAGAAATTAAAAAAACCTATGAAATAATATTTTAAACTCAATAGATTAAAAAACCCAAGGGGTTATTAATATTATAAAAACAAAGAACTAGTAAACACGATGTTTTAATATTATAAACCAAAGGAATTGGGGAGCCCAAGGATAAATAGTTTAAACCGAAGGGAATAAGCCCAACTCATCAATATTAAAAATACAAGGGATTAATAAACCCTAATAATTAATATTTGAAACTCAAAAACCTAAGGAATTAATAAACCCTAAGAAATAATATTTTAAACTCAAGAGATTAATAAACTCAACGGATTATAAATGTTGTAAACCAAAATAAGTAATATTATAAACCAAAGGAATTATTAAAATTATAAAGGTAAGGAACAAATAAACACAAGCATTTAATATTATAAGCCCATGAAATTAGTAAACCCAACGGAAAAATGTTATAAACCTAAGGGATAAATATTAGGATTATAAATGAAGAAATTCATAAACCCTAAGAAGTAATATTTTAAACTCAAGAGAGTAATATACCCTAATAATAAATAGTTTAAACCCAGAAACCATAGTATTTAATATTTTAAATTCAAGATATTAGTAAACCCAAGGGATTATTAATAATATAAACCAAAAGAAATAACAAACCAAGGTTTTAATATTATAAACAAAAGAAATTGGTGAAACCAAGGGAAAATTATTAAAAACATAAGGGATCAATAAGGCCAACGGATCAATATTAAAAACACAAGAGAGTAACAAACCCTAAGAATAAATATTTTAAATTCAAAAAACTAAGAAATTAATAAGCCATAAGAATCAATATTTTAAAATCAAGTAATTAATAAACACACGGGATTATTAATATTATAAAACAAAATAAATAATAAACCCAAGGGTTTAATATTATAAACCAAAGGAATTGGGGAACCCAAGAGAAAAATATTAAAAACATAAGAGATCAACAAGGCGAAGGGATACATATAAAAAACAAAAAATATTAAAGTAAAGGCTAGGGATAAATATTTTAAATGCAAATGAATTAGAAATTCACATGAATAATAAAGAGATGTTTAAATCTTAGGAATAATTTTTTAAATAAAAATCATTAATAAAGTCACATGATTATTAATATTATAAACCGAGGGGAATAAACATGGTTCCCAATGTTCGATTTAGACATTGAGACAATTGTTGTCACAATGTGACGTTGGACCAACTATGACCATGGTTGGCCATGGGTGATTTTCATATTGAGACAATATTTGTTAGAATGTGACATTTGATCATGAATGACATTGATCGAATATGGCTAAAGAAATTAATAAACACTAATACTTAACCCAACGTATTATTCATATTATAAACCAAAAGAAATAATAACCCAAGGGTTTAATATTAGAAACCAAAGAAATTGGTGAACCTAAGGGAAAAATATTAATAACCTAAGGGACCAATAAGGGGAAGGATCAATAAAATTAATAAAAAAATATTCAAGTTGAAGAAATAAATAAACACTAATAATTAACCCAAGGGATTATTCATATTATAAACCAAAAGAACTAATAAACCCAAGGGTTTAATATTATAAACCAAAGGAATTGGTGAACCCAAGGGAAAAATATTACCTAACAAATTAGTATTAGAAATAAAAATTATTAATAAACTCAAGTGATTAATAAAGTCGAAGGATCAATAAAATTAATAAAAAAATATATAAAAGCCAAAGAAATTAATAAACACTAATAATTAACCCAACGTATTATTCATATTATAAACCAAAAGAACCAATAACCCAGGGGTTTAATATTAAAAACCAAAGGAATTGGTGAACCCAAGGGATACCTATAAAAAACAAAAACAAAAAATAGTAAAGGTTAGGAATAAATATTTTAAATACAAATGAATGAGAAACTCACATGATTAATAAAGAGATTAATAAATCTTAGGAATCAATATTTTAAATAAAAATCATTGGTAAAGTCACATGATTATTAATATTACAAACCGAGGGGAATAAACATGGTTTACCATGCTTGATTTAAACATTGAGACAATTGTTGTCACATTGCGACGTTAGACCAACTATGACCATGGTTGGCCATGGGCGATTTTCATATTGAGACAATATTTATCAGAATGTGACATTTGATCATGGATGACATTGATCGACTATGGCTAAGGTTAATTAACAATGGTTTTCCATGGTTGATTTTCATATTGAGTCAGTGTTTTTCATAATGTGAAATTGGACTATGCATTAGTATTAAACTCTAGGACTAATACTTAAACCCCAATATTTGGATTTAATAAATTGAAGGGAATAATATTACGAACCGAAAGAATCTGAAAAATTAAGGGATCAATAAAACCAACGAATCAATATTAAAAACACAAGAGAGTAACAAACCTGAAGAATAAATATTTTAAATTCAAAAACCTAAGAAATTAATAAACCATAAGAATCAATATTTTAAAATCAACTAATTAATAAACACAAGGGATTATTAATATTATAAACCAAAAGAACTAATAAACCCAAGGGTTTAACATTATAAACCAAAGGAATTGGGGAACCCAAGGGAAAAATATTAAAAACATAAGAGATCAACAAGGCCAAGGGATACATATAAAAAACAAAAAATATTAAGTAAAGGCTAGGAATAAATATTTTAAATACAAATGAATAAGAAAGTCACGTGAATAATAAAGAGATGTTTACATCTTAGGAATCATTTTTTTAAATAAAAATCATTGATAAAGTCACATGATTATTAATATTATAAACCGAGGGGAATAAACATGGTTCTCAATGCTTGATTTAAACATTGAGACAATTGTTGTCACAATGCGACGTTGGACCCACTATGACCATGGTTGGCCATGGGTGATTTTCATATTGAGACAATATTTTTCAGAATGTGACATTTGATCATGGATGACATTGAACGACTATGGCTAAAGAAATTAATAAACACTAATAATTAACCCAACGTATTATTCATATTATAAAGCAAAAGAACTAATAACCCAAGGGTTTAATATTAGAAACCAAAGGAGTTGGTGAACCCAAGGGAAAAATATTAATAACATAAGGGACTAATAAGGGGAAGGATCAATAAAATTAATAAAAAAATACTCAAGTTGAAGAAATCAATAAACACTAATAAATAACCCAAGGGATTATTCATATTATAAACTAAAAGAACTAATAAACCCAAGGGTTTAATATTATAAACCAAAGGAATTGGTGAACCCAAGGGAAAAATATTACCCAACAAATTAGTATTAGAAATAAAAATAATTATTAAACTCAAGTGATTAATAAAGTCGAAGGATCAATAAAATTAATTATAAAATTATAAAAACCAAAGAAATTAATAAACACTAATAATTAACCCAATTTATTATTCATATTATAAACCAAAAGAACCAATAACCCAAGGGTTTAATATTAGAAACCAAGGGAATTGGGGAACCCAAGGGATACCTATAAAAAAAAAATTAGTAAAGGCTAGGAATAAATATTTTAAATACAAATGAATGAGAAACTCACATGATTAATAAAGAGATTAATAAATCTTAGGAATCAATATTTTAAATAAAAAGCATTGGTAAAGTCACAAGATTATTAATATTATAAACCGAGGGGAATAAACATGGTTTACCAAGCTTTATTTAAACATTGAGACAATTGTTGTCACAATGCGACGTTGGACCAACTCTCACCATGGTTGGCCATGGGAGATTTTCATATTGAGACAATATTTGTCAGAATGTGACATTTGATGATGGATGACATTGATCGACTATGGCTAAGGCTAATTAACAATGGTTTCCCATGGTTTATTTTCATATTGAGTCAGTTTTTTTCATAATGTGAACCATGCATTAGTATTAAACTCTAGGACTAATATTTAAACCCCAATATTTGGATTTAATAAACTGAAGGGAATAATATTACGAACCAAAAGAGTCCGAAAAATTAAGGGATCAATAAGGCCAACGGATCAATATTAAAAACACAAGAGAGTAACAAACCCTAAGAATAAAATATTTTAAATTTAAAAACCTAAGAAATTAACAAACCATAAGAATCAATATTTTAAAATCAACTAATTAATAAACACAAGGGATTATTAATATTGTAAACCAAAAGAACTAATAAACCCAAGGGTTTAATATTATAAACCAAAGGAATTGGGGAACTCAAGGGAAAAATATTAAAAACATAAGAGATAAACAAGGCCAAGGGATACATAAAAAAAAAAACAAAAATATATTAAAGTAAAGGCTACGAAGAAATATTTTAAATGCAAATGAATGAGAAACTCACATGAATAATAAAGAGATTGATAAATCTTAGGAATCATTTTTTTAAATAAAAATCATTGATAAAGTCACATGATTATTAATATTATAAACCGAGGGGAATAAACATGGTTTACCATGCTTGATTTAAACATTGGGACAATTGTTGTCACAATGCAATGTTGGACCAACTATGACCATGGTTGGCCATGGGCGATTTTCATATTGAGACAATATTTGTCAGAATGTGACATTTGATCATGGATTACATTGAACGACTATGGCTAATTCTAATTAACGATGGTTTCCCATGGTTGATTTTCATATTGAGTCAGTGATTTTCATAATCTGAAATTAGACAATGCATTAGTATTAAACTCTAAGACTAATATTTAAACCCCAATATTTGGATTTAATAAACTGAAGGGAATAATATTATGAACCGAAAGAATACGAAAAATTAAGGAACCAATGTTATAAATCCAATGGATCAACAAATGCAATGAAATATTAATATTATAAACATAAAACATGAATAAAGCAAAGGGAGTATTAATATTATAAAAAAGAACATCAATAAACCAAATGGATTATTAATATTATAAACCCAACAAATTATTATTAGAAACAAAAATTATTAATAAACTCAAGTGATTAATAAAGTTGAAGGATCAAAAAAATTAATAAAAAAATACTCAAGTTGAAGAAATTAAATCAGCATAGATGATCCATCTTATTAATATTTGTGTGGTTTTGTTATTAATATTTTTTAAATGTCATGTATCATTCATATTAAAAATTGAATGAGTTACATATATCCTTCCTATTATTAGGAAATTAATCAAACCTTTTACTTTGAATTAATTTTACCATTATATTTATTTAAAATAATTTAATTTAAAGTGTGAAATAAAATATTTTATTTATAATTATTTGTGATATATACGAAATTGATATTAAATATATATATATATATATATATATATATATATTCTGAATAAGACTGATTCTATTAAGCAGAAATATAGTACAAGATGATGATACAATCATGAGAAAGAGAAAGCCAGCAACCGGAAATGATAAAACTATCAACCTCGGCTCTGGAGAAGGAGTGAAACAAGCAAGGAATCACAAGAAAAGACTGGATGGAAAAAAGACAGAAAACAACCCAGAGTGGGCAGAGGCCTCTATACGAAGCTTCTTCCCTTTCTTTTTACTAACTTTAACCCATCCATCATGCGGTGAATGAGCTAAAACAACATGAATATTGGAGTTCTCCATAGGGGGGATCTCCTTATCTGAGTAGGAAGAGGAGGTCACATGGGAGCGCTTCTGAGCAACGGCATTATCAGGTGGGTGTGCCTGAGCATCGGTGGGGATGTCCATTGACTGATTCTGAACCAAATCTGCATCACTTCCATCATCTTCTGAGCAAGAGGAGTCAGAGTCCGTTGCAGGAGGCGGAGAGTATGGAGCCCATCATTTAGAATTGGGCTTGGAATTCACCTTTTTCTGTTTTGCTGGGAGAGCTGGGCAAGAGTTCTGCAGATGCCCTGTTTGGTGACAGTGTCGGCAGCGGAAGGCAGTATTCTCATAATCCAGAGTCTGAGTCCATACAAAGTCATTTATTTTGAGATTGATCAGATCTGGAAGTCCCTTTCTTAAATCTAGTTCCACACATATTCTGGCATATGTGTAAAGACCTTTGTTTTCTCGCCAATAATCTCCCATCAGAAAACTGCCCAAGGTGTTGCCTATCGCTTTATAGACTCTAACATGCCATAGATGGACTGGTAAGTTGGGAAGCCTGATCCAAACAGGTGTCTTGGTGATGAAAGCAGTTGCGGGGTCAAAATTTGGGAACCATGGAGTTAAGAAGAGCCCTGCTGTTCCCATGAACCAGGGCCCTTCTTCGATAGCCTTTTCATAATGCTTGATATTATCGAACAGAACTATGAAATATCCTTTTGAACAGAAGCTGACTTTGCAATGGTGAGTCCAATTAGCATGGATCCAATCATAGAGTTCCTTTGATCGTGGCCACAATCCATTAAATCTGCATATGATGGCTCTTTCTGCTAAATTTTGAAGATCATTTGCAATTTCTGCATGGGTGAACTTAACAGTGGGAACCTCCTCAAGCTTGTCCACTAGAAAAGGCTTAGGAGCTTCAGGTGGTTGAGCTGCTTTCTTGGCTGTGTGTGAGTGAATTGCATCCTTGTAGGAGAAGGCAGGAGCCGAGGAGGTTTTCCCAGGAGCTCCACCTCTCAAGCGAAAGGATAACACAACTAAAGAATCTTTCTCAATATTGTAGCAAAACAGGGGTAAATGGTTTTCAAGTTGTTTACCTTTGTAAAGCAGTCTCAGGAGTCTTGAGGGAATTCCCAATCTAAGGTCAAGATCTTACAGAAGGTCCTGCACCAGATCCATGGCATGCACCCATAACAGCTTCGTTCCCCCGGAAGGAAGAGAGATATGGATCTGGTATTGTGTACCCAGATTTGGAAGGCCATTGGCTATGAGAGCAGCTGGCTGAGTATCGAAACCCTCCTGAAGCAACCGCCTACCCGGTATGCCCTGCTTCTTCAAGAGGCAGAGACTGAGCCATTGCAAGGGCCCTGCATAGGTTGGGGTGGCAAGAATGCTGGAGCCTACAGCCCCATTCTGGCCATCAATGATGTCCCCTCCGCTATCCGAATCTCGGTGAAGGGAGGCAATAGAAACTGGTAAGCGCTTGTAAAAATGACCTCCAGGAATAGCAAAAGCTTTCTCAATGGATCTGCAACTTGGGTGGAGAAAACCACCAGATGCGCCCACGGTGAAGGGCGCAGAGCAAGCAATGGAGCCGTAGACTGCGGGAATTATGCATGCATTCCTTTGAAGTCTGCAACCTGAGAAATGATGACCACTTGGAGCAGCGGCTGAGGGAAGCACATAGCTTACAGTGAAGTCGACGGCTATGGCAGATCCGAACAAGGCAGGAGCAGAGGTAAAGTCTTTGTCGACGGCTTCCAGGCATAAAACCCTAGTAGAAGCCATCTCCGTCTCTAAAAATCAATTTTTTTCTTAATTGATATTAAATATATTAGTTACTATAGATATTTGAATTATTTTATTGAAGGCTTATATTGGCATTTTTTTGAAAATAAAATAATTACACGAATTGTTATATTAAAATATATTATTAGTTATTATATATATTCAAATATTTTATTTAAGGCTTATATTGACACATTTTTAAAAATAAAATAATTACACAACTTCTTCACATTAAAAAGTGACAACATGAGTCTTGTTTTTTTAATATTTTGTACTCATATTTATATGAAATTAATACAAAATTGTAGGTTTTAATAAAGCTATAAAAAAATATTTATTTATGGCTAAGAGTAAGATATTTGTATTTTTAATTATCACATGTTAACTTTACTTTAAACATAACAAATTACACAATTTTTATTTTATAGAAATTTTAGTTAAAATTAACTAAATATGTATATTTATTGTTATTTTTTAAAAGTTGGATAAGACTACATCTTCATCATGTCTTAATACATCACTAGAGAAATGAACTGGTGAATTCACGTCAAAAAAGTGTGTTAACAACACATTCAATCACCATCTATCCAAAACCTCATAATATATTTACTACTAACTTTAATTATAATAAACTTTTTATTTTGTTTAATAAATATTTTATTTTAAAATATATACATATTTCCATTCCAAATTAAATATTAAAAAACTTACACAACTTAAATATTAATAAAAATTACACATCTTCATGTAAAACTGTAAAATAAACTTCTTACTACAATTACGATAAGATATTACATTAACATTGAACTTGTTCGTATTGGATGTAGATGTCCTGGATGTGGATGTTAATGAAACAATAATAATATTATGGTATAAAATGGATTTATAATGAAAAGAATAATATTATTATGGTATAAAATGGATTTATATGCTTTGGAATTTAAAAATCAATTTAATATATATATATATATATATATATATATATATATATATATTTATTTATTTATTTATTTATTTATTTATTTTAAATAAAAATTATGATATATTAATTTTAAATATTTTTAAAAATATGCTATAAAAAATAAAAAAAATAAATTTAAAAAATTTAAATAAAAATATAATATATTAATCTCAAATGATTTATCCAATATTTAAATATATAGTTGGAATCTGTGTAAATTTATAAGACATCATATAGCTAAGTGCAACAGTAATAACTAAATAAGTTATGAAACAATCATATGGAATTTAAAAATCAATTTAATGGATTATATATATATATATATATATATATATATATATATATATATATATATATATATATATATATATATATATTTATTTATATTTATATTTATTTATTTATTTATTTTAAATAAAAATTATGATATATTAATTTTAAATATTTTTAAAAATATGATATAAAAAATAAATTTTAAAAATTTAAATAAAAATATAATATATTAATCTCAAATGATTTCTCCAATATTTAAATATACATCTGGAATCTGTGTAAATTTATAAAATATCATATAGCTAAGTGT
The DNA here is from genome assembly GCA_034641835.2 of Pinus albicaulis. Classification (NCBI taxonomy): domain Eukaryota; kingdom Viridiplantae; phylum Streptophyta; class Pinopsida; order Pinales; family Pinaceae; genus Pinus; species Pinus albicaulis. The sequence goes on from CM076576.1 coordinate 493,074,755, forward strand.
AACAGTAATAACTAATTAAGTTATGAAACAATCATATTATTGTATTTATGAGACATTGTTAATGTTTATGTCACTTGGTATTAAAGGTAAAGTTTTTTATTTTCGAGGTCTACGTCACTAGGTATTAAGTCTAAATTTTAAACGATTTTTTATTTTCGAGGTCTTGTCCATAATTTATTGAATATTTAAGTGTTATGAAATAATGAAACTTTAGCAGTGGATGTTTAATTATGACATAATGAAACTTTAGTAGTGGATGTTTAATTATGAATGTTTAACTAAAATATATTATTATTTATTATATATATTCAAATATTTTATTTAAGGCTTATATTGACACATTTTTAAAAATAAAATAATTACACAACTTCTTCACATTAAAAAGTGACAACTTATATTTATATGAAATTAATACAAAATTGTAGGTTTTAATAAAGCTATAAAAATATTTATTTGTGGCTAAGAGTAAAATATTTGTATTTTTAATTATCACATGTTAACTTTAATTTAAACATAAAAAATTATGCAAATTCTATTTTATAGAAATATTAGTTAAAATTAACTAAATATGTATATTTATTGTTTTTTTTAAACTTGGATAAGACTACATCTTCATCATGTCTTAATACATCACTAAAGAATTGAACTGGTGAATTCACGTCAAAAAAGTGTGTTAACAACACATTCAATCACCATCTATCCAAAACCCCATAATATATTTACTACTAACTTTAATTATAATAAACTTTTAATTTTATTTAATAAATATTTTATTTTAAAATATATATATATATCTCAATTACAAATTAGATATTAAAAAATTTACACGACTTAAATATTAATAAAAATTACACATCTTCATGTACAACTGTAAAATAAACTTCTTACTACAATTACTATAAGATATTACATTAACATCAAACTTGTTCATGTTGGATGTAGATGTCATGGATGTGGGTGTTAATGAAACAATAATAATATTATGGTATAAAATGGATTTATAATGAAAAAAATAATATTATTATGGTATAAAATGGATTTATATGTTTTGGAATTTAAAAATCAATTTAATGGATATATATATATATATATTATGATATATATATATATATATATATATATATATATATATATATATATATATATATATATATATATATATATATATATATATATATATATATATATATATTATGATATATTAATTTTAAATATTTTTAAAAATATGGTATACAAAATAAATTTTAAAATTTTAAATAGAAATATAATATATTAATCTCAAATGATTTCTCCAATATTTAAATATACACCTGGAATCTGTGTAAATTTATAAGACATCATATAGCTAAGTGCAACAGTAATAACTAATTAAGTTATGAAACAATCATATTATTGTATCTATAAGACATTGTTATTGTTTATCTCACTTGGTATGAAAGGTAAAAAATTTTATTTTCGAGGTCTACGTTACTAGGTATTAAGTCTAAATTTTAAACGATTTTTTATTTTCGAGGTCTTGTCCATAATTTATTGAATATTTAAGTGTTATGAAATAATGAAACTTTAGTAGTGGATGTTTAACTAAAATATATTATTAGTTATTGTATATACTCAAATATTTTATTTAAGGGTTATATTGGCACATTTTTAAAAATAAAATAATTACACAACTTCTTCACATTAAAAAATGACAACTTATATTTATATGAAATTAATACAAAATTGTAGGTTTTAATAAAGCTATAAAAATATTTATTTATGGCTAAGAGTAAAAGATTTGTATTTTTAATTATCACATGTTAACTTTACTTTAAACATAACAAATTACACAATTTATATTTTATAGAAATTTTAGTTAAAATTAACTAAATATGTATATTTATTGTTATTTTTTTAAAGCTGGATAAAATTACATCTTCATCATGTCTTAATACATCACTAGAGAATTGAAATGGTGAATTCATGTCAAAAAAATGTGTTAGCAACACATTCAATCACCATCTATCCAAAACCCCATAATATATTTAGTACTAAATTTAATTATAATAAACTTTTTAGTTTATTTAATAACTATTTTATTTTAAAATATACACATATCTCAATTCCAAATTAGATATTAAAAAACTTACACAACTTAAATATTAATAAAAATTACACATCTTCATGTAAAACTGTAAAATAAACTTCTTACTACAATTACGATAAGATATTACATTAACATCGAACTTGTTCATATTGAATGTAGATGTCATGGATGTGGGTGTTAATGAAACAATAATAATATTATGGTATAAAATGGATTTATAATGAAAAAAATAATATTATTATGGTATAAAATGGATTTATATGTTTTGAAATTTAAAAATCAATTTAATTGGTATATATATATATATATATAAAATAAAATAAAAATTATGATATATTAATTTTAAATATTTTTTAAAATATGTTATAAAAAATAAAAAATAAATTTTAAAAATTTAAATAAAAATATAATATATTAATCTCAAATGATTTCTCCAATATTTAAATATACACCTGGAATCTGTGTAAATTTATAAGATATTATACAGCTAAGTGCAACAGTAATAACTAATTATGTTATGAAACAATCATATTATTGTATCTATGAGACATTGTTAATGTTTATGTTACTTGGTATTAAAGGTAAAGTTTTTTATTTTCGAGGTCTTGTCCATAATTTATTGGATATTTAATTGTTATGAAATAATGAAATTTTAGTTATGGATGTTTAATTAACTTGGATTTTCTTAACTAATTTGAAAAAAATCATACTGTAATTTTATATTTATTTGAAACATTTTAAAGAGAGGTTTAGATTGGACTACCTTAGCATATCTATATGTCTCACGGTCACACATTGAAATGTAAACCAACTTTACTATTTTTTTCACATTATAATCTAGAATAAATTTGATAATTCATATATTACACATTTTATTTATATAATTGAAATTTATATTCATTTATAACTTAATTTCTCTTCTTGTATACCAGATTCTACACGCAACCATTAATGTAAATAACTATAAAATAAAATAAAAAAGAATCCATGAAAAAACTTATGCAATTTAACAAATTATTTATGAATAATTGTGACATGAAAACATCACATGGCCACCAATATTTACATCAATTATTGTGGCTAGTTACATGAATGGTAGTTTGGAAAACTCCAAACATAACTAATTTTCTTTATTTAAAAGTTTTATCTATTTATTTACATGGAGTCTTTATCGAGTCATAATGACAAAGCTGTAACCTCTACAAAGTGAAATCTAAGAACTCTTTACAATTAAACAAATTAATATAGGTTCAAATGAGTTAAATGACAAGACGAAACTTGTTTTAAATGTTTTCACGTGTTAATTCTTTTTAGTCCCGAAATTTTTTCTAATAAAAATTAGTGGTGTATCACATAATCTTCCAGCATTGGGACGTCACTGTAATTAACGACCATTCCGTCTCTCGTCCCACCAAATCTCAGTAATATTCATTGGTGGAAAATACGTTACACACAATTATTTCCCACTAGCTACTTATTCTATATATTTTCATATGAATCCGAATGCGCGAATTGATATATATTTTGGTTGGGTGAAAATAACGTCTTTTCAATTTATTATCGAGTTGTAAAATTTCTGTGATTTTATTTGGTTCATGATATTTTTCCTATATTTTAATTGAATTAGTTTTAAATTTTTTTTTAAATTAAGTTAAATGATATAATTGAAAAATAATATGATAGATTTCTGCCTTCTCTCTCAAAGTTGTGCGATAAAACCTCTTACCATTTTGTAAAACCACTTTAATATTTCACTGTGATATCGATTGTGGTTTTGCTCACTGATTTTTGGCCTCGTTCAATTCGTGGTTTTTAATAGAATCAAGTTTAAATCCAAATATGGAATTCCCCAGCGACCATGCCGAATTATGATATACAATATTTTACTGGTTGGGATCTTTTCTCAGGTTCTCTCTTTAAATTCTGACCGCATACTGTGTACGCTGCCAAAAACAACTAACACATACCGAAGCAGTAGCAAAGTGTAATGGCCGCGTCCAAAAGGAGACTAAAGAACCAAATTTTCATCGAGAAACAGTACTGTCCACTGAGAATCAAAGGCAAAAACACAAAATACATGGCGATTTAAACCAAAAAACAAGATTTAAAGGAGAATCCAAAAATCGCGCAAGATTCAAAGAGAAGTTTTAATAAGAGATCAAGCGTGACCTATTCAATATATTAACTATTATATTGTAAATTCAAATAACTACTACCTTGTGAAGAAGAACAGTTGTATAGCTCCTGCGAAGGATTTCTTACTTCGATCCGAGCTGCCATAGTCTCAATTCTCTGCGTCCAAATGTCTCGACTGCTCTGAACAGGGTGGCCTTATGGTCTGAATGAAATTGGGAGCGTTACAGAATTTCAAGCATCAACTTCAGCGCGTTGGAAAATGTCACGGCAAATTCATCTTCCTAATCAACGTGTCCTTATTCCTTCAACATCCATACGATTCAGAATCCAAATAGACATGCATTTCAAAGTGGAGAATGTCAACGGAAAATTCATCTTCCTAATCGACGTGTCGTTATTCCTTCAACATTCACACATTTCAAAATGTAAATAGACATGCGTTTCAAAGTTTAGCTCTAATCTCTCATACGTGGAGATAAATAAGACGCACAGTAAATTTTTAATGATAGTTTGGTAAAAAATTAATTTAAGTAGGGTTTAAACACTTGATTTAGACATGCAAGGAGGTTATGGTTTTTAATTTCATTCATTGATTGAGTGACAACTATGAGGATATACTTGCATCTCTAAATCTACACCATCTAATCAAAATGATTAATTAAAAAATGATTAAACCATCTAATTCCAATATTGGGTTACGCCTATCCGCATAATTAAAGGAGTTGTCTTTAGTGTGACTTTTTGGAGTTTCAATGCCTTGAATTTGGGAAAAACATTGAGGTGCAATCTTGATATATGTTATTTAAACTATTTTTTACTGTATATATGGATTCAACGCAATCAAAAACTTCTAGTGCACTTCGATTGTGCAAGGTTACTCATCAAACTTTTGTTTTTAATGAATTCCTGAAGGATTATAGAGAAATTAGGGCAATGAATTCCTGCAAGATTTTAGAGAAATTAAACCAGAAAATTAATTAAATACCGAATAGGTTTGTAAATATTGGTTACATTTAAATGATTCTGCGCAGGTTTTAAATGAGATCAGAGCTCAGAGCTGAGTAGGTTGAGAAAAAATAACGTCGACGTCGGAAGGTCATGGCGATGGCCGTTAAAGAGGACCAGGCATTAAATGAGGTACCCGCTGACAAGATTATGAAGAAAATAATAAAATTAACGGCGATGTCGGAAGATAAGTAGATGATTTTGAATAGGCACAGGCTGCAGGATTTAAATGACGTGCGCGCTGACGAGATAAATAAAAAATAATGGCGGTGTCTGAAGGTTAGGCCAATCTGTTGAATAGTGTAGAAATAATAATGGCGGTGTCTGAAGAGTTTAGGCAGACGTTGTTAAAGAGGTGAGGAAAAATAATGGCGGTGTCTGAAGGTTAGGCTCTTGAAATTTTACTTTCAACAGTGGCTGTGTAGAGCCGCTTTCCATTTTTAATTTCCAGTTTTTCTCCTTCAACCGCTTTTTAAATGCAGTGAACAATCAGTCTCAATTTTGTTTGAATCGGCGCAGTCCTATTTATTTTGAAAAACAGAGTCTTTTTAGTTTGTTCAAGGACAGTCTCTGTTTTGGTAAAACATAGTACTTTTATCTTACACAGAGATATTTTGTTGTTATATGTATGCGGGCGTTTTATTTTTTTTTATATATACCCTGTGGTCCCCACAGGAACAATGTCTTATTGATGTGGCGAGTTCCGCAAGCAGAACGATTCACATATATTATAAAACCATGTTAAATCGCCCTCTTCCGAATGCCAAGGTCCGCGGGTCCATAGACCACGCGACAGTCTATTGAACAATCGCAAGTTTACAATCGGGAGGCCTTTATTATATTGGTCCAATTGCATTATGCAATGGCGGACCCAACTTTGTATTGTGGTGGAGTATATGCGAGATCGCATCCGATTCTCAAGCAGAATCGGAAGTGGTTAAGTTTTGGCCCGATTGCAAATGGCGGACCCGACCGTTCTATATGGCGGATTTAAATATGTGGTCGTCACGACCAGTTTCCAATCGGCATCGCAATTTTTCATTTGGTTCATGTGTTATGTGTTAAGTCCGGACCCGATTCACTTATTAGGGCAGATTTGATAGATCCATTTCACATCACATTTCGCGCTGGCGTCAGAAGCCCTCCGGCGGATGCAATATGAGTTTATACGATGGATTTAATAATCCATCGCGCGCACAGGAAGTGACATCACCATCCCAATGTTTGTAACGCGAAAAGGCTCGATTCATTTTGGTTCATAGTTTGTTTGAAGTCCGGGTTCATTGCGCGATACAAAGTCTCAAGTCAAAGTTTAATGTTTTTTTTTAATATGCGCGATGGTAATAATGTTAAAACATTTTAATGTTTAACATTATGTAATGTAGCCCGCTGGGCCTAATGACAATAGTTTTAAAACAGATTTAGTTTAAAGTTTTATTTATAGTTTGTAGTGTTTTCAAATATGCACAGCATATAAAAGCAAAAAGGCCTGAGAGCCTGTTGTATGCAATTGTTTTTGTTTTACAAACAGACAGTGAATGAAAATCACGGCAGTGTGAAATACATAATACACAGCAATGTTTTTTGTGAGGGACAGAGTGCATTTTGTTGAGACAGTGAAGTCTATTATGAGCATTGCATTTTTGAAGCAGTCCATATTTGTATCAGTTTGTTTTTGAAAGTTAATGAAATAGTTTTAGAGTGAAAAATCTGTCTCCTGTGAGTGAAATTTTTTAATTTCTCTGTGTTGAAGAGGGGAGTTTTATTCTCCATTTGTTGTTCTGGAATTTTCAAATATTCCAACATGGTATCGGAGCTAGTCCAGGCTCTTTGAAGGTCAAAGAAGCTGAAGGAAAGGAGTTCTTTGTTGCAGCAACTTCTCCAGCAGTGTGAAAACTTAGCCAAAAAGAATTCAAGGTATTTCTCTATAAAGTTTATTGTGTTACTGTTGCAGAACAGTCAGTTATTTTATATACACAGTCAAGTGTTTTTGAATCATAGTTAAGAGTGTAAGAATGGCTGGAGCCAGCACTAGCATGGGTATTGGAAATACCCAGCTCCCACAATTTAATGGGAAAAATTATGACTACTGTTCAATAACTATGAGAGCTTTATTTTCTTCCCAAGATTTATGGGAACTTGTTGAGGATGGCTTTGAAGAGCCAGCAGATGAAAATGAGTTTGATTATTTAACTCAGGCAGAAAGGGAGTTGTTGAAGATCAATAAGAAGAAAGACTCCAAAGCTCTCACTACTTGTATCAAGCAGTGCATGAGATTGTGTTTCCTAGGATAGCAGCAGCCAAGAGATCCAAAGAAGCATGGAAAACTCTCAAGACAACCTATCAAGGCATGGAAAAATTGAAGACAGAAAAACTTCAGTTGCTGAAGAGAGAATTTGAGACTCTCTGTATAAAAGAGTCAGATACTATTGACTCATTCTTCACTCATGTGATTGAAATGGTCACACAGATAAGGTCTCATGGAGAGACTCTTGAAGACAAGAGGATTGTGGAGAAACTCTTGAGGAGTATACCCTCAAGATTCGATTTGATTGTCACCACCATAGAGGAGACTAAGTATCTCACAAATTTTTCAGTGGATGAGCTACATGCATCACTGATGACCCATGAGCAGAGATTGGGTAGAAGTGAAAACTCATCTCTAGAGCATGCCTTTAAAACCCAGATTTCTTTCGGAAGAGGAAGAGGGCAAGGCAGAGGAAACAAGAGAGGAAGAGGCAGAAGCCAAAACAGAGGTGGAAGAAACAGTCCAGCAAATGCTCAAGGAAGGGGCAGCAATCCAAATCAGCATCAAGGCTAAGGCAACAGCCAGCAAAGTGGTCAGCAGAATGCTCAAGGACAAAGGTATGATAAATCCAATGTCCAATGTCACTATTGTAAAAAATATGGAAATTATGCTAATGAATGTAGAAAGAAGCAGCATGATATGGGAAATAGAACAAATGCAAATTTTACTAGGGAAAATCTCAGCCAAGATAAATTATTTTTAGCTTGTAATATGGGTGAAGAAAAGAATGAAGACTTATGGTTTCTAGACTCCGGTTGTAGTAACCATATGACAAGAAACATAGCAATTTTTTCTATGTTAGATGAGAATGTGAAGTCATAAGTCACACTAGGACCTGATAGTAAATTTTATGTTATGGGAAAAGGAGATGCAAATTTTTTAACAAAGAAAGGTGCAAAGAAATACGTAGCAGATGTCTATTATGTTCCAGGAATGAAGTGTAACCTCTTAAGTATTGGACAGCTTGTTCAAAAGGGGTACAATGTCTCTTTTGAGGATGATGTTTGTACCATCATGGACAAACCACCCAGCAAACAATGTATTGCTAAAGTGAAGATGACAAGGAACATGATGTTCCCTCTCAGAATAAGAGCAGATTTGAAAAATTAAGAAGAGATAGCAGCAGTGACACAAGAGGCTTTCCAAAGCGAACCAAAAGATGATAATTGGTTGTGGCACTTGATATTTGGATATCTCAACTTTGGAGGTCTTAACTTGTTGAATAGAAAAGGAATGGTAAGAGGATTACCATTGATAGAGAAACTGGACAGCCTTTGTGAAGGTTGTATCTTGGGGAAACAACACAGAGAAAGTTTTCCTTCTGGGAAAAGCATAAGGGCAAAGACACCCTTAGAGATTGTCCACTCAGATTTATGTGGACCGATGCAAACTCCATCGCTTGCTGGCAGCCACTATATGTTAACATTCATAGATTATTTTACAAGAAAAACTTGGGTTTACTTTTTGAAAAAAAAGAGTGAAGTGTTTGAAAGATTTTTCAATTTTAAAGCACTTGTGGAAAACCAAAATGGGCTGCATATCAAAGTCTTAAGGATTGTTAGAGGAGGTGAGTATATCTCTAAAGATTTTCTATGTTTTTGTAGAGAAAATGGTATTCATAGGCAGTTTACAACTAGATATACTCCGCAGCAAAATGGAGTAGCCGAAAGGAAGAATAGAACCATAATGGACATGGTAAGGAGTATGTTGAAGGCAAAGAATTTGCCTAATGATTATTGGGCTGAAGTTGTACATTGTGTAGTGTACATTTTGAATAGGTGCCCTACAAAAGCAGTTATGAACAAAGTGTCGGAAGAGGCATGGAGTGGCACAAAGCAAGGTGTCACACACATGAATGTTTTTGGATGTGTGGCTTATGCACACATTCTGGATCAGCTAAGGAAGAAGTTGGACAGCAAGGGGGAGAAATGTATTTTCATTGGATACAGTGAGGAATCCAAAGCTTATAGATTGTACAATCCATCCACCAAGAAGTTTATTGTGAACAGAGATGTTCAGTTTATTGAAGAGGAAGCTTGGGATGGAAGCATAGAGAAAACAGTGAATGTTAAACACTATTTATCTCATGATGAAAATGATGAAGAGTTGGTTGAAATACATCCCCAAACAGCAGCATCAACACAAGGGCAGCAAGGCACACCCTTGATGAGAAATGAAAGTGCTTCTCCAAGCACACCACAAGGAGGAAATTCAAGTGCTTCTTCAAGCATTTGTACACCTAATGAAAGAGGTAAGAAGTTCAGAAATTTGAATGACATTTATGAACAAGAAGTAGCAAATGAAGGTATCAATTATTTGTTTGCTTTATATTTTCATGTTGATGATATTGTTCATTTCGAAGAAGCTATTAAGGATAGGAAATGGATAGAAGCTATGGATGAAGAGATTAATGCCATAGAGAGAAACAAAACTTGGGATTTGGTTGAACTCCCAAAAGGTAAAGATGTCATTGGAGTTAAATGCGTCTACAAGACCAAGAGTAATGCTGAAGGAAAAATAGAGAGACATAAGGCAAGACTTGTTGTCAAAGGGTATAAGCAGAAGCATGGGATAGACTATGAGGAAAATTTCGCACCGGTTGCTAGAATGGAAACCGTGAGAGCAGTGTCTTCCATAGCAGCACAAAACAAGTGGAAAGTTTACCAAATGGATGTGAAGTCAACATTCCTAAATGGAGTGTTAATGGAAGAGGTTTACATTGAACAACCTCTCGGCTACGAAAATAAAGGCCAAGAGCACAAAGTGTGGAAGTTGAAGAAAGCTCTTTATGGGCTAAAGAAAGCACCAAGAGCGTGGTACAGTAGGATAGACTCCTATCTACTGGAAAATGGATTTGAAAAGTGTGAGGGAGAACCCACCCTCTACATCAAAGAAAAAGATGGTAAAATGTTGATTGTGGTTTTATATGTTGATGATGTTATTTTCACAGGTAATGATGATTACCTTATTGAAAATTTTAAAACAGTCATGAAAGAAGAATTTGAAATGACTGACATGTGTTTGTTGAAATACTTCTTAGGAATAGAAGAAGAACAAGATGAAAATGAGATTTTTATCTCACAGGAAAAATATTAATGAAGTCCTTGAAAGATTTAATATGCAGGAGAGAAAAGCAGCAATCACTTCCACAGTGATGGGATTAAAAATCAGCAGAGAGGACAGCAACAAGGATTTTGATCCTAGCTTGTACAAAAGCATAGTTGGCAGCCTCATGTATTTGACTGCAACTAGGCCCGACATAATGCATGTTCTTAGATTGATTTCCAGATTCATGGAGAAACGAAAGGATGCACATTGGCAAGCAGTGAAGAGAATTCTGAGGTATGTTAAAGGAACCAAAAGGTATGGCATTTTATATACTGCTTCAGAATGTTCAGATTTAGTTGGATACACTGACAGTGATTGGGCTAGAAGTGTAGATGATCGGAAGAGCACTTCCAGTTATGTTTTCCACATGGGTTCAGGAGCCATTTCATGGGCTTCTAAAAATTAGTCCATTGTAGCGTTGTCTACAGTAGAGGCAGAATATGTGGCAGCTACAGCAGCAGCGTGTCAAGCAACTTGGATGAGGAGGATGCTAAGAAGTTTGTGCCAAGATCAGGCAAAGGGAACTGTGACTTTTTGTGACAATAGCTCAGCTATTGCATTATCTAAGAATTATGTGTTTCATAAGAGGACGAAACACATTGACACAAAATTTCATTACATCAGAGAATTGGTAAACAATGGTGAAATTGTTTTGGAACACTGCAGAACTCAGGAGCAGTTTGTAGACATTCTGACCAAGCCATTGGGACAGAAGAGTTTTGTATTTTCGGGAAAATTCCTGGGTATGACTGATAACCCAGCAGTTGAAAGTAAGGGGGAGTGTTGGAATGTTACTTTCAACAGTGGCTGTGCAGAGTCGCTTTCCATTTTTAATTTACAGTTTTTCTCCTCCAACCGCTTTCTAAATGCAGTGAAAAATCAGTCTCAATTTTGTTTGAATCGGCGCAGTCCTATTTATTTTGAAAAATAGAGTCTTTTTAGTTGTTCGGGGACAGTATCTGTTTTGGTAAAACAGAGTACTTTTATCTTACACAGAGATATTTTGTTGTTATATGTATGCGGTCGTTTTAATTTTTTATATATATACTCCATGGTCCCCATAGGAACAATGTCTTGTTGATGTGGCGAGTTCCGCAAGTGGAACGGTTCACATATATTACAAAACCATGTTAAATCATTCTGCCGAATGCCAATGTCAGTGGGTCCATAGACCACACGGCAGACTATTGAACAGTCGCAAGTTTACAATCAGGAGGCCTTTGTTATATTGGTCCGATTGCATTATGTGATGGTGGACCCGACTTTGTATTGTGGTGGATTTTATGTGAGATCGCGTCCGATCCTCAAGAGGAATCAGAAGTGGTTAAGTTTTGGCCCAATTGAAAATGGCAGACCCGACCGTTCTATATGGCGGATTTAAATATGTGGTCATCGTGTTCGGTTTCCAATCGGCATCGCAATTTTTCATTTGGTTCGTGTGTTATGTGTTAAGTCTGGACTCGATTCACTTATTAGGGCGGATTTGATAGATCCATTTCACGTCACATTTCGCGCTGGTGTCAGCAGCCCTCTGGCGAACGCGATATGATTTTATACGATGGACTTAATAATCCATCGCACGCACAGGAAGTGATGTCACCATCCCAAATGTTTGTAACGCGAAAAGGCTCGATTCATTTTGGTTCATAGTTTGTTTGAAGTCCAGGTTCATCGCATGATACAAAGTCTTAAGTCAAAGTTTAATGTTTTGTTTTAATATGCGCGACGGTAATAATGTTAAAACATTTTAATGTTTAACATTATGTAATGTAGCCTGGTGGGCCCGACGACAATAGTTTTAAAAAATATTTAGTTTAAAGTTTTATTTTATAGTTTGTAATGTTTTCAAATATGTGCGGCATATAAAAGAAAAAAGGCCCAAGAGCCTGGTGTATGTAATTCTTTTTATTTTACAAACAGAGAGTGAATGAAAAGCACAACAATGTGAAATACACAATACACAGCAGTGTTGTTTGTGAGGGACAGAGTGCGTTTTGTTGAGACAGTGAAATCTGTTCTGAGCACTGCGTTTTTGAAGCAGTCCAGATTTGTATCAGTTTGTTTTTGAAAGTTAATGAAATAGTTTTAGAGTGAAAATTCTGTCTCGTGTGAGTGAAATTTTTTTAATTTCTCTGTGTTGAAGAGGAGAGTTTTATTCTTCATTGTTGAAATTTGGTATCGGAGGACAGGTGATTCCCTAAGGCTTTGATCTTTGGCCTAGGGAAAAGTGTCCAAAAGAATTTAATTTTTCTCCTAAAGTGACTTTATAATTTTTATAAAGTCAAATCTAATTTAAAAGTGACTTTATGTGATAAAGTTACTAAAGTCTAATTTTAAAGTGACTTTAATAAAGTCAACGTAAAATTAGAAAGGAAAAGTGACTTTGGAAATAGATGACTAAGTGGGTCTTTATTAAAGTGGGGTGAATTAAAAAAATAGAAAGTGAGATTTAAATGAGCATTTAATCTCAGCCCTAGATCTCAATCTATTTCAGCCATTGGATTTAGGGATTCCCCAAAAGTCACTTAGGGTTAGGTTAAAGGAGGAAAAGGACGGAAAAGGTCATTTATTCTTTCATGAGTAGATTGAGAGAGGAAGAGAAGGAGAGCAAGGGAGATTTCTGAGCAGAGAGGAGAAAGAGGACAGCTGATAGAGACTTCAACAAAATCCATACAGCAGCAAAGAGGCACGGTTCCCAAGACAGAAATCCATACAGCAAGTGTTGGGCACATTTTTCGAGGGAGAGAGGCACAGTTTTCAAGGAAGACCGTACACCAGCTTCAGCATTTATTTCTGGGAAGATTCTGGGCACGAAAATCGAGGAGAGAGACTACTGGTTGGTGGCACGAATTTCTAGAAATCCGTACAGCAACAGAACAACAGCTTCAGCACAGATTTCGAGGCAAAGGAGCACGAAAATCAAGGAGGAGGGTTTGCTATCAAATCCGTACAGTCTGTACAGCAGTATGGCCGTACAGCTGGGCACATATTTCGAGAAATCCAGTTCAACATTTAATGCTGTAATAAATGCTGTAAAATTTATGTTTTTGGTTTTTACTGTTCTGCACGTTTTCCAAGGCAGAGTGAATGCATGGAAATTGAGATAAGTACAGTTGTTTGGTTGCTAAAATTTTTGCTGTAATTTCTGCCTCACTGTAAAGCATTTTTCAGAAATAAGAAGGAGCTCTCAAACTAGTTTTCCCCAAGAGTTGTAGGGGGTTTTTCCAGGGTCATGTTGACCAAAAATATCTGTGTCAAAATGTGTGAATGACTTTTATGCTTGCTGATTTTTATTTCTGCATTTTCCAGCATTCTGAAAAAATTTCCAGAATTTGTGTTTTCAGCAAATTTATTTTCCAGTTGTTGAAAGTATGGATATGGGAAAGGGCATTTAACTATTTTGGAGAAATAAGATGAAACTGAAAACCGAGGTGGGAAATACAAGAAATTTCTACATGGTATCAGAGCTTGAGTGCTGAAAGAGCAGTTTGGAACAGCAAGGAGAAAAATATAGCCTGCTGATTTTTCACTCAGAAAATTCCAGCAAGCTGATTTTTTCACAAACAGAATTTTTACCTTTACTACAGCAGTGCTATTTTTCAGTTTTAGGACAGCAGGATGTCTTTGGGACTGAGGGTGGAGGATAGGTTGGATGGGCATACCAATTACAGTGTTTGGAAGGAGAGAATGCAGAGTATCTTTGAGGAGGCTGAAGTCTGGGACATAATGGTGCATACCGCACAGAACCCTGTAAATGTGCCTACTGATGCTACTCAGTTGGCAGCATATAATAAAAAGAACAACAAGGGTAAGAGACTGATTCTAGACGGAATCAAAGACCATTACATTCCTCATGTGAGAGGAAAGAGAAATGCTCATGAGATGTGGATAGCATTAACCAACCTCTACCAGAGTACCAATGAGAACCGAAAAATGGTCCTGAAGGAGAAGCTGAAGAACATTAAGATGGGTAAGACTGATAGTGCAGCTGGATATCTCACAAAGATTACTAATGTGAGAGATGAGTTGGCAACGATTGGAGAGGCCATTCCACCCACTGAGTTGGTGCAGATTGCAGTGAATGGCCTCCCCAGTTCATGGATGAACTTTGTTGATGGGGTTTGTGCACGTGAGACCCTTCCCACATGGCAGAGGTTTTGGGATGATTACATTCAGACAGAGATCAGGAAAGGTCAGCTTGGGGCAGCCAAGCCAGTTGAGCAGGATGAGGATGTAGCACTGTTGGTAGGACGCAAGAAAGGCAAAGGGAAGAAGCAGGCTTCCACAAGCAATGGTGGGGGAAAAGGCAAAGGTAAAGGTAAACAGGATAACACACAAAAGGACTATTCCAAGGTGAAGTGTTGTAATTGTCAGAAGATGGGAAACTATGCAGTTGTGTGTCCGGAGAAGAAGAAGAAGAAGGGGAAGAACCAGAGCATGGCAGCTTCAGCAAAGGTTGAGGACTTTGTAGATCGTTTTGACCGGGAGTTTCGGTTCACTGCGTGTGAATCCTCTAGTGCGGGATCATCTTCCATAGAGGTTCAGAGGGAGCATGCATTTCCCTCGATTAGCGGAGCATCTTCGGGTATCTGGTATGTGGACAGTGGGGCTTCACGTCACATGACAGGAGTTCGTGAGTACTTCTCAGAGCTTTCAGAGAGTGGCACTGATATAGAGGTAGTACTCGGTGATGACAGAGTTGTTAGAGCAGTCGGTGTGGGGACACTGACATTTCAGAGGGAGTCCAAACCTCCCTTGAAGGTGTCAGATGTTCTTTATGTGCCAGGGATGAGGAAGAACCTCATATCCGTCTTAGCTTTGGAGGATAGAGGATATGAGATATTGTTCAGGGGAGGACAGGTGCTGATGTATCCCAGGGGCACTCTAGCTGATTCAACTAGAGTGATAGGTGTACGCCATGCAAAAGTGTACAAGTTTGCATTTCAGCCCCTTTTGGCATTGAGCAGTAGTACCGACAGCAGAGCTAGCAGTTCTGAGCTGTGTGAGATTTGGCACCGCACGATGGGGCACATGTATCATGGAGCCTTGAGGACTTTGCGGGAGATCACTACAGGTGTGCCAGATTTCAGTACTGATCACTTTGATACTTACAGAGGATGTGCGATGGACAAGTTTGCCAAATCCCCTTTTCCCAGCAGTGACAGCAGAGCGACTGGGATACTTGATTTGATTCATTCCGATGTGAGCGGTCAGATGTCTCATGTTTCCTTGAGTGGATATGAGTACTATGTCTTATTCATTGATGATCACTCCAGGAGGACCTGGATCTATTTCTTGAAGACCAAGAGTGAGGTCTTCAAGCGGTTTCAGGAGTTCAGAGCTCTTGTGGAGACACAGACAGGTCGGAAGATCAAGTCCCCGAGGTCGGACAATGGGGGAGAGTACACCCTTGGAGAGTTTGTTGACTATTGTGCGGAGGCAAGCATTAGGAGGGAGTTCACTGTTCCTTACAACCCCCAGCAGAACGGGGTTGCGGAGAGGAAGAACAGATCCATCGGAGGGGCTGCCAAAGCCATGTTACATGATCAGGGGTTGCCATTGTTTTTGTGGGCAAAGGCCTGCAACACTGTTGTTTATTTGCAGAACAGGAGTCCGCATCGTGCCTTGGGGCATATGACTCCGGAGGAGGCTTTTTCTGGGAAGAAGCCTGATATTGGTCATCTTCGTATCTTTGGGTGCATCACATACTCCTACATACCCAAGGAGAAGAGGACCAAACTAGAGCCCACCACAGAGAAGGGTATCTTTGTGGGCTACAGTGAGACCTCCAAGGCCTTTCAGATTTACATTCCTGCACAGAGGAAAGTTGTTGTCAGGCGGGATGTGAAGTTCGAGGAGGACAGGGCCTTTAGGAGGTCATGGGAGTTAGAGTATCTGGATCAGCTAGATCCTCAGCAGCAGTTGAGTCAGTCGTAGGGATCCAGTGGGCAGGGATCAGGAGGATACGGAGGTACATCTATGACGATGTCAGGTCTGTCAGTGGGGAGTGGCTCACCGAGTCAGAGAGGTGGTGCTACGGGCAGCATGCAGAGCAGTGCACAGAGCAGTTCACTGGGGAGTCCACTGATGGACAGTTCACATGGTACCTCAGCATCTACAGGTTCAGGTGCAGGCAGGAGGCCAGCAGACATACAGTCAGGAGTTCAGGCTCCTGATGTTGAGGAGGAGGAGTTTTATTCTCCAGCGAGAGAAGTGTGCTCAGGGAAGAGGAAGCCCAAGTGGCTTCAGGACACCTTGAGAGATGCCACATCTGTTGCTGAGCCTAAGAGGCCGATCAGAGAGAGCAGACCACCTAAGAGGTTTTGTAGCTATATGGAAATGGCTACCAGCATCCTTGACTCTGAGCCTTCTAGCTATGAGGAGGTAGCTAGCCAGCAGGTCTGGAGAGAGGCCATGTAGGAGGAGTATTCTTCTATCATGAAGAATGATGTTTGGGAGGTGGTGCCGAGGCTTGAGGGAAAATCCGTGGTTACTTCCAGATGGCTTTACAAGGTAAAGCATGCTGCAGATGGCAGCATTGAGAAATTCAAAGCGAGGTTTGTGGCTAGAGGGTTCTCCCAGGTAGAAGGAGTTGATTATGAGGAAACCTTCACTCTTGTGGCTCGATATACTTCGATCCGCTCCATTATATCGATAGCAGCAAAGATGGGTTGGAAGATCCACCAGATGGATGTGAAGACCACATTTCTCAATGGCTTCATATAGGAGGAGGTGTACATTGAGCAGCCACAGGGCTTTGAGGTGCATGGGAAGGAGTCCCATGTGTGCAGACTGAAGAAGGCCCTCTATGGCCTGAAGCAAGCTCCCAGAGCTTGGTACTCCAAGATAGATACATACTTGCAGAAGATGGGTTTCACAAAGAGTGAGGCAAATCCGAACCTTTACTATATTGTGATAGGTGAGGAGCCTCTCATTCTGGTGCTGTATGTGGATGACTTGGTCATTACAGGTGCAGAGAGACTCATAGAGCACCGCAAGAGAGATCTTGCGGCGGAGTTTGAGATGAAGGACATCGGCTTGATGCATTACTTTTTGGGTTTGGAGGTGTGGCAGGAGGAGGGGCATTTCTTCCTGGGGCAGGGGAAGTATATTGTGGATATCCTTAGCAAATTCCACATGGAGGATTGTAAACCCATGTCGACACCGATGATCACCAACTGGAAGAAGCTTCATGCTTCGGATTCCGAGTTGGTGGATCCCACATTGTACAGACAGCTGATTGGTTCCTTGATGTATTTGGTCAACACTAGGCTAGATATTTGTTTTGCAGTCAACACGATGAGTCAGTTTATGTGTGAACCTAGGAAGGTTCACTGGGTGGCTGCAAAACACATTTTGTGGTACTTGCAGGGGACAGTGGATTATGGTCTGGACTACAGGTAGGGGGATGGAGTGAGATTGGCAGGTTACACTGATTCTGATTGGGCAGGTTTTGCTTCTGATAGGAAGAGCACTTCAGGGTGTTGTTTTGGGTTGGGTTCGGCAGTAGTGTCATGGTTCAGCTGAAAGCAGCAGTCAGTAGCATTGAGTTCAGTGGAAGCAGAGTATATGGCAGCCAGTCTAGCTAGTTGTGAGGCCATCTGGCTTCGCAAGATGTTGTTCGGCTTATTTGGTCAGCCGTTGAGACCTTCAATGATTTACTGTGATAATCAGAGTTGCATTAAACTCACGGAGAATCCAGTATTTCGTGACAGGTCAAAGCATATCGGCATCAAATATCATTTCATCAGAGACTATGTTCAGAAAGGAGCTATGAAGCTTGAGTATATTCCCACTGATGAGAAGGTTGCAGATATTCTTACCAAAGCCTTACCACGGGGCAAGCATGTCTACTTCAGAGACGAGATGGGTGTGGTGAGGAACACCTTCCTCGGTAAGAGGGAGTGTTGAAATTTGGTATCGGAGGATAGGTGGTTCCCTAAGGCTTTGATCTTTGGCCTAGGGAAAAGTGTCCAAAAGAATTTAATTTTTCTCCTAAAGTGAATTTATAAATTTTATAAAGTCAAATCTAATTTAAAAGTGACTTTATGTGATAAAGTTACTAAAGTCTAATTTTAAAGTGACTCTAATAAATTCAATGTAAAATTAGAAAGGAAAAGTGACTTTGGAAATAAATGACTAAGTGGGTCTTTATTAAAGTGGGGTGAATTAAAAAAATAGAAAGTGAGATTTAAATGAGCATTTAATCTCACCCCTAGATCTCAATCTATTTCAGCCATTGGATTTAGGGATTCCCCAAAAGTCACTTAGGGTTAGGTTAAAGGAGGAAAAGGAGGAAAAGGTCATTTATTCTTTCATGAGCAGATTGAGAGAGGAAGAGAAGGAGAGCAAGGGAGATTTCTTAGCAGAGAGGAGAAAGAGGACAGCTGATAGAGACTTCAGCAAAAGTCGTACAACAGCAAAGAGGCACGGTTCCCAAGACAGAAATCCATACAGCAAGTGTTGGGCACATTTTTCGAGGGAGAAAGGCACAGTTTTCAAGGAAGACCGTACAACAGCTTCAGCATTTATTTCTAGGCAGATTCTGGGCACAAAAATTGAGGAGAGAGACTACTAGTTGGTGGCATGAATTTCTAGAAATCTGTATAGTAGCAGAACAACAGCTTCAGCACAGATTTCGAGGCAAAGGAGCACGAAAATCGAGGAGGAGGCTTTGCTGTCAAATCCGTATAGTCTGTACAGCAGTACAGCCGTATAGCTGGGCACATATTTCGAGAAATCCAGTTCAGCATTTAATGTTGTAATAAATGTTATAAAATTTCTGTTTTTGGTTTTTACTGTTCTGCACGTTTTCCAAGGCAGAGTGAATGCATGGAAATCGAGATAAGTACAGTTGTTTGGTTGCTGAAATTTTTGCTGTAATTTCTGCCTCATTATAAATCATTTTTCAGAAATAAGAAGGAGCTCTCAAATTGGTTTTCCCCAAGAGTTGTAGGGGGTTTTTCCAGGGTCATGTTGACCAAAAATATCTGTGTCAAAATGTGTGAATGACTGTTTTATGGTTGCTGATTTTTATTTCTGCATTTTCCAGCATTCTGAAAAAATTTCCAGAATTTGTGTTTTCAGCAAATTTATTTTCCAGTTGTTGAATGTATGGATATGGGAAAGGGCATTTAACTATTTTGGAGAAATAAGGTGAAACTGAAAACCGGGGTGGGAAATATAAGAAATTTCTACATTCATTTGTTGTTCTGGAATTTTCAAATATTCCAACATAGGCCAATTTGTTGATGGAGGTGCCTGTAGGTTAGGCTGATGCTGGTTTTCACGATCAAGCGGTGGACTTGTGTTTCACCCTATAATGGAAATAGCACCACTGTTTCCGGAAACACAGGCCATCATTCTTCTGGACTCCAAAAGGTTTCGCGTGTTGTTAGACATGATAAAAGTTGAAAAGCAAAATGTTTTCATTGGTAACTACATCCCTACCTCAGATTTCACTGGAGGTTCTTGATACATATCATGAGAGTTTAAATGTCAGTAAAGAGGAAGCGTGCCATAACTTGCTCTTCTTGGTCTGTTTCAATGCCTTTGGAGGGCTCATGAGTTTCTTTCCAAACATCATCAAGAGAATCGTTGAAGTGGGTGGTCAATTGCAGAGAAATCTAGCACAAGAGGTTCGAGGGGCATTCCAGGCTAATAACAACAGCCTAGACGCCCCAAGCTTTGAACGACATGCTGATAACGAAGTGCTGAGGATGGACCCGCCGGTTTCGTTTCAGTATGCGAAAGTCAAGCAAGACTTCGTTCTCGAATCGCACGATTGTCGGTATCAGGTTAAGAAAGGCGAGCTTTTGGCAGGGTATCACAACAATTTACTCCGGATCCGCACATCTTCGAGGATGCACAACAATTTACTCTGGATCGTTTCATGTATGATGGGGATAAGGGGCAGAATCTGGTGCAGTATTTGTTCTGGTCCAATGGCCCTGAAACAAAAGAACCCTCCATCCATAACAAGCAGTGTCCAGCGAAGAACATTGTAATAACTTTAGCATGTCTTTTCGTTGCCCACATCTATCTGCAATACGACTCCATCAATATAGATCCCAAGACACCCTCCTCTCGTGTCATTTTCACAGCTCTGAATAATGCCACGTTTTAACATGGAGCTGGAGTGCGCCCACGGGACCTTGTATTTCTCTTTAAATCACAATTACTTGGAAATAAGGACTTCGTTTGACACAAGGATGATGAAGTCATGACCACTTAAAATTGGATGGTATCTTAGGAATTCAGTCAACACCCATGAAATTAAGGCAATGCATTGCCCATCATGAGTTTGGTTTGGGCTCCTTCATCTACTTACTGTAGTTTATGTATGACCAATTTTCATGACAGGTAGTTACGCCGGAGGCGTTCTCTTAGCTGGTTTTGGGTGAGCAGAGTCTGTTCACCCTGAGAGAATTTCATCATTGCCTTTCCAACGAATTAAATTTTTCCATCTATTTGTCCTTTCAACTAATAAAAAATCACCATGTCTCCAAATTTTCCACATTCTCCCCATATCTGCGTGTCTGTTTCTGCAGCGTTGAATGCCACGTCCCTGCTTGCTTGTTTTTGTAGCGTTGAATGCAACCTGCCTATTTCTGCAGAGTTTAAACGCATTCACCTGTACTCCCATGCCTTCAATTCTTATACGCCATCACCAACTCTATTTCTTTCTTTTCACATTATACTAATGATCGTTGTGACTACTTATATTCTTCGTTGGGAAAAACCTTCATATACACAATACGGAAAATGAAAATTTAGAGATGACTTTCTATTCTGATGCTTGAATTATAGTTATGAAGAAATGCATTTTGATGTGTGAACTGAGACCTGGCACGTGGAGATTCAACCTCCATGCTTTTAGGAATGGAAGAATAGCCACCCCTAAGGTTTTGAGTGATGTCCATAGTGCCTCCTTGCATTGCATCACAACACATATCAGATACAGATCTATGTCTGTATATTCCTACATTCATCTTTTGAAAAAGTAGTGTCTATGCGTTAAGGCTTTTATATGCACAGTTTGCTGGCATTAATATTAAAACAAGGCAGATTTCTGCAAATCAGCTAGTCCCTGCATTGTTGAACAATTAACCAATTTGAAGTTGATCCTGATCTTCTTGCAATTGTTCGTGATCTATTGCTAGTCAAACCTGTCGACAAATTATCAATCTTAATTTCTTATAATGGTGAAAGGCACTTGAATTACCATGATGTTGAGATAGCCTCCTCCTCATGTACAGAGATGTGACATCATAAAACATTATTTATCCATCCCATAATTATATGTGGGCATGTTGGGAATAATAACTCCATTCCAAACAATTGGAGACATTCTGAACATTAAAAAAAAAAAAAAAAACTTCTTTTGCGGGTTTATGGAACAAAATAACATGCTATTGATTTCATCCAAATCATTGTTAAATTCATTTTTGTTTTTATCATAGGGAAATTGAATCAGTGACATTTTCATAATGAGTATATTCATTTATTGTCAATCCAAAATTTAGTAGGCTTTCTCAAAATGATCTTAATCACACTGATTTTCCATTGTCAATCCTCTCTCGAGTTTGTTTAGATCAACTTTTCTTCATTTCCAAACAATAATTTACCTCATATACAAGTCTCTATATGGAGTGGATTTTTCCAAGGACGTATAAAGGGAGTGAATACCACTGTAAATATTGGTGAAGGAGAGGAAGGCAGAGCTACCTAGCATGGGGGAGGATTATGTTTCTGAATAATATGAAAACATGACAAGCATGCCAATTGGTTATTAAGATTTAGATATTTAACACATTCTCGTGACAAGTTACATCACAGGTTTAAGTAGGGTTACTTTTGCTTTGCTATTTTGGCAATAAATCAGACTGACAGAAGTACAAATTCGCCTGTACGTGGTCAAATAAATTTTCAGGGCAATAGTGGTGTGTTTGATGGTTTTCTTTTGAACCAATTTAAAAGTTACTCTGTTTCAATACTTATATTGTATCTTCCCTATGTAGATTCACTTCTAGTAGTGAATACAAGGTGAAGGATGAAGTGGGTATTGTCAAGGCATTCGGTTTTGGGTCTTTCAATGGCTCGAGGAGGTCAATGGATGGGATTCTTCAAGACTATTAGAATGAGTGGAGGAAGCCTTTGGAATGGAGGGATTTTACATACCGAGCTTCATATTGCCTCAGGAGTCCTAAATAAGCCTTATGTGCAGATATTAGTGTTGGTTTATCAAAATCGGGCATTTGGTTTTCTTTATATTAACAATAATCCCCGATTTGATTTTGTAGCACTAATCTTTGGTATCTTGGTTTATCATGCCTCAAACTTGAGTGACGTTAATCAGCACAAGCTTCATTTTGTGGCAACCAATATCAATTTGATTTCTAGAGGTTTGAGAGGGATCGACAACCATTTATGTATCCTTCTACTCAAATAGGTCAATGAGCCTCACTAATGCGAGCTCAAGTTATGTTTGCTCAACAAACTATTAAAGCCATTTTTCTCTTATTGATAGCACAACAAAATTCATGCCTCCTTTCGGCGTTCCCTTGCACCTCTCGGTGCAATTGCTAGTAGTAGCTATGTGAAATGGGTGACTTTTTAAGAAGTCTTAGGGGCTCTTAGGAAGTGATGTGATTCATTTCACTAATTTCAATCCCATTTCTTCATACAATAAGTATTAAATGGACAATTCAAAAATCATGACAATTTAGTGAGTTACTACAACCTCTCATGAAAATTGATCATAGATAAATGACTTACATAATGGAATGAGTGCTAAATATACTATTCAAAAATCATGTAATGCAACCAGTGCTAAATGGATTATTCAAAAATCATACAAATAGTCAAGTGCTAAAACCCCTCAATACTTTAATTAAATTATTAATAATGAAAAATAAAAAATAGAGATTCAACTTGAATGGAACATTTTAAAATTTTAATTTAATTATCAGTAATAAAAAATAGATTTTAAAAATTTAATTTGAATAAAATATTTTAAAATATTTTTCATAATAATCATATATAATTTTTTTATTTTTAATTAAATTTATTATTTTTGCTCCCGAGATAACACATTTCATCAATTAATTTTCCCATTAATTAAAGAAAAAGGGAATGACAATACACATTGAAATAATTTATTTTCTTAAATATATTAATTTTATTTATTTAAAGTTTAATTGGTTAGTTTCAATTTGCTCGTATTCTGTGATGATGACTAATGACTCACATACAGTGTTACAGTTCATAAAATCTCCAGCAACATAATAATATGAAAAGTGTGGTAGGGTAAATAATTATTCTGATCCTTTCATCTTTGAAAAGCCGTTATTTCAATCCTTTCGTACCTTCAAATGTTGTTCCATGTGTTATATTCAATGCCATTGACTTTCTTGAGGATCCTGGCAGTACTTGATAAAATCAAGAGAGTTATCCTTTCTTACATTTGTTAATTACAAAGGATGTGCATGTGAATTAATCGTAATGAGGTGTCACAGTTCAACAACAACGACCAAACTGAAATACAATATATTGAGGTTCGGGGTTAATCGAAAGTGCAGTTTGAAGGTAATATTAAACATTAAATAGCAAGTTTATTGTTTTTATATTTTGTTTGTAGGATGATAATAATTTCAATAGCTTAATTATTGAAATATGGACTTACTCTACTACGATATTTCCATAAGTAGGAATTTGACACCGGTACATTACAAATTTATCAAATCAATATTAACTTTTTATTAAAAAAAAATGTCTAAATCAATGTATAATAGAAAAATATCCAATCATTATTATTGAAAATCTCAAACGAATTAAAATATATGATATTATTATTAACTTTTTATTAATATATATCACATTGTTATTAATTTTGTATTAAAAATAATAAATCTAGTATAATTAAAAAAATCATTCTCGTGTTTAATATTAAAAACATGTTTAATTTAATAGTTAATTTCTTCCATTTTGACCTAAGTTTTTATTAATAATGTAATTATGTTTCTATTACATAAAACATTATAATATCTACATTTTCTTAATTTATTAGTTGGTTTATTGTTTTTGATAAATAAAAAAAATTCACTTGTGTAGAACATATATTTCTTGTTTGTTTATATTTAGTATATTAAAATATATTTGTGATGTTTATCTTTAACATATTCATGCAAATGTAATATCCTGTAAAAATAAAATTTGATGAGAAGTTATATATATATATATAAGTTTGTAGTTTTAGTTAGCAAATTTTGAACGCTAAGGTAACAATATTTTTTAACACTTTTTAGATATCTTATCACCGTAGAAATATTTTTTTGTTTAGAAATATAGTTCTAGGGTTTTGATTCCAGCATCCATATACTATAAGTGCAAGTACTATATGGCTACTCAAAAACACTTTGTTTATCGATTTGTTAGAATCCTGTAATTTACAGTATCATAAGGTGACTGTGTACTTTCTCTTTGCAAATTTTTCATACTGTACATACATTTCAATATTCAAAATCTTTTCCAAATCAAGAATCAAAGGAAACAAAGGCTTCAGAGAGGCAAGGAGCAACATTTGACCATTAGCAAAGACAAAGGCAACAGAGAAATAGTTAAGGTAGAAAAAACAACAAAGGCAGAGTCGTGAATGTGCTAGGCAAAGTCGTGAATGTGATTGAGTCAAGTCATGCATGTTTGGGTCGAGTCGTGAATGCTAAATCAGGTCAAGTAGTGAACGAGTCAAAGTATTACACAAACAAACTAAGAAACGAATGGGCACGACCAAAGAAACAAAATCGGCAAACCACAACAAAGGAGAAGAAAGGACCGTTGGATCTGAGCTTCGATCAACGCCAGAGATTGAATCACGTCATCGCATTACAAACCCTTTTTCATTTTATTTCGCTTTAAAAACATTAAACTTCACCCATTTCCGCCTTTCCGCTTTATATTACTACTTTACCTTTTTCACCACTATATCATTGTTCTACCTTCGCTTTCCCGATTTCCCCAATTACGATTAAAGTGGGGCCATTCTCCCTGACACGTCACCCTTCCCCCACCATCCATCGCAAGATCACAACTTTACCTGTTCAACCACTGTTTCATATTGCAAATATTATAACTTGTCGTTTGAAGCACCCGCAATGTATTTTGTTTAACTTGCGATGTGGTTGGCCACACCACAACAGCTCCGCCCCCGCTTCAAGTCGTTTGAGATACATTGATACATCATGAAACCTCGTAACCTTTGCCTTACCGTAGAAAACATTCGTCACTTTATAACTTCACTGATGCGGTGGGCTCCATCTTGCCACATCATCCTCCAATCCCCGCGCTTCGCACTTCACATCTTTTGGAGTTTACCTTTGTTGCTTAATGTTAAGATTTATGATCTGCGGGTTGTGGTTCGATCCCACCTTACCCGCTGCATCGCCTCCGTACTTCGCATCGCATCACCAATTCCATTTTTTATAACTTAAACTATAAAACATGCGATATACGATTTTCTATGGACGCGATAAGGTTAAAAACTAAAATCTAAACATTTTCAAGTCTAGGTAAATGGGTTTTTTATGATGTTTTGTTTAAAAAGGTTCAAGTCAGGCATATGAGGTTTGAACATCATTTTATGAAGAAATAAGGTTAAACATGACCGAAAGGGCTCGGGTAGCAAAGAGACATTGAGGGTTGAGTCGGGCAAGGTGTTTTACCAAACTTGCTATGTTATAATGGCATAAAGGACTTTTGGTGGCAAAAATCCCCGATAAGGTGTGCAAAGAAAGAAGGTTGAGTCGGGCACAGGGCATGCACGCAGAACTATTATGGTATACTAGCAGAAGTAGAAAAGGAGATAGAACACATCAACACCATCATCGATCAATGAAAATTGGCCAACACTGCACATATTTTATTACCCAATGACGATTTCTGAAGAGCATGGAAGCACTGCACATTAATCATTTTCAAATTAATAAGCCTCAAGAAGCTAAGCCCCAGATTGTGGACCATGTACATACTCATACACCTGTGCACATCCCTGATGCACTTGTAGAAAACCTAGTGGCACATGAGCCTTGTACTTCATCTCTTGCTCTTGCTAAAGCTCCAAATGGTTATAAGCCTCATGCTTTACTGCCTATACCTATAAAAGTCCCAGACAGATACAAGCCTCTCATTTTTCCTCCTATCCTCCATGACCTCCCTGCAAATTTTATCAATAATCTACCCAGATTTGATGGAGAAAATGCAAAGATAATTGCAAAAAATAACATTCAAAATATTGAGGATTTCCTTGATCTATTTGAGGTGGGTGAAGATGATGTGCGTATCAAAATGTTTTCCCTATCATTGCAAGGTAAATTTAAAAATTGGTTTAAATATATTCTAGTTGCAAGCATTAACAATTTTCACCAATTCACTCAAGTTTTCCTAGATAGATGGGTGGTCATGAGAAATTTTTTTCTTATCATAGAAGAGTATAACCATTTAAAAAGACAGCCAGGGGAGACAGTAAAACACTTTTTAGCCAGGTTCAATAAGGTATACGGGCTGAAACGTGAAGCTGGGTTACACTTTTGTGAGAATCGAGGGTTGAAAATTTTTTCGGCAATAGTTCGGCCGAACTTTTTTATAAAGTTCCGCCGAACTCGTGATTCTATTTAGACTGACGGCAGACTGACGGCGTGGGCAAACGGAATTTTTTCCGGAGATTGGAAAACCGGCAACTAAAGTTCGGCCGAACTTTAAGGTCAGCCGAACTTTTACATTTAAAATAGTTCGGCCGAACTATTTTCTATAAATAAATTGCCTGCAAAGTTTTGTGGTTTACCGATTTCATTATTCCCGCGTTTTGTCCCTGTTGTTCTTGCTCCTCATCGCCGCGCTGGTGTTCGTCACGTCCGCGCTCTTTGTTCATCGGGTATGTTATACTCGTTCGACCAAGAATACCATGGCGTTGTTAATATTTCTGAAATTAAAGATTTTTGGACGGATATACAGTGGATATATGGTAGTTGTTAGTTTGTTGTCAGATCTGTGTTTTTTTTTCACATTTCTAAAAAACGCTATTTTGTTTATAACATAGACTCTGTGTATGTTATACTGGTTATTCTTTGTTTTCTTAATTGTTGACCAAGAATACCATGGCATTGTTAATCTTTCTGAAATTAAAGATTTTTGGACGGATATACAGTGGATATATAGTAGTTGTTAGTTTGTTGTCAGTTCTGTGTTTTTTCTTTCACATTTCTAAAAAACGATGTTTTGTTTATAACATAGACTCCCGTGTATGTTATACTGGTTATTCTCTATTTGCTTATTTGTCGACCAAGAATACCATGGCGTTGTTAATCTCTCTGAAATTAAAGATTTTTGGATGAATATACAGTGGATATATGGTAGTTGTTAGTTTGTTGTCGGTTCTGTGTTTTTTTTTCACATTTCTAAAAAACACTGTTTTGTTTATATATAATGAGAAGACAGTCCATCAGTCATTACATTTGCATCTGAAGGAAGAAACACAATTTTCCATCCAGGAGAAAAGGGTGACCCATGTCGGACAAGAGATAATAATCCCAAAACACCTATAGGGACTTGTTAAAAGCCCATAGATGATCCACATGTATATATTTTTTTACTGAGATGTATCCAAAATTGCCCAGACAGCTAATAGAAAAAGACCCAGGTAGATAAGAAAAAGTTTGCAACAGACATCCGACATACATAGATTCCAAAAATATCTCAGAGAATCCAGAACATCCAAAACAAAATCATTAATCGTGAGGGCTAGAGATCCATCCAAAATAATGCTAACTGTCATACCATATCAAAATGTCAGCATCATTTCCATCCGGTACTAACATTGTAGGCAGTATGGAACCTGTCAAATACAAGAAAAAGCACCAATACCTGGAGCAGGTAATGTGCACCAAATCCTGTTATACCGACCATAGAAAGCGTACCGAGGTTCGGTAGAAGAGGTCTGGCTCGCTTGATCCTGGGAGCATGGTTGTCAGTTCTGTGTTATGGCATGGTTTGTATTTCAAATTATTAATCCAGAAAACTGAAAATCACACCATCTATGGTACCACTGTACTTAGATGATGGGCACTGAGCCTTCGGCCTAAAGACCCTGTATATTAAATAGCTGATAATTTATCTTTCCATATGCATCCTGTAGCCCCTGCTTTGACAATTCATCTACAAAATTGTTCTTTTCGCGGTATATATGCTGATAAGTAATACCTACATAAAAAGTTTTAACTTGTTTTTATTATTTTTATTATATGTTGGATGTGATTTTGATTGAAAATTCTTCTTTTTTATTTATTAATTAAAACACAATTATTAGAAAAATTATTGCTTTAAGCCTTGGAATTTACAATAAAAATTAGAAAATGTATTTTTATCTAAATTATTTATGAAAAGTTTAATATTGTTTGATCTTCTCTACCATGTCCTTTTTACATATATCTAGAATAATATTATTTGTACCTGGTTTCTGGTTTTTTGTAACATTTTACTACCATAATCAAAATATATAGAAATAATAATCTAACATTGTAATATCTTGAAATGGAGCTAGCCAACTCAAATATAGTATTGCAAATCCCTGGCTAAGTTAGATGAGGAGGCTATGTATTACATATGGTCTTGAATGAGCATTTGGACTCTTTAGATATATATCTCAAGAGTCCAAAAGCTCATTCAAGACCATATGTAATACATAGCCTCCTCATCTAATAAAAATTCATACCTTAACAAAATTGTTAGATCCTTTTAAAGAAAACGTGTCATATAATCAACTTTCATCGAAATATATGATAAACCCAACCCAATTTTATGAAAAATAGTATACCATTTTTTACATTTCACATAATACAAATAGATAAATATTACTTAAGTATTGAACTATAAATATTTAACTACCCATAGAGAGATGGCCAAGTGATTGAGACATGGCATCATCACAATAAAAAAACAAGTACAAATTGTAGTAATCCTAGAATCATGCTTTACATAAGGTAAAATTGGGGAACTCATGAATTGTACTATAGATAAAAAAACATTTACCCTTACCAAAAAATATATGATAAAAATTGACAAACTACATAAGCTTAAGCTTAAGGGGATATAATCCTTCTTGCCTTCCATATAGATAATGAAAATGATTGTTCCAAGTCTCATGTTGCTTCTCATGTTATTTTATAAACCTTGATTGGAAAGAAAAATAGGAGGGCAAAAATGTAAGAAATATAAAACATAATGAAACACAACGTAAGAAATAGAGAACATAATGAAACACACACATACATATCTCTAGACAATCAACACAATTATTTTCCTAGGAGATCCTTATGAGAGACTAGCAACCCTAAAAAGTAATAATGCTCTAGACTCCTTTTTCCCTAGGAAATCCTTATGGGAGAAAAACAACACTAAAATGTAAACATGCTCTACTCTCTCTTTTCTGATATGGAAAATATGTGAGTACAAAGAAAGAGGTAATCTCTCTAGAGTTAGCTAAGACTTTTAGCGTGTAAGGTTGCTATAAAAACTCAACTTTATACATTTTTCTCTCTAACTTCACACTCCTAGTTCTATTTTCAACTATGGAACAAAATACAATAACACAAAATGGAACTCTTATTCCTCCTAGTGGCCAAGTATTTAACATAGCGTGATAGCCAACTAGGTGTAAGATTTGACTTCGTCAACCATTAACGAGGTTTGTGATTTTAGACCTTTTAGAGTCTTGTTAAAATTCCACATGTAGCTAGCTTGCCATGCATGAGTAATGGGGCTAAAATGTGATTCTCTCATACCATGGTGGTCAACATGATAGGTCAACTTAAACTAAAGGCATAAATTTTGAATGAACTTCATTTGATGTTTTTCTTGCAACATTGGATATGTCTTTAAGTGTAGAATAATGGTCAAGATTTCGGCACAAGGGATAATCGTTTGCCCCCAGAAATGTCATTTAATACCTCAAAATGACTCCAAAAGGTTTTAGACCCGAATTCTCCACCCACCATTAAAATGACCCTACAAGTTGATTCTTTTGAAGTTTTTTCACTCTATAAGTGTCAAAATATATGACAAATAATATAGTTATCCAATCTAGATCATTATTTAATAATTTGTTAAAATTATGAGTAAGTTTTACATCATGGAATTTAAATAAATAGCGTTAATTCATTGAACACCCTTGTACATTCCTTGTTGATACTTTGAAAGTAATACGTTTTGAAAAATAATTTGTTTATGGATTCTATTTTCCACATTCTCTCAACCATATCAAAAACCTTCTTATAATATTTGAAAACTAAGGTCTTTCCCATACCAAAGTATGTTCTTTTAAAACATGTTTTATTGGTGATATGGGTGATTTAGAAATGATTGGGAGAGTGAAATTCCTCATTTAATATATACAATATGTTTAGTTGAATCCACATGAAAAACAAGACTCCCAACCGTGAGAAGAGGAAATTACATCCTATTTCTCCCCCCTAGCACAATTACCAGTACAGTTAGAATTTAACAGCCCCAAATTGGATTTTACTCTCAAGTACTAGAACCTCTACAAAGGTTCGACCTGGAAACATAGTTTTTCCTTAGGTTTCTCCACTGGTTCTATGTCCAACTTGGATAACCTACAACAACAACCTTCTTTTCATTTTTTCTATCCCCTCTTGGATAACCATAATATCTTGAAATGGAGCTAGCCAACTCAAATATAGTATTGCAAATCCTTGGCTAAGTTAGATGAGGAGGCTATGTATTACATATGGTCTTGAATGAGCATTTGGACTCTTTAGATATATATCTAAAGATTCCAAAAGCTCATTCAAGACCATATGTAATACATAGCCTCCTCATCTAATATATAAAACTTTAATCCATGTGCTTAACCTTAACATTGACACAAATGGAATACAATTTTACTCACTGCTTTATGCTAGAAAAATATGCAGATGAATATTGCCCACATATCCGAAGTCAAAAGGGATAGATTAAAAAGGGATGCTCCGGTCATCTATAAAAGATAAATTAAAGAAGCATGACATATTAGTAATCCAAATTAGATATGTGTACCAATTATGTTCATATAACACAACAAATAGATGATTCAATACAAATGTCACATAGAAGTCATATTTATCTCATGGGCCTTCAACTTAAATTATATATCTAGCATTACATTAAGATATGGGAGATAAATCAAAGAAGCATTTGAATGTAAATTAAACATGTGTAATAATTTTCCTTTCTAGTTCAATAAATAGATAATAATTTGCAAATGCCATATCTAAGATATATTTCATCTTAGTAGCTTTCAATTTAAACTTATATCTAATGTTAAATTGTATAAAAGAATAACAGTAATCCAAACTTCAGAATAATATTTAGAACTTTCGTATAAAATGTGACATATAATTTTCCTGTGTGGAAAAACATAGTTACGGAGAGTTAAAAACTCATGCATTTGAATAGAGAGTGGGTATACGAATGAGCAAGTAGATTTTTTCTAGAAATGAGGAAGTGAAGGTTGATAGAGAGCCACACAAAATTGAAAATTCATACCTTAACAAAATTGTTAGATCCTTTTAAAGAAAATGTGTCATATAATCAACTTTCATCGAAATATATGATAAACTCAACCCAAATTTATGAAAAATAGTATACCATTTTTTACATTTCACATAATAAAAATAGATAAATATTAATTAAGTATTGAACTATAAAGATTTAACTACCCATTGAGGGATGGCCAAGTGATTGAGATAGGGCATCATCACAATAAGAAACCAAGTACAAATTGTAGTAATCCTAGAATCATGCTTTACATAAGGTAAAAATGGGGAACTCATGACTTGTACTATAGATAAAAAAAACATTTACCCTTTCCAAAAAATATATGATAAAAATTGACAAACTACATAAGTTTAAGCTTAAGGGGATATAATCCTTCTTGCCTTCCATATAAATAATGAAAATGATTATTCCAAGTCTCATGTTTCTTCTCATGTTACTTTATAAACCTTGATTGGAAAGAAAAATAGGAGGGCAGAAATGTAAGAAATATAAAACATAATGAAACACAACGTAAGAAATAGAGAACATAATGAAACACACACATACATATCTCTAGACAATCAACACAATTATTTTCCTAGGAAATCCTTATGGGAGACAAGCAACCCTAAAAAGTAATGATGCTCTAGAAAAATAATTTGTTTATGGATTCTATTTTCCAAATTCTCTCAACCATATCAAAAACCTTCTTATAATGTTTGAAACCTAAGGTCTTTCCCATACCAAAGTATGTTCTTTTAAAACATGTTTTCTTGGTGATATGGGTGATTTAGAAAATGATTGGGAGAGTGAAATTCCTCATTTAATATGTACAATATGTTTGGTTCATGCCACTAAGCCAAGAATTTTGAATTCAACTGACTTTTAATATAACCAAGTAAATCCTACAAAAAAAGAATAAAACAAATGTTAGGGTTGTGGATTCAGGCATTGAAACAACACACCATGATATTTCAAATTTAAAAATAATGGTTTGAGTCCTAGATAGCTTAGAATCCTATTTGTTTTCAAAATAAGGATGCACTCCCATTTGATTCTCATGATTAGGTTGTAATCATGAGGCTCTCGCTCAAGAGTGGACCTTCCCAAAATCTTGTGACGTCTTGTCACAAACAAAACCATCAAACTAAAAAACACATCATGCAAGAAACATAGCTTGCTGACATATCATTTTCTCCTTCAAAGAAAAAAAATTCACATCATGTGAATATCTCCATGTACTCTTACATATTGGTGTACAAAACCATCAACCAAACACAAGTCGACAAAACATGCCTCTTCAAACAACTGACTCTCAAGTCAAATAATAGCTCATGTACAAATTTCCATATTTGTTGCATTTAAGTGTGTCAACATAACTCTACTTTCAACATCTTGCTTCATGCAATATGCAACATACTTTGAATTTGCAAAGAAATTCATGAAACATCAAAATACATGCAAGGCATTAATTGGATAAGAAATCTAACCATATGTTAGCAAACCATTTCAATGGCGCTTCTTTTACATTATCATTAGCTGCATGATTATTAACATCTTCTCACAAAGTGGGTGTCAAACTTTTCCATTCATCATGAACACAAACTTCACAAGCTTGAGGTAATGAACACGAAATAAAATTCCTTATTGGAACAACTTCATGTGCCTCTTTGGCTTTGGAGCATTCTCCATCATGTTTTCCATAACCAAGACCCAAATAATTAGGCCCTTCCTCAACAACATTTGGCTCAACTATGCCTTGTACTCAACTATGCCTTGTACATGTTTGCCTTTAAACCTTTACTTTCATAGCACATTTTCATAAAAAATTTGGACCTTATTCCTCTAGTGTGTCTCTCAAAAGCACTTACACATTCATTTTGAGAGGAAATTGAAGACATAAACCAATAGCTAATTCTTCTAACTAACCTTGACTAAAATGAGCTAAATTGTACTTTGATACCAACTTGATTTGAATATGGACAAACTAGTTTTGTTGGGCTATCTCCCTCATTAGTTAAATAAAAATGTGTTTAGGATCGTCTAAAGTTAGCCAATTGGGAAGGGGTATATGTGTCAAGCTTTAATTGTATTTAGTGAGAAATTTATTAGTTAATTAGCTTTTAAAAACTCGTGTACAAAAAATAAAATGAAAAATTTTTCTTTCTAGGAAATTTTTTTCCCTCAATCCAGATTCTGATCATTGGACATGTAAGTGGAAGAAAGAGGGAATTTACTTTTCAAATTCTAGACCTTGTCTAAACCAAAATAAACTAGAGGTTTGGTTTTCAAATACATTCACTTATTTGGAAAATTTCTAGCTACCAAAAGTACATATGCCAATCTACCTCCCAAGAAATCCATTTATTACACCACTGGTTAGTTTTTTGTATTCCTATATTCTTTATCAACCTCTTTTAAGAAACAAAACTAGACAAAAACCTTCAGTGAGAACAACAAAATCTAAAACCTCTTCAAGGTCTTCAATCTGCTCGTAAAGTTAAATTGTGTCTTGATCAAGTCCAACAACAAAGAAACATTCAATGACAACACCAAAATCTACAACTTCTTCAACATCTTCTAAACCATCTTCAAAGTCAATATTGTGTGCATCAAATTCCTCAGCAAGGTCATCAATGGAGTCATAAAAACTACTATTTCAAACTTCAATGCCAAAAATAAGTCGAAAGAATTCAATTTCTCCTCCAAAACCTTATTCTCTGAGCAAAGCTAGCATGATGTCGTCGAGAAATTCAGTAATTCCATGAGGAAATTCTATCAAAGTTAAAACAAATCCTTTTCATCCATATTTAATGCCTACTTTTTCAGGTGGAACACCTCCAAATTTAAGGACCACAATGACATAAAATATGTACTTTACCTAATAGGTGTAGACCTAGAACCTCCAACTTTGCGTGACATGTACAATTGAAGATCTTATATGGTAAGCAGTGTGAGAAGAGAGTCATGGTCACTGAGTTGAGCAAGAGAAATAGTTTGGTATGACAACCTTACTTGTGATAGGTCTAGCTAGCAGACTACTAAATTACATGGTAATGGCATTCAAAATGTGAAAATTCCCATTTCACTTGGAAATAAGATGGTAGAGAAAGGTATCTAGATGAAACCTGAGATATCCATCTATGGTAAAGAAATCAAATAGTTCTATCAATTCCACCTTACAACTCTAAGAGACATTGAATTAAATTTCATCTCAAGACAAGGCTTTGAGAGGACACTCTCAAAGCCAACCTTCGTTATGGCTTTGAAACACATGGTAAGTATCAAGACTTAGCAACCTTATTTGCATAATTTTTTCTAGCATTTTATGTCATAGCCTTCTTTTGCCTAAAATGAATGCAAATTTCCTTGCAATTTGGAGCTTGCGACATTCATAATTCATGCTCATGGAACATGATTGTGTTGCAATTGTGATAACATCTGCTGTATGCAGAAGCCTAATAAAAAATGATCGAAAATGACATTTTTGCTCAGTTTTTTTGAAGATTTAAGGAAAATTACACCAAGTAGCTTCCAACCTCATATGACCATCATGTCAAACTATTTCAGGATATTGTCCAAGTAATAGCCACTTAAGCAAGCAATCTAGTATACATGACTCCAATTTCAATTAGCAGCAATGACAGTTCTAAGTATGGTGCAAACATTGCTCCAGATCCTCAATGGGGTATGTTTGATGACAATAATTTGGGGAGTGAGAGAGGGAGATGGTAGGAGAAAAAATTCAAGGAATCCACGGGAAATTGAAAAATATATAACTAATAAGGTGGAAGACATTTGTAACCTAAGAGAGAAACCTGTTAGGAAATGGGTGAAGTTGGTATTACACACCAAATTGGACAACCTCGAGGAGAAAACATTTCTCCCACTTTATTTGTTGGCATAACCTAGTAAGTGTTATTCACTAGCATGTATTTTGTAAAGGCCTTCACCTAGTTCCCATTCAACTCCATCCACCAGGTTGTAGAGGATTCCAAGCCTAATTTCATGAAAAGTAAGTTGGGGATGATCACATTGACCTGCTTGATGACATTTCTATGAAGATTAACTACCTTGAACTATTTTTTTGCGTAGGGAAAGAGACACATTCCCATGTCTGAGCATGAAAACGTTATTTGATATTGTTAATGCCTCTAGTGTTTACTTCTACAAGTTCTATAGGCAGAGTCTGTAAAGGGCCAGGTAGCCTTTGGATCTCATCTTTTATAAAAGGTGACATATCTAGTAAATGCCCCTACAGTCAATCTCTGGAATGGATCTAAATAGAAGTTCTTCATTTTAATATCCATAAAACACAACAACTTTAAGGTAAACTATGTACATGTGTCATTTCTTCCACAAAATAAAGTGTATAAGTAGTAAATTTTATACCAAGTGTGCTCCCACCATGTAAAGCGCAATTTGGTGAACTTATCATTTTTATAATATCTTTTTCGATTAAATTTAGTTTCACACATGATCAATTATTGCTTTCAAAGTTGTGTTCTACATAATTTGTGTACACTAAATTACAAATTGATTTTTTGAAATCTATTTTGTGTAAATGTCGACCAATAGATATATATCATGGAGGATGAAAGACGAAGATCAGTCGAATCCCATATGGAGGTTCAGGGATCAGAGGATGTTCACGGTATTTAAATATAATCTTAAATCTCCATACATGTGTGTACATATGGAATTGATTTTTTATTAACTTTGTGAGTTAAATTAGTTTTTAATAATTTTCATATTTTAATTCTTAGAAGGTAAGAGGAGAAGGGTTTCTACTCCATCCGTGGAGTGTGGCCAAGGTTCAACTGGTCGAGGTATGAGTGGTAGCAGGTTGCGGGAAGGGGGTGATATTTATTCCCCCGAAGGCCAATAAACGGATGCTGGTTCTCAACAGGGTCACTGTGGGTCTGGTTCTCAGCAGCATCATTTTGGGTCTGGTTCTCATCAGGGTCATGTTGGAGAAGATTTTAACCAACAACATCAAGGTTGCCATCAATTTCAATATTTTTTGATTAAATTTTTACAACTTTTTTTACACGTGTTTTTTCTAATATAAAAAATTATATATATTGATGCAGAGGCCGAAAATGTTCGAGCTAGTGGTCAAAATAGACGTAGGGCAGCTTGCTACATTCAAGAAGAAGGTTGTCAACCCAGCACAACTTATCCGGCCGAGATTACTGATATACCATGGGAAAACCAACATGGCAGAATGCACCTTACAAAGGTGTGAAAGCCTTCATGCAAAATTGCAAAGAGATCTCGTGGCTTTATCTCTACCTGCTGAGAGTCGACAAAGCCTTGAAATAGTTACACATTCATTGGGTGAAATGGTAAAGGTGTACAAAAATCTTGGGCCAACGACTGATTCATTTGTAGAACTGATGAGAAA
This sequence comes from Pinus albicaulis, assembly GCA_034641835.2. Taxonomy (NCBI): domain Eukaryota; kingdom Viridiplantae; phylum Streptophyta; class Pinopsida; order Pinales; family Pinaceae; genus Pinus; species Pinus albicaulis. The sequence continues at coordinate 493,112,390 of CM076576.1, forward strand.
GAGAAAAGAAACAGTGATGGGTCCCGATAAATGGGAGGACATTAAAAAAAAAGTTACAAGAGACGTGGCCAAGTCAATGTTTAATTATAAGGAAGGGCCAAAAAGAAAAATGTTGAAGGTGAAGTATTTCAAGCACCCAGAAATAGCTCATTATTTGTATGATCGGCATCTTGCGGCCTTTGGAAGGCTTCCATGGAACGATGAGGTTCCTGTTTATTTTGCATAGATGTTTTATGCAAAAAAAAAATTGGGTATGAAACCCAACTACAATGACCTTCCTTCAAAATGTTTTGGCCCTGGGAAAGGTCGATTATATAACCGTAAGGGCACTAAGCGAGATGTGGAGTTGCCTCGCCCTGAGTCGCCATTGGTGAGTCGACCGTTTCGAGTCAAAACTCTGCGATCAGAGATGGATGCGACTTCTCAAATAAGTCGAGAAGCAAGGGATGTTATGATCGACAATGTTCATAGTGGATTGAGTGGAGTCGATATTTGTTTAAATCGACAAAGAGCACGTGAAAATGCATGTGCCAATTTTGTTTATCGTACAGATGAGGAGATTTACAACATGAATGTTGAAGATCTTCAAACATATGAAATAAATTGTCGCAATGGTTTGCAAGACCTAATTTTTCATGAGGAAGAGGGCACCAGAATGGTATGTGTTAGTGACCTTAGGGTTTGAAATTATTTTTACATATACATGTGTACAATTTGTAATAAATACATTTGTATGTACATGTATACATTTATTTGTATGTGTACATTAATCTAACAAAAATGTATGATTATATGTTAAAACACCATTTGCAGTTCTCACACATGATGCGTGACGAAAATGTTAATATCCCGTTAGGGACCTCTGGTTCAAACAATGCAGATGGGTCTGACCATCAAGATATGTTGGAAAATGTTATTGTTTTTCAAGTGACTTTAAAAAATAATTGTTGCCACACATGTACATGTATGTATATATATAATTTGATAAAATGTTTTAACAGGTACTGATTCCGTCTGATGTTTTTGGGATGGTGGTACCTTCTTCTTCCTTGGGAGATGTACCTTCTACTTCCTTGGGAGATGAGCCACAAGTATGGACAATTTTTCACAAGTTTAAAATTTATGTTTAAAAGTTATATATATATATATATATTCTACCTCAAAAAGTTCCATTAAAAATTGAGATATATATATATATATATATATATAGAGAGAGAGAGAGAGATCTATATTTTGAGTTATTTAAAATTTTTTGAATTTAGGTTCCTATAGAAGATTTATTTAATCCAGGGACTCTAGCTACGGAGATAGGAACATCCACAGCATTTGAACAAGTTGTCTTTAGTTCCTTTTTTTAATATTATTGAAAATAAGTTTATATATGTACACGTGCATTTTCATTTGAAAGTTTTTAATTTATATATATATATATTTAACTGTACATGTATATTGTATAGTTTACCACTGCAGATGTTTCTATGGCAGAACCTGTTCATCAAATGGAGAGGGAACCTTACGAGGTATTGCATGATTTTTTTGTTATATTTTGTTTTTTACATGAAGTTCTAGATATATATATTCTCATTCATTTTTAAAACTTCAAATTTTAATGTTCAATTACATGTGCATTGTATATGTAGGTTTCCTATTCACAGGATAGGGCGCAGACTGAGACCCTAGTAGGGAAGACGCTAGATCCTCCATTTGATGGACCTGATTTACAGTAGATTTGATTTCAAAATTTAGATGGTTTTAAAATTTGTTAAACTTGATACAGTTTGATACTTGTGAGATTTACAATTTTTGGACATATTTTATTACATTGTTATTATATAATTTGTTTTATTTAATTTTTGGATGGTTTTAGTACTTTTGGAAAGTTAATGTGAAGTAATGTTGTCATCTAAACTACATTTGGCATGTGATATTTAATGTTAAATGCTTTTGTTGGATAGTTTAATGTTTAATGTTTTAATGTTGCACAATATATAATCAAAAGGGTTTTAAAACTTAAAGTTTTGGATGGTTTCAATCTACAACTTAAAGTTTTGGATGGTTTCAATCTACATTTGCACATGTGGTAAATTGAAATGTTACTTGTAACAAGACAATCCCCATTGATTTCATTGTATATGTTGATTTCTGATTGGATATAATTGCATGTATGATGGTACATTACTTGTAAAGTCATTGGATTAATAGTGTTCATTGGTTTCAGTGTAAGTGCAAAAAATTATTGACAATGTAGAACGATTTTTGTGTTATAATAATTAAACCTAATAATATTGGAGAGCAAGAGAGACAAGGTATGGTGTTTACTACAAGAGTTCGAGCTAAATATTTAAATGGTTTATGATTTATGATTTTTACTTTCTTTTTAATATAATCGATACGAAAAGATGACAAAACTAATAAGGGTGACAATAAGAATAGAAGAAGAAAATAGTTTAAGATTGATCACAATAAATGCTATTTGTAATTGATTACATTCTAATTATTCACATTCTATCATTCAATATTATTACATTTTCACTTTGCATTCAAAAATTTTATTTGATCATTTTCCATTATTAAATTTATTCTACAATATTTATCATATCAACAAAATGAGGTAACTAAGAAAATTTAAAATTAAAATGACTTGATAAATCTCAAACATATTTATCATATTTAAAATGGTTATATTAATATTAGATGTATTTACATATTATTGATAAAATTAATCATATGTTCCTCATGTTATCGATAGTTTTTCCTTGGTTGCACACGACTGAAACCAACTTAGATCCATCTTAACTACGGATCTATCAAGTGCCGAGAGGGATCAAATCTCTCGAGGTGCAAACTTTTCCTCAAGTTTTGCACTCAAAAAAGAGGTTTGCACCTCTAGATATTTGATCCCTCTCGGCGCTTGATAGATCCATAGTTATGATGGATCTAGGAAGATAACTTTCTAAAAATGAGTAAGGGAAAAGCAACATAGGGAACAATTAGGAGTAGATTTAGGGCATAGGGAACAATTAGAAGTAAATTTAGGAACATGTGATAGTTGGGTGAGATAAAATCATATTTTAATAAAATAATGGGAATTTGTAGGAGAGACAAATAGTGGATATGACATGTATTTTGGTGAATAATGAAATTTATGGAATTAAAAAATTAATTATTTTTGTATGTGAAAACAAGATTCACACCTAATCCTCACCTAAAAGACTAAATTAAACACATTATTATTAAGGGGACGAGGAGCTTTCTAGGTTTATCTTCAGTGAAAAAAATTATCTTCACCTTCCTATAACTCCATTGTAGCTTTGGGGGCCAAAGGTAAGAAGAGTACCTTGGAATTTCTTGGGTGAAAAACCAAGTAGGTCACCAACTTTGGTCTAGTGCATTGGAATTCATTAAAGAATTGGTCATTGGAGCTACTTCAAGCTAGGAGTGAGCATCGTCACCAACCTACATTGAATATTTTACACTCCCTAGGGTGAATGATACTTTAAATTGATTGAATAACTTAAACATGATTCTACCTTCAATGGATATAGTTTAAAGATGGGCATTCATGTATAATTTCAAAACATTATTGTAAAATTTTTAGGTTATAAATTCTTGGTCACATGTAAATTCATATTATTGTTAATTCATATTATTGTTAATGTTAGTATATAATTTCTTGATTATATGTAATTAATAGGAATTTTTATATTGAAATTTTTTTACATAAAACAATTTAACCTATTTAGAAGAAAAAATAGGGGTGAAAATTTGGGGCTATAAACTATGGATGCTACATAAACTATACTTATAATCATACATGCAATTATATCAAATCAGAAATCAACATATACAATGAAATCAACTCCCTTGTTTTGTTACAAGAAATGTAACAAGGGAGTTGAGTTTCAGTCTAGATGGTTTCAATTTACATTTCAATCCAAGACAAGTAACATTTTTCATCAATGCACATTGAACATATCCGACCATTGGACAAGCAGATTTTGTACTAGATTTTCAATCAGGATTAGAGATGTGGGTCAAATCCCACCAAAAGTTGGAGAAGTGCTTCGAGTCTCTTGTTTGAAAGGAATTTTTGTACAAAACTATACTGCAGATGATTTATTTACATTGTGTCCATACTTTTTACTAGAAAATCCAACAATTTTTTATTAATGCACATAGAAAAACTAGTTCCAGTTAATTGCATTCTAGAACATATATATATATATATAGAACATTTTTCATCAATGAACATGTATAGAAAAACTACTTTCCGTTGATACTAGAGCACATGTTTGTACCCAAACAATTTGTACATGTGCAAACACTTGCACAAATAACATAAGCAGCTCAATTTTTAGTTGAGTATTGGAAGTTCTAAAACATATTTAATCCAAAGATAATAAATTGTTGGACAATTCACTCAAAAAAATTCTAATGGAATTCCATCCTCAATAATCCGTTCATGATCGGATTTTGACATTTTCCATCTCTTAATTTTTGATTTTTTCTTTGATTGAACTTCTATCAACTTTATGCACACTGCACACACCAAGTGACTATATTGACAACTTATGGAATCAGGTTCATAGTCTTCAAAGTAAACAAAGTCTCCATTTTGATGAGCTTGTCTGAAAAAATAACCTTTCAGTAGAATAGACCCTCTGTCATACTGAAATCCATGATCTTCATAGTTCTGTAATAATTTCATTTTTCGTTCAGTGCAACGCATAAAATAATACTTCACATTTTCATTGTTGTCAATAGGTGAAATTACAGCAAAAACATCTCCTGCACAATAAAATTAATTTAACAAAATTATGCATATTTAAATTTATTTCTAGATCTTTAAATCATTAGAAATTAATTCAAATGTTACCTTCTCTAACAAGATCAGAAACTCGATCACCATCGGATGATATTGTAGTTTCCTCTAATTGCATTTCTTCAAACATTGCAACAGACATTTTTCCCTTTGTATTTAGCTCTGTATGTTTCCAATCGTTCACATACATTTTGTTTTCACAAACGTCATTGGATTTTGTGTTGTCATGCAAACATCACAAAAACAAGCATATTTTCTTTTATCCAATGCAAACACATTTTTGGACAACTTTGTTTGAATTGAATGCAATTTTCGAGTCCCTTTTATTGTTTCAACGTCATTTCCAATTGATCTATCTACGTCTTCAATTCCAATATGCCAGAAAAACCTTTATATGGAAAATTAGAAGAAGAATTTGTAAATATGATATCAAAATACAATCAAAGATAATCATTGCATGATAAATGTACAACGTTTAAAATTAGATTTCCAATATAAATTAAATTGAATGTACCTTCGCACTTCTCTTGATGGGTTTCTCTCGTGGCTTAGAGCAGCGATGCACCATTTAACAACTTCTTCAGCATTCACAAGTCGGCTTGCAGAGTGGTTCATTTGATATCTTCGAAGTACTCGTTTTATGCATGCTCTTGCACTGTCATGTTCTCCTTTTCCATGGCCAGTTTCAAAGAAATTCCAACAATGTTTAATGCAGGTTTTCTTATGAAGACAACACAACCAAAAGAATGATCGTGCAGATTTGAATTGACCTGCGCATCCGTCTGACCATATCCAATGTTCATTGAATGTTATTCCATGATTTTTCAATGAATCATAAATTTTTCCAAAACAATGTTGTACAAAACATGTATCATGTGTACGATCATCACTGATATAAAAGTGATATTATTTAATGATATGTCGATTTTCACTCGTGCTTTCTATATGATCGACATTTTGTTCATCATGTCTATATAGAATATGGACGAGCATGGAGACTTGGTCAGAATGATAGTATTCACTCTGAATTTCTTTTTGTGGAACAAATGTGTAGTTTTCCGCAAAATCAATCACTGACAAAATGGTCCCTGGTGGAAAAAATTCACGAGATTTTTTGAATTGCAAGTCTTGCCATCGAGCTCTATGGGAATGCTTGGTGTATTTGTAAATTTCTGCCTCAAACTTTCTCAAAAAGTCTATCAGAAAATTTTCGTCTTCTAGTAATTCAATTCTTTTAACACTATTTGCACCTTGAATCGATGTATCGATATATTCATATCTCTTCCATTTCACTTTCATGTTGGAAAATGATTGATCATTTATATCAATACGATATTTGTTTTGAAATTTAGTCAAATGTCCACAATCATCGCATTTTTTACCACCAACACATTTCTTTTTGTAAAATAGTTCATCGCTTTCTCTTTCACATATAATTTGAGATATGAAATCACGGATAGTGAAAGGAGGAGGTGAATCCTTCCATAATGTTCTACCGAAATCAAGGAATGTGTCATAATATAACTCAAATTCCACATGATAACGGCAACAACAAGTGTCGCGTACGGTGATAGGTTTTACATACCATGGTTTTTGTTGAACAAAAGCACTGAGTGAAACATGAATTTGATGATTCTCTTCTTTGAACTTGTTGAATAATCGGGTGAAAATGTGAAGCTGGGTTACATTTTTTGCCCTTTTTGAGAAAAAAATTTCATTTTTTTTTGGTTCTTCAACTTTCTGCAAACTATAACAAATTTTCTGTGTAGAATTTCATTTTGCGATAAAAATAAAAGTTGTGAGAAATTTTGTTAGATTTCTATTACTTATTTTTTGAAATTTTTTTATGCAGATTTGATATGTCAACTTAGCATTTCTTTGAGTGTGTGTTTCTTAACAATCAAAGGATTCATAAGAAGTCATGTTATGACGCAATGTTGTATTCATTGAAAATTTGTGTTTTTGAGAAAACAAAATGTGTTACAACAATCTAGATAGAGTCTACTTTGGTTTCTTCATATTTACAAAGCCAATGGATGCATATCATAATTACTAGAATTTTTTGAACTGGTCCAAAAGGAAAAACTGCGTTTTTTGGATATGTTTCGCATCGCAAGAAATTTCTTAACATATAAGTTATAAACTAAAAATCTAAAAGCTACCCATTAGAGAAGACGGACCAATGTAATGCCCCATAATTTTTTCAATTTTTTTTACAATGTATTTTTGGAGATAAAAAATTTTGATTTCATTGAATCACAATGACCCTCAGAAATTGTTTGCACACATTTTATTAGAAAAATAATTAAAATTAATAAACATTTATGAAATTCCATAAAAGTTATATTTCCTGAAAGTAGATTCAATTCTGAAAATGTTTTTCTTGGTTCCGACAGTTAATTAACAACCTTTCATGGAGTTTAATCAGTCCTAAGTTGCAGAACCGTATTCAGAGCCTAGTTTTTGCGTAATTGGTGATGCGTTAGTTGGGCCGAACTTTTAATCTAAGTTCGGCCGAACTATGCTTTCCGCCGAAGGCTCGTTAAATCTAACGTCACAATATTTCAGCCAAACTTTTAATCAAAAGTTCGGCCGAACTATTCTATAACTCTCCGTCGGCCGGAAAGTTTTGCGAAGCCCCTACTAAAACACATTTTGCGGCAATATAAATTGCCGCGAAATGATTCACAATTTTCGCACATTTCGCACTCTATCTCAGTGGTTTCCAAGAGATGTTTTTCATGTTCTTCATACTGATTTCATGCTATTCTTCTTCGCATCACATGCCTTGAAGTTGGTGAAACACGTGAATTGTTCTTCCAATATTCATATATTATTTTTTTAACATTTTCTCCAAGTCTATCTTTGTATGGTTGCCTACAAATAGCTCTCCAACAAGCGAGTTCACCATTTACATCTATTTGCAACCGAAATTTTTGATGTTTGTGCAAAGTTTTTCGTGAGGTTCCCAGTGCTTGTGCCATAGATGTTACCAAACAATTCTCTTGAGTACTTGAGGAAACCATTGCCATCTGTATTCCTCTACATACAATTGAAACATATTTCTCTCTAGATCTCTTAATTGACTTTATAGCAATACTCATATTTTTTTATCACCTCTTCCTTCATTTTTTTTTATCTTTGGTTGATTTTCGAATACCCAATAGTGTCGTAGCTTCTTTTAATTTATTTAATGATAGGAGACTTTTCAACATTTGAGCTTGAACTGTCACCCGCTCATTTAAGAAATACTTTTCAAAATTGCAGTTAACACGATATCGTATAACATGGTCAAGTTTTTTATCTCCATATGTGTGAGTGTCAACATTTTCTAACATCTCATTATCGATAGTGATTTCATCTGTACATATTCGAAAAAATAGTACATATTCAATAAATAACTAAATTAATAAATATATCTAAAATTTCAAATATTTTTCAATAGATCAATAGATAATAATATTTACATTTACATACCTGCTTCAATTTCTGCTTGAGGTTTATTTTCTTCTTCAATATTTTGAGTAATATCTCTGTCTGTTTACATTAAACAAAATATTTTTCAAACTAGTTCATCAAGTAAAAATTAAGCTTCACATTTTACATTAGGAAAATTTTAAATATATAAATATATCATAATATTAACATTTACATACCTGCTTCAATTTCTTCTTGAGGTTGATTTTCTTCTTCAATATTTTGAGGAATATCTCTGTCTGTTTACATTAAACAAAATATTTTTCAAACTAGTTCATCAAATAAAAATTAAGCTTCACATTTTACATTAGAAAAATTTTAAATATATCAATAGATCATAATATTAACATTTACATACCTACTTCAATTTCTTCTTGAGGTTGATTTTCTTCTTCAATATTTTGAGGAATATCTCTGTCTGTTGACATTAAACAAAATATTTTTCGAACTAGTTCATCAAATAAAAATTAAGCTTCACATTTTACATTAGGAAAATTTTAAATATATCAATAGATCATAATATTTACATTTACATACCTGCTTCAATTTCTTCTTGAGGTTGATTTTCCTCTTCAATATTTTAGAGGGCTTCTAACTTTCTTTTGCGAGATTGTCTCGTCTCTTCTCTACGTTCCTCAGGGTCTCTTTTTCGATCATATTTTCTCGCACAAGTTCTTCGATTTCCCATGATAATAGGGTATGAAGTTCAAAAAAATTCCTTCAAAAAATTAGACAATAACTCAATTACAAAAATATCACAAAATATTTAATTTAAAAAAATTCAGTGTAAATTTTTTGCAAAAAATACATGGAACGAAGCTCAAAAGATTTACTTCAACAAAAATTCGAGAGAAAAATGTCTTATAAAAATGAAACGAAGCTCAAAATATTTAATTTAACTCAAAACACGTACATACCTCCAAGAAATGCCTTCTGAATGTACGTCCAAGAAATTTTTTTAAGTTCAAAACAATTTTTGCCAAAATCAGGCCGCCTCCAAGAAATGTCTTCCAAAAAAAATTCTTTAAACCCAAAACAATTCTTTGTAAAATCAATTTGCTTCCAAGAAATGCTCTTAAACCCAAACTTTGAAGATAAGTTTTTTAACCCAAACCAAGATCTTTGTAAAATGAGATGAATGTACCATTCAATGCCTGCTAAGATAAATCCACCCCCAGGATGGGCTCTCTTGCACTACCCATATGCCTTTGATCCAGAGATGGCATTCCAGTTAAGAGAAAGGGACCCTGCAACCCTGGAACAAATGCAAAATGTGGCAGTTGATGTGGAAGCCAACCTGCTAAACACAGAGGCAAAGTTAAAGGCTATGGAGAAGGATAAAATAGAAAGAGAGCGATTGATATCTCCAGAGATAAAGCTAGATATGTTGACAAAAACAGACAACGAAATGATGCATATGATTAGTAGGAAAGAGGAACTTGATGTTCATATACCGCTTGTTCCATTTGTTCTAGAAAAGACAAGTATCAATGTACCCAAGTAGTTTGCAGCCCATCCTGGACACCCTAAAACATAAAATTATTGTTTCATGTACTCTATCCACAACACATCCAAAGATGAAGGCCAAAATCAGAAGGGGCTAGGAAAATCCTGAACATCGATGTGCATGTTGGATGACCTTGCATACAGAGGTAGTCATCTCGAATATGACTATGAAGAGGAAGACTATAAGGTTGAGATTGAGGCTGAATGTACAAAGCAACCAGCGTTGTCTCCATACGAAGAAGAGACTTGGTCACCACACTATAAGAAAAAATGACATTGGTGAGGGTCGTGCTTGTGATGGACCTTTAAGGTCTGTCACCAATGTCACATATGGTGATAGTCCTTAAAAAAACGTCACTGTAAGTGTATATAGTGATGGTACTTTAAGGTTTGTCACCAAAGCCATTTTCAATGACACTTTTGGTGAGGGTCGTTAAAGGCCCATCACTAATTCTCTCTTTGGTGACACTTCTAGTGACGAACTTTTAATGACCCTCACTAATGCTCCTTTTGTTACTTTTGGTGACGGTAAAAAAATGTTCGTCACCATTGATCATTACAATGAGTTTTTGATGACGCTATATGCCTGTTAATATATTTTTTTTCAAAAGATAACGATTTAAGGCCATTATTGTGGAGTATTTTTTATGTTATTTCAAAGGCCATAATGGTTAGAATCAGTCAATTTTTTAAGAAGTAATTAGTGTGTATTTCCTTCAAGTAATCACTAGTCGAATAGAGTTTTCCTATGAGTCAACACATGATTCATATCTATTAAGTTTATTATCTATTAAATTCCCTTTAGATAAAGTTCCACTAGTGTGTGTAGGAAATATATTATTTAATACATAATCAAGCTCTGACAATTCTATTAATGAGAAATACCTAACACTCCTCAACAATTCGGGCACACCTTAAATTAATGCTTTGTCACACACTAAAATTTCTTAGCACCTTGCATGTCTTGGAGCATCTTTGTACCTAGAACATATTGTCATGAAACTGATGCTCAAGCACATGGCGGCATGCAATAGCACAACATGGAACTCTCCTAGCATGTGTTAGCATGCATGTAGTCCCTACCATGCCCTGTAACACCTTGGTTGAATGCATTGACATACATTATCACTTGGCACACAATGCCACTTGGCATGTATTGGGACCTATTATTAGTGTGACTAGCATGCCCCTTTTGAAAAAGATAAAGTCCTAACTTATTAACCCTCTTATGTGTTTATTTCCTTACATTTTAGCTTGGTTCTTCCTTTTTTTGCCTTGACACTTCCTGACACATATTGACATACCCTGGCACCCTCCACATCCTTAGCACCTAGCATGTATTGGCATATCTTGGCACTATTTGGAACATATAATTAGCACACCCTGGAACTCCCTAGCACACTTTGGCACTTCTTTACATGCCTTTATATTCCATAGCATGCCTTACCTGTAATGCTTAGCATACCTTGTCACTCCCTCCTTGGTATGACAGCTAGCACTCATTAACACTAATCCATGGCACACGTTCCTCATATTCATTAACTTCCATTAATTTTGACACAAAAGATATAAGTTGACACAAGTTGAGTGCCCAAAAACTTATACACAACAATGTACAATATGTAATTATCTAGAATAGTTTAAAACATGAGCATGAAGCGAAAGTATGCCACATCTCATATAAAAGAAAATAACTGAAGGAAAAACAATGTTGTGCCTAGCACAAAGTGATCTCCCTTTGTCTAAAACTCCTATTTCGAGCCCCATATAACAACCATAGGCTTGCCTCCTGAAAATCATATTCTAAACTTCTCCTAACACACTTCGTCCTTAGCACATTTGAACTCACTAGCGCTCCCTTACCCACACTCTTATTTGTTCCTTTCCATGAATTTTGACCTATTTATCCCTTGATATGCCCCAACACTCCCTAACACTCTAGTTCAGCATGCATTGACATTTTCTAACATGTGTTAGCATGCCTTTTCATTCCTTTGCATGCCCTGACCCTCCCTAGCTATCATGCCCTGACCCTCCCTAGCTATCATGCCCTCACAACTACCCTTATTTAATTTTCAGCTTGGGAACCCAACCAAGCCCTCGCTTAACTACAAGAGCTTGATCAAGTTATAGTTACGACAAATAGACTATATTGTTGAATTGTGTAGCTTAGGAGGTACTCCACAAGCCTAGTGAGATGGCTTTGTGTGAGTTTGGTCACAAAAGGCTTTGTGTGGAATAGAAGAAAATCAAAGGGATTTTGGACCCAAGACGGGGTTTAAAATATAAAATAAAATTAAAAAGGAAAATTAATATTTCCTAAGATCTAAGTGGATAAAACCCGTAAGTTCTAGAGGGTTCCTAAGAGGTCTAGGAAAAACTATTTAAGATGTCCTTATGATGAAGGAAATAACATCAAGTGAGAAGGAGCTCATTTGATCAAGGGGGCGAAGGGACATGTATTCCTAAAGAGGCCATGATCATTATTGTGTATAGCAATCATTAAGATGCCTCAATATACTTTGGCATGGTTTAATATTAAAGTTATTTGAGATCAGTTATTGGAAAGTAGAAGAGAAGTAACAGAGGATGATTTGGCACTTATAATGCACTAACACTTGGCACTTGACACTCATTTTCACCTAGTTCTGGTGTGCATAACATGCCTCTCTTGGAAAATGTAAATTGATGACTTATTAATCCTATGATGTGTTCATTTCCTTGATAGTCCCTGGCATGTATTGTCATACCATTGCAGATATTGGCATGCCTTAGCACTCGACACATCTTATTATATTTTACATGACTTCGAACTATATGGCACATGTTAGCATTCCCTAGCATGCCTTGGCACTCGTGCCCTCACAAATATCCTTACATTTTTTCATGACTTGGGAACCCAATCAAGTCCTTAGCTACTCATGTGACTTTGGTCTACTTCAGCTATAACAACTTGATCAATTGCACATACTACAAGTAGATTGTGCCTTGTTCACCTAAGAACTTCATATACCTCATCTTAGGCCAGTCATGTCCAAGATGAACTTTTCCCACTTAAGAACTTACCAAGACAAGGATCACATCTAGCCATGGCCATAAAACAACTAAGAAACATAGCTTACATAGGCAATATTTCACATGTATGTCTAGTTCATATAAACAGTAGAGCATTAATTGAGAGTTTGCAGGAACCACAAGATACACAAGACATGGGCCAACACAAGTTGAGTTCCCCAAAACTTATACATAACAATGTACAATATGGAATTGTCTAAAATAGTTTAAAACATGAGCATTCAGCCAAAGTGTGCCACATGTCATATACGAATAATAGATAAAGGAAAAATAGTGTTGTTCCCAACATAAAGTCTCCCTTTGTTTAAAATTTCTTTGTCGAGCCCCTTATCACAATAGTAGGCTAGCCTCTTACAAATCCTATTATGAACTTTTTCTAACACACTTCATCCTTGGCACACTTGAATTCACTGAGACTCCCTGGAACACACTCTTATTTGTTCATTTCCATGCATTTTCACCTAGTTCTCCCTTGTGATAACTCGACACTCCTTAACACTCCTCAACATGCATTGACATTGTCCAGCATGTGTTAGCACACATTTTCATTCCTTTTCATTCCCTAACCCTTCCTAGTTATCATGCCCTCACAACTACCCTTAATTTTCAACTTGGGAACCCAACCAAGTCCTCACTTGACTATAGGAGCTTGACCAAGTTACGATTACTATAACTAGACTATGTTGTTAAATTGTGTAGCTTGGGAGGTACTTCACAAGCCTAGTGAGATGGGTTTGTGTGATTTTGACCACAAATTTTTTTGTGGGAAAATAACCCAAGTGAAGGGGCTTTGCACTTGAGATGAGGTTTTAAATCTAAAATAAAATTAAACAGAAAAATCATATTTCCTAAGGTCTAAGTAGATAAAATTCGTAAGTTCTAGAGCATTCTTAAGAGGCCTAGCTAGGAAAAGCTATTTAAGGAGGCCTTAGTATGAAGGAAAGAAGATCAAGTGAGAAGGAGCTCATTTTATCAAGGACGCTAGGAGAGATGTAGTCCTAAAGTAGGTCTAGTTAGAGGTCTGGGTAAGCATTGCTAAAGGGAGGCCACGATCATCCACCAAGAGTAAGATCATCATGTGAGGGTTCAAAAGAATGTCACATACATTAATGGGTTCGAGATAGGAAGTAGGATGGCATATTGTTGGTTCTCTTAGGGTAGATAAAGCTCAAGAGAGGCGACTCATGAGAATTTGGGCATGTTATTTCAGTGGTGTTTCTATGTGAAGTCCGCATCAAATTTTGAAATAGTAGAGAGAGTTGAGACCCTACCTTGTGTTGGTTACTAGGTTGCGAGGTCTATGATAGATACCAACACAAATGGAGGAGGGTTTGCACTAGAATTTAGGGCCAGGACTGAAGTAGTCACAGGTGTAATAGTGACTGAAGTAACCATACTTTTAGGGTCATAGAGATCTAAAGTCCAGGTCAAGATTTAGTCAAAGAAATGACCAGAATCTATCGATCCATATGAGCTAGGCTGAGTCTCTTATGGAGGAAAGAGTTTTCTTTTTTCTATGGGTGGATATGGTTTGTTCTAAAGAAATCAGAATGGAAGTATAATTCCCTATTTAGGGAGGTTTCCTAGCATGTTCAATCCATAAGGTATGTCATTAATACTAGGACAAATTTTCATAGAAGAAGATGGGTTGTGACCCTTAGAGAGAGGTTTATCTCTGCAATATATACCACAAATTTGGAAGATGGTTTGCAGAAGTATGTGTGGAGATAGCAAATCCAAAGGAAGGTGGAACCTGATTAGAATATGGAGCATAATAAATGTGTCATATGAGGAATGGATTGACATGAAGAGGAGTTGATTTTGTTGGACTGTTCATAGAGTTTTGGACAGAGATCTGAAGCAGACTATAAACATTTAGTCAATGGACTGTTAATGGATGATTTGTGACCCTAGTTCAGTCATCTACAAATTGTTAGAGGATGATAATATGAGTAGTTTAGATTTGTTCATAGATTGGACAACAAAAAATTGGTACACAATAATAGTGATTTTAGAGGACTCAAATCACTATTAGGTGGCATATTTGAAGAGCCCTAGACGAGGGCAGTGTTGCGGGCACTAGATCAGTAAAAAAATGTATTGTGGTTGGGAAAATTGATGGTAGTCCAAGTACAATTGCAGGGTTGTTAGTTGGCTGTCAAAGAAGAGCTCTAAGTCCTATACTTGTGAAGGAAAACAAGACTGGTAGAAGGGTAGGTGTATTGGGCCTAAGGACGTGCAGAATTTGAAGGACTAAAGTAGCAATCAAGTGGGATAGTCAACTAGCCCTAGTTTACTGTATTGTAGATTATTGTGTCATTGAGAAGAAGGGAAACCTCCATATCCCTAGACTTGTCATCTTGGAGTAGCAGTATGGAAAAAGTGGGCAAACCAAAGAGTTGTTCACAATAGAGTTGTGAACAACTAATAAAAAATTGTAAGTGTTTTAAACATTAAAGGAAAAAAGAGGTAGATAGAGGGAAAAGTTTTTTGAGATGAGTTCAGTAACATAAAGGAGTTTAGTTCATTGATAGAGGCAGATTGAGGAGTTTCATAATGGGATGAAAGAGGACCTGCAAGATGTGTTCAAGACATGTGGATTGAAAGAGCTATGTATGTCCACCATAAAAAATTTAGTGAAGTGTTGTCTTGTTCAAGGTATATTGGTTGTCAAAGGACTAACACCAAGCCCTAGTTGTATTCCTTGTATCAGTGTGATTGTAAAGGGCCATCATCCCTGGTACGAGAGCTCTAGCCTATTCTATTACATTTTGTAATTTAACGAAGAAAGGTTTGAAAAAGTTAAAAATTTTCATGTGCACTAATTGATTCCCTGATGTGTGTAGATTTCATTGTGAAAGTTGATGTGTTGTGGCACTTGAATGTGTTTGCATCAAATATTCTAAGACCAAACCCAAATTCTCATGTGTCGTGGAAATTCAGCATATGCCTTTTTCACCTAAGAACTACATGTAACTCATATTAGACTACTCATGTCCAATCTCTATTGATCCCACTTAACAAGTTACCAAGACAAGGCTCGTCACATACAACTGTGGTCGTAAAACAACTAAGAAACATAGTTTACATCTTTACATGCCATAACACCTGACATGTCTTAAATGCCTTGGAATTGTGTGGCATGTGTTAGCATCCCCTACATTCCTTGACATGATTTTACACTCCCTAACACACCATAGCACTTCCTCACACACCTTGGTAGTTTAACATACCTTGGCATTGCCTAGCATATAACCTTGTCACTCCCTCCTTAACACACCTAGAACTCATTAACACTCCATATCACACACTTTAATTTGTTCATTTCCATGCATTTTGATCTAGTGCTTCCTTGTGTTTACCTGACACTCCCTAACACTCCCTAGCATGCATTGGCACACCCTAACACCTAGCACATCTTACCATGCCACCCTACCACTCTAGCATTCATTAGAACTACCTAGCATACCTTTTCACTCTCTCCTTATCACACCTACAGCTCATTTAAAATCCCAATCACAAACTCGTATTCATTCATTTTCATGCATTTTTACCAAATGATCCCTTGTGTTTCCATATCATTCCTTAACACTCCTTGGCACATGTTGGTACACCTTAACACCTAGGACATCTTGGCATGTCAACCTGGCCTCTAGCATGCCTTAACATTGCCTATCATACATTGTCAATCCCTCCTTAGCACACTTGGAAGTCACTGACACTTCCAATCACAAACTCTTATTTGTTCATTTCCATGCATTTTGATGTATTGTTCCCTTGTGTTACCCTGGCACTCCTAGTTAACACTTCCTTGCACGCGTTGGCACATCTTGGCTGCATCCCACCCTAGAACTCTATCATTCTTTATTACTTCCAAGCATGCCTTGTCACTCCTCCTTATCACACATGGAACTCGTTGAAACTCCTTGTCACACACTATTATTCATTCATTTCCATGCATTATGACATAGTGCTACCTTGTGTTTCTCTATCACTCCATAACACTCCTTGGCACACATTGGCACACCCTAGAACTTGGCACAAATTGGCATGATTTCCTAGCACTTTATCATGCCTTGGAATTGCCTAACATACCTTGTCTCTTCCTCCTTAGCACACCTAGAACTTGCTAACACTGCCTCCTTAACACATGTCATGTCTTGGCAAGCCTGGCATGTGTTGGCACTATTTGGCACATATTAGCACACCCTACCACTTCTTGAAATGCCATAGCATTCCTTAGTATTCCTTCACTCCCTCATTGCCACGCCTGACACTCGCTGACACCCCCAACACACCCTCTTATTCATTCATTTCCATTCTTTTTGACTCGATGATTTATGTTTGATGGGGTGAATGTCTAGAAAGAGTTCCTTTAAGAGAATAAAAAAATTCTCTCACCATTACCGACATAAGTAATTGAGAGATTCTACTTCAGTGACATTAGGAAACTACACAATAGATTCTAAGAGTGGCATTTTTTATGGTTTTTTGTTATGGTGTGAGAATGGTAAGAATTGAGTGGTCAATAAGGTGTGTGAATGCTTAGAATACCTTCTCACTCTCTTCATGGCATGACAACTATCACTCATTGCCACTTCCTGACACACCCTCATATTCATTCACTTACATGTATTTTTGCATAGTGCTCCCTTGTGTTGTCCTAGTACTCCTTAACACTCCTCAACATGCATTCACACTCTCTTACCATCAACATGCATTAGCTCTCAATTATGCAATCTTTAATTTGGAGCCTTAACATTGTATTTTAGAAGTTATATTCCAATGATAAGAAGTGCAAACTCTGATGATTCCCTTCAAACTTTCATGTATTGTACCAATTAAACTATTGTGGCCCAAGTTAAGATACAATAAGCTACTCAGGTTTCCAAATGAAGCTAGAATAGTTCCTGTGAGGTAGTTAGCTAAGAGAGACAATACCGAAAGTTTTCTCATAATCTCAGGAGGGATTTGTCCTTCCAATAAATTCTTTGAAAAATGTACTATCAAATAATAAAGATGCTTGCCTTACCAGGTGCCATGTAACCTATGGAGCCTCTTAGCATGGTTGAAAGCATGTTTCCGCGAAGTTGTTGATTGATTAACTGTGTAATTCCAAAATCATTGATGTGTGCCTATGGTGATCAATTCCACACATGGAGTCTTTGGAGCTAGGAATTTCATTTTTCTAAAAAATGTTTGGGGTGTCACTGAATTGGTGGAATTCTCAAATTCATGACATTGTAAATTATGTAGGAGCTTTGTCGCTTTTATTATAGAGGCTAAGGTTTGCAAGGAGAATATAATGGCTCGTCTGGCTGTGTATGATCGACTCGCTATGACATCAATTTATAGCTCTTTGATATACTAAAGAGTATGGATTATATGAAATTGAATTCACCTTGAGATGGAGGTTGTTATGACTCTTGAAGCCTCATCCTTCTTCCTGTCGATGAAATTTTTTTGTTAGTTATCCCTTGGATAAGAACCACCATTTTCGTAAATTCCTATGACTCTTGACTCTTCAACAATGTTCCCATGTAGTTGTGCCCAAATTCCATAATTGTGCCCATTAAAATTTATAAGATATATCCTGAAACTCATAATGTTGATCCACTGATTTTATCCTAGATTTAGTTTGCAATTAGAAACCTAGAACCAATCCAGTAAACAAATATAACTTTTTAAGAGCATCTACGACTTTCATAAGACTTGTAGGCAACATGATACATCTCAAACCATTATCTTTAATACCATGTTGGAGAATCGAGGGATTTTGTATATTAGAAAACTTGTATTCTAAAATAGAGGTGGCGTCTAATTACATTATTACTCATAGAGGGACGCACTCATTCATATGGGTGAGGAATTTATTTCTTGCTCGACGAAAGAGAGAGCAAGGTGCGAAGCCGCTCGACTGATAAGGAGAGGAGCGGAGCCGCTTGTCCTTCTGAGGGCAAGGTAGATATGCGCTTTCAACCTGCCCATAGCACCAGGACTTCTCTCTCCATGGCACCACTGGTGAAGATCCGAGGACTAGGATAGATCCACATGACTTAACATATACGGAACTAGAGTGCCTTGGTTGGTGGTAGATCAACAAGTGTGAAACGTAGAGATATAGTTTTGACCTGACCCATACCATAGTAGCATTGGTTTAAAAGAGACTTGTATATTCTTCTTCATCGGAAAGGTTCAATGTATCTATGGCGGCGATATCATCATATAGGCTCATTCAAAATAGAACCACACTAAAGAAGATTCTATTTATAAGAACTACACCTAGAAATAGTTGTTTTAGTTAGTGATAAGTTAGATATAGAATATAACTTCTATTTCTTCTGCACTTAGGTAAACAAGCATGCATGGTTCATTTATGAGACTAGTTATAATGGCTCGTCTGGCTATGTATGATCGACTCGCTATGGTGAGTAGTAGTTATTATGCTCCAAACAATCTCTTATTTTATTTGTCTAGTTGCGAGGGAGGTTGTAACCAAGGCTAAGGGAGGGGGGAAAGGGATTAGCTAGCTTATTCGCTTTTAAGTCTCAAACAAAGAAGGTGAATCCACTTCTCTTTTTCATGGCAAGGACGTAGGGCTCTAAATAGTTAAGGAGAGCATTTAGCTCGTCTCGACCAAAGGGAGAAGAGGGCAAGGATGTCTCGATGCGATTCTCACATAGAGAAAGGAAGGAGTAAGGGGAATGGCGCACTTCAAACCGGTACTACCTCACCCAACTCCCAGACTGACAACCATAGCATGAAAGACACTACCTGACTAGTGTGAATGCCACTTCGGAAGATTACAAGTGGGACTACTTCTCTACTCTACCTTATGGCTAGTACCTTACGAAGAGCTTACTAAGGCAATACGTAAAGCAAGTAGAATGGATAAACACTCCTACAGACTTCTTTAGAGCTAGTACTCTTATTGCTCAGACCTACCAGAAGGAGTCCACATAGTATAGTGAGTAGTATGGCCTAAGACCTTATGGAAGTCCATATGGCTAGTACACTTCTTGGAAATATGGAATGGAATAAAATGACATCTATGATCTGGATTATTCCCCTTGTTGATGCCCAATTGGATATAACTTAGGATTAATATACCCCATTGGATTGGATTAGTACAAAGCCTTACTACTAGCCCATAGAGGAGACACTGCCTTAGGTATAAGATAGAGAGCTTTAGTTCTAGCCATTGATGCAAGTATCACGTATATATGCAGTATCATATGTTGTATATATCCCAACATAAATGCTTTCACGTATTTGAACTAATAAAGGGGACTTTGGTGGGAAAAAACCTACATGGATAAGTTGGGTAATCGGAGTGCCTCTCACACTAGGGACTATACTCCTCCCTCTGGCCTCTCCTATATGGAAACATTAGCAGAAGATTTTGTATTCTATCCGTGCCTACTTGGTTGGGTTCGGTGAACCTCACTATATCCATTTGTTGGTGGGAACTTGGCTCAACAGCCTCCCCTCTCTGAATAGCTCTATAGTCCCTTATCCCTGAGGTGTCTGGTCTCTATTTGTTGGTGCCTTGGTGGAATTGGTTTGCTAAAGAGGAGAGGCTGGTCAGGGTGGAAAAGTGTATATTCTCATTAGGATATGCTAATTAGAATATGGGTGGGTGCTAAGGATCACCTACCTCTTTAAAATGGCAAAGTGAAACGTAGAGATGCAACGTCCTATAGTGAAAAACATGTACAATGTCTTAATGACGGCATCCCGGCTTAGAGAAACCTCATCAAATGGAATTATTACTCAATAAGAAAATCCATATTGATTAGTTTTCCTGATTTCCTAAAAGCTATAGTCCACGACATGGAGCCTTAAGAGAATACATTGACTCCTGGCATCAAGTACCAGCATTGAGTGGTAAAGGTGAGTGGGGTATCGTGGCCCTATCCTTCCTCTCGGCCAGTGGTGAGGCTGTCCTCTATCCAACGCCTATATCGTGTGGCTTCCATCTATTGCCCCGAAAGTGCAAGAAAGCAAGCAATCAGCTCTTCAAAAGGTGTATCGAGAACAGTTCACATGTCTCAAACTGGGCATGGTGGGTGGGTGTCACTATGCTCCCATGAATGTTTTATTCAGGAAAGTTCCAAGCGAACTTGGCACTTGGTCTGAATCTGTTGGCTATGTGGGGTGGCCCCTCTTCCTCCTTCCCTTCCTTCAACCTCAAAGAAATCGACAGCATCCTGCTACCCCTAGGTAAATGACATGAAAAAAAGGGCATAGTGTTCAGTAAGAATCAAATCCATTTATGTGCCCCGATGTTGTGGTGGTTTTCCCATAAAAAGAAAAATGAGGTTTTTACAATTAAGAAAGTATTGTATTGAGCAGTTTTTCTTGATCTCCACACCACAATATGTTGATCTCTCGTTTATGGATTTCACATGGATTATTCCCCTTTATTCCCCATTGGATTAGTCTTGTCGGCTTATTGAATGAATTCGAGCAAGCTCTCCTATTGTATTCCTTCAAGCAAGGGATACTGCTAGAAGAAGGAAGTGAGCAGGCAAGGAAGACAAGCATACCAGCATGAAGCCAAGCCACTTATCAGAGTGAGGGGAACTTGTTCGGTGAAGCCAGAAGCACTTATATAGAGTATTGATTATCCCGTAATGATGTATATACAGAATGCCCTAAGCAAGAGCAAGGGATACCAGCACGCTTTAAGGCTAGGCATACACATAGGTAGAATATGCCTTTTTTCCTAGGATCGATCGACCACAGCACAACACCTCATGCTAGTTGTTCACAAATCCAGTACACAAGTAGCTCTAAGCAAGGAAGAAAAGCATACCTCCTGTATGCAATGCAATCCATAATTTATTCCTAAACTAGTCTGAGGGAGACCAGAGAAGAGAGTCAGACCTATTGGCAGTTGTTGTCTAAACCAATCCCAGCTGCCCTCGTAACTTAAGCCAGGCCAGGGAGCGATAAGCCAGGCAGTGACATTCCCCCCACTTATGAGATTTTGATTCATGGTTTGGAAAAATTCTCCATGGTGACAAAATTTTCTCGTGAGACTACTGCCCATATATTTGGTGAAAATCATTTATTGAGCAGCATAGACAGTCCATAAGAGAATTATTTACATAAAGATAATGGCGAGCATGGTAGTGGTCAAGCTATAAAACCAGAAAAAGAAATAGACAACTCAGTAGAAAGTCAACCAACTGTTTCTCTAGATGCTTTAGAGGTCAGTACATTATTTCCTAAAATATTACTCAATGTGTAATGATTCTAATGAGTTTGTTCCATTATTTCATTAATCTAAGGGGAAACCAATTATTGAAATATTTTGGATTGAGTATGTAGTTATTTTTTCCTTTTGAAATTTTTTGAATTTCAATAAAAAGAGGTAATGGTACATTTTGTAATAGCCATAGTTGACTTTGGACTGAAATATCCAGGATGCTCGTTTCCCCAGGAAAGACTATAAAAATGTCTACTGATAGGCTGGGCATTTACCCATTATTATCATAGAAATTTTCCTTTTGAACATTACTTCAAGAACTATATTTATATATAAACTTTTATGGAGTTACCAACATGCAATATACAAAATAGAACAGGATTAGATGTCAATCTGCCTGTGGGTAAGAGAGAATATCCCATCTCCTATTTGTCAGGTCATCAGCTATGGAGTTGCTCTGCCTGAAAACAAGTGTGAAGGAACATATTTTGGCAGGCTGCCATAACTATATTCGATCTCGTGTAGCATCTATGAGGGGGAAACAACAATATCTTGGAAAATAACTTTGTTCCTGGCAATCCATATTGACCAAAGAACTACTGCAGGAAGGGCTGGGTGTTCACTCACCTCTCTAGAATCTACCCACTTGCAATGTATCCTCAACATTTTCACTTGTCCAATTCCATTTTTCCTTTGTTATAAAATTACAACATCCCAGACTATTTTGGAAAAATGTCATTTAAGGAACAAGTGGTTTACAGTTTCTCCCCGTTATTTTCAAAACAAACATATGCTAGATTATAATTTATCCATCATATTTATATACAGAGTTCAACCCTTTAAACCTCAATTAGTTTCATGCCACAGTGACTTATAAAAAATGAAATAGCATCTCTACACCAAATCTATCTATATCACGAGAATTTTCCAAAACAATTTAGCTGTTTGCAAGAACTGTAGGATAGCAATCATCGACTAATGAATTGATACACTGTTTGAACATGGTTGTAAATTAAGTAGCCTAGGAAGCTGATCATGTCTGGAACATTTTCTGACTATATTATCTTATTAAATTCATAATTCAGTCATGGAAATTGATATTGTAATATGTTCAGTACAATGGTATGACCGAAGCAAATGTTTCTGCAATATTTCGTCTTTTTAGGTCTGCTGATGATGCCAATGTATTTCTTGTAAATGACATTCAAGATCTGCTTCAGGTAATTACCTTCTGAGGCTATACCCTAAAGCTCATTTTGTGTCTATATTTTTAATCCCCGGTTTTTCTTGAGATTCATTTTTGCTAAAAGGAAATTCCATGTCATAGGTTGAATTTTGCAATGTCTGGATTGTTGTTTTGCTGCAGAGAAGTCTAACATATTTGGAACTACCTGGAGCACTTCTAGTTGCAAACATCAGATCTTCTCTTCATATAGAAGCACCAGCTCCTTCTATTCAGAACACATCGGATACTACCAATCAAAACTACCAAGATAAAATTTATGGTGGTTTGAAACATGGTGGGGTTCAAAATGAGCGCTTGAGGGGTCCTGCTCGTGAGATTTTGATTTATGCTTTGGAAAATTTCTCCATGGTGACAAAATTTGCTCGTGAGAATACTGCCCATATCTTTGGTGAAAATTGTTTATTGAGCAGCATAGACAATCCAGAAGAGAATTATTTACATACAGACAATGGTGAGCATGGTAGTGTTCAAGCTATAAAACCAGAAAAAGAAATGGACAACTCAGTAGAAAGTCAACCAGCTGTTTCTCTGGATGCTTTACAGGTTAGTACATTATTTCCTGAAATATTACTCAATGTGTAACGATTCTAATGATTTTGTTCCACTATTTCATTAATATAAGGGGAAACCAATTATTGAAATATTTTGGATTGAGTATGTAGTTATTTTTTCCTTTTGAAATTTTTTTAATTTCAATAGAAAGAGGTAATGGTACATTTTGTAAAATTCATAGTTGACTTTGGACTGAAATATCCAGGATGCTTTTTTCTCCAGGAAAGACTATAAAAGTGTCTACTGATAGGCTGGGCATTTACCCATTATTATCATAGAAAAATTCCTTTTGAAAATTACTTCAAGAACTATATTGATATATAAACTTTTATGGAGTTACCAACATGAAATATACAAAATAGAACAGGATTAGATGTCAATCTGCCTGTGGGTAAGAGAGAAGACGCCATATTATTTTTGTCGGGTCATCATCGATGGAGTTGCTCTGCCTGAAAAAAAAGTATGAAGGAACATATTCTGGCAGGCTGCCATAACTATATTTGATCTTATGTAGCATCTTTGAGGGGGAAACAACAATATCTTGGAATATAACTTTGTTCCTGGCAATCCATATTGACCAAAGAACTACTGTAGGAAGGGCTGGGTGTTCACTCACCTCTCTATCATATACCCACTTGCAATGCATCCTCAACATTTTCACTTGTCCAATTCCCTTTTTCCTTTGTTATAAACTCACAACATCCCAGACTGTTTTGAAAAAATGCCATTTAAGGAACAAGCGGTTTACATTTTCTCCCCGTTATTTGCACAACAAACATATGCTAGATTATAATATATCCATCATATTTATATACATAGTTCAACCCTTTGAACCTCAATTAGTTTCATGCCACAATGACTTATAAAAAATGAAATAGCATCTCTACACCAAATCTGTCTATATCAGGAGAATTTTCCAAAACAATTTAGCTATTTGCAAGAACTGTAGGATAACAATCATCGACTAATGAATTGATACAAAGTAGAAATAATTGATACAGTGTTTGAATATGGTTGTAAATTAAGTAGCCTAGGAAGCTGATCATGTCTGGAACATTTTCTGACTATATTCTCTTATTAACTTCATAATTCAGTCATGGAAATTGATATAGTAATATGTGCAGTACAATGGTATGACCGAAGGAAATGTCACTGCAATATTTCGTCTTTTCAGGTCTGCTGATGATGCCAATGTATTTCTTGTAAATGACATTCAAGATCTGCTTCAGGTAATTACCTTCTGAGGCTATACCTTAAAGCTCATTTTGTGTCTATATTTTTAATCCCTGGTTTGTCTTGAGATTCATTTTTGCTAAAAGGAAATTCCATGTCATAAGTTGAATTTTGCAATGTTTGGATTGATGTTTTGCTGCAGAGAAGTCTAACACCTTTGGAACTACCTGGAGCACTTCCAGTTGCAAACATCAGATCTTCTCTTCATATAGAAGCACCAGCTCCTTCTATTTAGAACACAATGGATACTTCCAATCAAAACTACCAAGATAAAATTTATGATGGTTTGAAACATGGTGGGGTTCAAAATGAGTGCTTGAGGGATCCTGCTCGTGAGATTTTGATTCGTGGTTTGGAAAAATTCTCCATGGTGACAAAATTTGCTCGTGGGACTACTGCCCATATCTTTGGTGAAAATCGTTTATTGAGCAGCATAGGCAGTCTAGAAGAGAATTATTTACATACAGATAATGGAGAGCATGGTAGTGGTCAAGCTATAAAACCAGAAAAAGAAATGGACAACACAGTAGAAATTCAACCAGCTGTTTCTCTGGATGCTTTACAGGTCAGTACATTATTTCCAGAAATATTACTCAATGTGTAATGATTCTAATGATTTTGTTCCACTATTTCATTAATATAAGGGGAAACCAATTATTGAAATATTTTGGATTGAGTATGTAGTTATTTTTTCCTTCTGAAATTTTTTGAATTTCAATAGAAAGAGGTAATAGTACATTTTGTAATAGTCATAGTTGACTTTGGACTGAAATATCCAGGATGCTCTTTTCCCCAGGAAATACTATAAAAGTGTCTACTGATAGGCTGGGCATTTACCCATTATTATCATAGAAAATTTCCTTTTGAACATTACTTCAAGAACTATATTGATATATAAACTTTTATGGAGTTACCAACATGCAATATACAAAATAGAAAAGGATTAGATATCAATCTGCCTGTGGGTAAGAGAGAATACCCCATCTCCTTTTTGTCAGGTCATCAGTTATGGAGTTTCTCTGCCTGAAAACAAGTGTGAAGGAACATATTTTGGTAGGCTTCCATAACTATATTCGATCTCGTGTAGCATCTTTGAGGTGGAAACAACAATATCTTGGAATATAACTTTGTTCCTAGAAATCCATATTGACCAAAGAACTATTGTAGGAAGGGCTGAGTGTTCACTCACATCTCTATCATCTCTACCCACTTGCAATGCATCGTCAACATTTTCACTTGTCCAATTCCCTTTTTCATTTTTTATAAACTCACAAAATCCCAGACCGTTTTGGAAAAATGTCATTTAAGGAACAAGTGGTTTACAGTTTCTCCCTGTTATTTGCACAACAAACATATGCTAGATTATAATTTATCCATCATATTTATATACAGAGTTCAAAACCTCAATTAGTTTCATGCCACAATGACTTATAAAAAATGAAATAGCATCTCTACACTGAATTTGTCTATATCAGGACAATTTAGCTATTTGCAAGAACTGTAGGATAAAAATCATCAACCAATGAATTGATACAGAGTAGAAATAATTGATGCACATTTTAAACCCTAGTGCCATTCTTAGACACATTACTTTCTGGACAAATAACATTTTTTTACAAACTGAATATTATGATTTATAATCTTGAAACTTCCTTTTGTACTAGTTGGCTTGGTTGTATTATTCCATTATTAGTCCCTGGAATTTTGTCCTATTTCATTACCTCTTATCATCTAAGCATGACTTGAATAGGATTATTGTAGATGAAATTTATAGATAGAGTACATTACTTCTCCTACAGTGGGTCTTAGAAGTTATATGCTTTTCCAAGAAATAAAATTTGCTTCCAATCGTCAATAGTATCTCTATTAGCATCAATATTTTCAATCAATGTGTTCTTGGATCGAACCAATCAGCTGCGGGTACTACAATATCAAACTCTTCAAAAGCTTGCTATAGGATATTTCCCTATATTGGTCAACTTTATTCTTGATCACAAGCTTCTTTGGTGTTTCTTTCAAACTTCAAGTAGTATAGTATCCATTAAGATCTAACTTCTCCTTTTGTGCTTTCATTTAATCGGATTATTTTTTCCTCCTTAATCTTCATTCTTTTCCATGTTCTTCAAATTCTTCGAATTGCTAATCAAGCTTAGATAGATCTTGTCTTGACTTGCAGGCTTTGTTAGAACTTAGAAGTCTATGAAATAACAAAAATAGTCAAAGCATAAAGATAATAGTAATAGTTGTAATCAAGGAGATGTAAAATTCTTATCTTTTGAAAAGGGTTAGCTCCCTCTTAATCTTGGACCTATTCACCAACCTAGTTCTTACATTAGCATGGTGTCATTATTAACAAGAGTTAGATCTAATTTTTACTACGAAAATGATTAGATAGGGTTTTGTTCCTAGGGTTCATCTTAGTCCAAACTAGTGAGTTAGCTGCAAAGCCCTAGAGTCTTTATTGAGAATCCTTCTATACATGAGATTTTCATTCCTTGATCATAAATAAATTAGCAAAGAAATACCTCAAATTTTATAATAACAATGATTTCTAAAATATATCTACACAAAACTTATTACTATCTTTCAAGAGATCATTATCTTAGCATTGCTACTATTGACATTGAGCATAGTTTACATGTACCTCTTTTAACTTCCCCTGTTCTCCATTATTGCCTTCGAGTATGGTACTACTATATTGTATGTTGTAACTTTTTGGGGCTGCTTCAAAAGATATGCTTACGCTAAATTCAAACTTCTCTATCCATACAGTTTTGGAACTTGGTCTTCACATTAATCTCACTAATTGGTCCTTCAAGCTCGGCTATAAGCCACAGAGATATCTTTGAGCTGCTTTCAGTGTCCTTTATCTTTCAATATCAAATAGGTCGGCTTCAAGAATTGAATTCGTCTTTCTTTTATGTATGAGAAGGGTGCTATTTTCACAAACTTGTGTCACGTATTCCTATACCCTGACAGTCCTTATGAAGAGATATAATGTTGCTACATATTCTAGTGTCACATAGATGGGCATTATATCATCATAATAAATTCTGTCACGAAGTAGCATCCCTCAGGTTTTCACACAGGATGCCACTAAACTCTAATTCTTGATGATTCAAAAAGCTTTGTATGTCTTTGTGTAGTTCAGATCACAAATATACATGTTCTACTTGTCATAGATATGCTAAAAATTTTCACAAATGTAAATTATGTCATTAAGTGTAGCTTCAGACTTGGAATTGATCAGAATCTTGGCTTTTATTCATAGTGATGATTTTGGTCTCTTCTACAGACTATGTACCTTAGTATTTGGGTCCTATAGCATAGAGTAGATCACAGACTTTTGATTCATTTTGCACAAAGGTATAGAGATGCTCAGTCCTTTATGTCATAGATAAGACTTGTTTTACATGTTTTTAAGTTCATCATCTGTACGTTTAAATGCCTCAGTGATGATCCACATGGTTTTTGTTTCTTTTAACTTTAGATCACAATACACTTCTATCCTTCGTCTCACAGTGCCACAGATTTGCATTGATTATGAAGATGATGGTCTTTATAGATATCAAAGATGGATAGTCTCCCAAATGAGTCGAGCTGCCTTATATCGTGTTAGATAGACCTTGTATCATTTCATGTGCTGTCATCATTGATGCCTTGAATCTTCAAATATTTTTTGCTACAGTAAGCTTCATATACCTCATAGAAGTGTCACAGAACCTTTTTGTATTGATCGAAGAATAGTACCACAGATATTCATTTTTCCGAAACAAACTTGCTTCAATCATTTTGGAAAATTTGGACTTGTTCATACTCTCATACTAGCCTTTGAACTCAGCAGTAATACATGTTAGCTACAGTATTTTGGTTACTCAAACTATACAAATATCATAAATACACTTGGTCTTTTTGATTCAGAAAGGAGCGCACATTCATGCTCAGATTGCCACTACTATTATCATTGAGCATAGTTTACATGTACCTCTTTTAACTTCCCTTGTTCTCCATTATTGCCTTCGATTATGGTACTACTATATTGTAAGTTGTAACTTCTTTGGGCTGCTTCAAAAGATATGCTTACGCTAAATTTGAAGTTCTCTGTCCATACAGTTCTGCAACTTGGTCTTCACATTGATCTCACTAATTCGTCCTTCAAGCTCGGCTATAAGCCACAGAGATATCTTTGAGCTTCTTTCAGTGTCCTTTATATTTCAATATCAAATAGGTCGGCTTCAAGAATTGAATTCGTCTTTCTTTTATGTATGAGAAGGGTGCTATTTTCACAAACTTGTGTCACAGATTCCCTATACCCTCAGAGTCCTTATGAAGAGATATAATGCTGCTACATACTCTAGTGTCACAGAGATGGGCATTATATCATCATAATAAATTCTGTCACGAAGTAGCATCCCTCAGGTTTTCGCACAGGATGCCTCTAAACTCTGACTCTTGATGATTCAAAAAGTTTTTTATCTCTTTTTATAGTTTAGATCACAAATATACATGTTCTAATTGTCATAGAGATGCTCAGACTTTTCAAAAATGTAAATTCTGTCATTAATGTAGCTTCAGACTTGGAATTGATTAGAGTCTTGGATTTTATTCATAGTGATGATTTTGGTCCCTTCTATAGACTATGTACCTTAGTCTTTTGGTCCTGTAGCATAGAGTAGATCACAGACTTTTGATTCATTTTACACAAAGCTATAGAGATGCTCAGTCCTTTATGTCACAGATAAGACTTGTTTTGCATGTCTTTAAGTTCATCATTTGTACATTTAAATTCCTTAGAGACAATCCACATGGTTTTGGTTTATTTTAAATTTAGATCACAATACACTTCTATCCTCCATCTCACAGGGCCACATATTTTCATTGATTACGAAGATGATGGTATTTTTAGATGTCAAAGATGGAAGTCTCCCAAACAAGTCAAGCTGCCTTATATAGTGTTAGATAGACCTTGTATCGTTTCATGTTGGTGTCATCATTGATGCCTTGAATCTTCAAATATTTGTTGCTATAGTAAGCTTCAGATACCTCATAGAAGTGTCACAGAACCTTTTTCTATTGATCGAGAACAATACCTCAGATATTCATTTTTTCCCAAACAAACTTGCTTCAATCATTATGGAAATTTTGGACTTGTTCATACTCTTAGACTAGCCTTTGAACTTAGTAGTAATAGATGTCAGCTACAGTATTTTGGTTACTCAAACTATACAAATATCATGAATACACTTCGTTTTTTTTATTCAGAAAGGAGCGCACAGTCATGCTCAGATTGCCATTGAAAGTATTGTCACAGTAGGTTGTCTTCTTTTAATAGATTTCATATAAGCCATTTGATTTTTCTTTGAGTACTTTGTAGATTATCAAGATAATCACTTGTATGCTTATCATAGGAGAAGGTGCCTCTGAAATTCACATTAGTATAGGAAACTTACTTCATAAATCAACATAGAGACTCAAATATGTGTACCTATGCCAAATATTTTGATGACAACAGAGATATGTATTTCATCCTTGATTTACAGAGATAATTCCATAGAGTCTTTGCATGTATTATAGGTCCCTTTTTCTAGCCCTTATGTATTTTGGTCCTTCCTTTATTGATGAGCTTGGTTCATAGGAATATTGATGTCTTTTTTCAACTTGAATCACAGAGGTACTGTGCCTCTTTCAATTCGTATTTTAAGGAAAGGATGTCATAGAATTTGTATGATACTTTGCTTAAGGTGCCACAGGGATAAGCAAATAAGCCAAAAAAATGTTATCTTCAATATTCCTTTCCTTCAACCTAGCTCTGATACCATGTTGAGAAATCAAGATGCTTGTAGATTAGGGTAGATTTCTCTTAACTTGATAATTAATTGTGAATGTTTGTTGGCTTCTTGTTATTTATGTTATCTTTTTCATCAAGAAATTACTGAAAGTACAAAACATGAAGATCACAAAGAGACAAAGAACACAAGAATTAGGATCCAAGCCAAGGCAAAACCCCACAAGGGAGAAAACCCAAGAAAATCCTCTTCTTACAGAATTATATCAAAGTGAGATATCCAAGACCCAAGACCAAGACTGAGACTACCACAAAGACCCAAGTCAACCCTCCTCCCATCCATTTCCAAAAAATCATCTCAACAGAAGTCAGCGCTGGTCAAATCTAAGAAAATATGGTCATCTCCTAAAATTTCGGGCCTGCAATACCACAAAAATTAACTCAAAAAATTTCCATGCGTGAACAGAAACTAGGGCAGAAAAAAAAAAATTTCTCTCCTTTTACTTTCGCTGAAATTCTCCTCCTTGCACAGAAATCAAAGTGATGGATGGATGATAAAATGAGATTGAACTATCTTGTATTTATACATGTCCAGGAGGTCGAATGGTTGCCTCTTTAGGCCATCTTGTCCAGGAGGGCCGACGTGGTCTTTGTGGTGACACTTTTCACTCTTTGACTTGAAAAATAAAATTTCTTTTTCTTTTACAAGTCCAAATGGGACCTTGACTCAATTACATTTCATTGACTCATGATAAATTTTCTCTTGACTCAATTGACCCTAAAAGCACGAGAAACATGCTTTGATTAGAAATAAAATAATAATAACAATGAATATAACAAAATTATAAATACATCAATAATACATTTGAATTACATCATGAATACCGACGCTAGTTACATTTTCAATAGGGTCATTTAATTAGAAAAGGACATTACAGTCCCCCCTTCCTGACATTGCTTGTTCTCAGGCAATTGAACATTCGTGTATTCCAAGATCTTTTCTTGCACATATGCAGCCCACTTTAAAATTTCATGAGTATATTTTAAGGCTTCATTCACTGTGTTGTGATTTCGTGCCTTCATTTTCCATATAAACAACTTATGGCTACTAAGAGATGCATAGAGATCCTTGAATTTCATTGCCACATAATAGTAAGCTTGATGGTCTAGTGACTAATTGTTGTGGTGTGCCTCCACTGGACTGAAATCCTTAAACTACTCACATACAGTAAGTGGCAGTCTGTTAATTTTCTCCTAAAAATGTCATATTTATTTAGTAATAGAATGAATGGTGTATCTCTGAAACATGAATGCTCCACAACATTCTCAAAAAGTTCTTTACTAAAGGTCATCTTATTTCTCAGCCCACTTTTGGTCATATTCACTTATAGCAACACAAAAGATTATAGCTCGTACATTCTCAAATATTTCCAGCCACTTACAACCTTCATTTAATCCTTTAGTATTTACTCTAATAAGCTGATACTTCACAATTGGAGTTGGACAATCAAATTTTTCATTATAAGGTTCTGACATTGGACTACGATCATTAGTTGAAAATTCTATAAATGCTAACCCATTACTCTGAGTCACTCCAGCATATAAAATGTGAAATTCTAACAGATTGTATGCATTACTTGATACCTCAATAGCCCATTCCTAGAAGTGACCAACAACATCAGGGAGAACATGTAGCTCATTTCTTCTTGCAAACGTAGCCTGAATTGCAGGGTCCCTCCACATTTCATCAACTATTGGGGCATACTCACATGTTGCAGCTGGGAAAAAACCATCTAAATCCCCCATTTCCATAATTTCCAGAAGCCAATTAGAAAAAAATTTCAATTTTGGATTGAGACAGTAAGTACATTGAGCAGCTTCTTTATCATCACTTTCATCTGAGGCAGAAACTTGTTCATGTACACTGGAACCATCCATATTTGCTAAGCTTTCCTCCTCAAAATTCTCACACCCCTCAAGAAATATGAAAAGGCATTTATATATGTTTCCATGTATCATCACTTCGATGTTTTGCAGCTCCTCCTATGAAAATTTCTCACCCTTGTAGAGAAATTTTTTCTGCTTGAAAATTGTACTAGCACCAGAGCCTTCATATCCAAGTAACAAGAGATTTTGAATCTTCTTCTGCTTCAAGCATTGTTGGACAAAACTACTGGAATGATTATCTTTATTTTCCCTCGAGCCATGATAGTTACTCTGAGGGGTAGGTAACGATAATAAGGAGCATATCAACCTTGTTGAGAAATAAGGGCATTTAATTCAATTTTTCTTTCATGATAATTAATTGTGAACTTGTTATGCTTCTTTTAATTAGATCTTATCTTTGTTATCTTATTATTTCTTTCATCAAGTCAATTATCAAAACACAAGAGACACAAAGTTTAGGCTCTTCAAGCCAGGGCCAAAACCTCTCCCTCTTGGAGAGGAAAACCCAAAAGCAATTTTTCTTATAGATCTTCCATTGACGAGTACCATAACCATGAAATAGACCCTTGACACCAGTATGCCTCCAAGACCCTTGTCACTGCTCTTCTCGGCTTCTCTAGATGATCTCTTCTTTCTGCACTGCACTGCACCTTTACTAGGGAAGCTCGGTCCCTAGCCTAGCAGCCCCAAACTATGTGCTTCTTCTTGGCTTCCTTTGATCTTATCCTTAGCTTCCTAAAGTCTTCTTCTTGGCCTACTTCCAACATCCTTTGGACATATTTGAAACTCAATACCGAGCCTTTCTTCATGTTGTTGTAGCCTTCCTCTTTACTATGATTACCTTCGGCCTCCCTGAGATATGCGAGGTAAACTTGAGAACCAAAACAAAGATATGATAAGACTTTCTTCCTTTGATAGCACACCTTCTTTCTTGACCTAATCATAGATCCTTTCATCGTTGTATTACCTTCTTCACGCATTATTCTACGCACTAGAAGAGAGACTCATCTTTTGCTGTGATAGCCTTCCATTTGAAATGTGCGAGGTGGTATAGACCCAGAAAAAAGGTAAGTATACCTCTTATTTTCTTCCTAGACTAGCCTCCTATTCTCGCATCAATGTAGACCCAAACTTCGCTCTTCTATCAGAGACATGATCCGAAATTGCTTACACCATAATGAGGCTGCATCATCCTTTATATAGTGACTAGATTTAGCTTGTAGGTCGACATGAGGTTTGTGTGTAAGCCGACTTCATCAAGGAGAATATTCACCATCTTTAAGCCAACTTGTGGAGCATATTGACAAGGTCTTGAAGGCATACATTTACATCAATAAATTGTCTTTATCAGTGTAACACCAATTCATATACATGAATCTAAATTATATATATTTATGACAAGATGAAAAACCCCTAAAATACATCAAAGAAGTCTTTGACCTATAATAAAAAAATCCTTGCTCATGAAACCCATCATGCACAAGTATTACAAAATACATTTTATTGTATTTGTCTTCTTCATTACATAAATTCATAATTACAAGTCATTATGAAGATCTAACTTAGTTACACATTACAACATTCCCTCTTAACTAGGGAGGTATTCATAATGGTACATGGTCACTCTCAATCTAAATAATCTCATAAGAATAATTCGATTGGTAATACATCTGTTATAGCATCTTATTAACCAGCATTGTCATAGTGCAAGGCCTTGTTTAACAACTCCATCTCTTCATGAGACCATGAACTACAATGCTGGCGAGACCAATTATTATATAAATCTTCATCATTGTCTCCAAGTTACATAATCCACTCGTGTGTTTACCAAGTATGACCTCATAGGACTATTCTTTTGGGGATAGCTAATCCTCAAAGGATACTTGTCCTTTCACGACTACTCTTACCTTGGATACCCTAATACATCCCCAAAAGAGTATCAGATGCCAAATGATTATCCAATGCCACATTCTATCTTCCAGGTGAAGACCAGAATGATACGTCTATGTCTGCCTCTTAATTAGGGAGGACATACCCATTCCTATCAAGGAATGTTCTCAAGCTCCCTATTTTCCAAGGACTTGTCAAGGCTCCCTCTTAGCCAAGGACTTGTCCAGGCTCCTAGGGACTTGCTTCCAAGTTTCTACCAGGTAAGAAACTTATTACCAATCCCCCTCTTAATCAGGGATCTATAGTAGCAATGATGAAAACAGCGAGTTGCTCATGAAGAACTAATTTCTTTGATGTCATGAATTTATTCGTTGTTGAGGAGTCTTCATCTTTGGGATATCCTCATTAGGGCTCAAGTCACCCATCACTTCTCATGTTTTTCCGAAAGTGATCCATCAATTTTTCATCTCGTCTACCTTCATATCATGCTAATTTCCTTCGAACCATACTTCTTCTAAGGATCTTACATCTTGTAATATGGTTATCAACCTGTGGAAGACATATACTTCCCTTTGGTTGCCCTGAATGAGCTCATCAGATATTATTCAATTATAAATATGAATACTTAAATCAAAATTTATCTTAGTGATGATCTTTCACCATGACATCCTTCTTGTAGGAATCTACATCCTTTTTTCATCTCCTAAAGATATGTATAGTCAAGGGTCTCTATCTTTTCCAGACTTCTATTAGAGTCCACATATCTTCCCTGGAGATCTCCTAGTCAAGTCTTCTTGGCTTCCTTGGATGTTAATTGCTTCTTTCCATGGTTGTACTTCCCATGATATCTTCCTTTTTCTTTCTCAACAATTTTATTTCATTCCCAAGAACTTCCATTGTGCAGTTCCTTGATAATGTACAACCACCTCATATTCCATATGAGGACATATTATCTCGATTTCATCTAGTGTAGATCATGCCCTTTTGGCAACCTGCGAGTCATAAGATTTTCTGCCTTCTATTTTGATCATACTTCTAAAGATAGAAGTATACTACCTACAACCACATGGCATGACTTCATAGCATCCAGTGTCAACATATATATACATATACCTCATTCTTTTCCTTTTGAGTCATCTTGTAGCAAGTTTCCTTGGAATGAAAGAGTTTCATTTTCTTGATCTGCTTCATCAATATGTCATCATATTCTAATCCCAAAATTTTGTAAGTTAGAATTCTTGATGAAACCTTTTGCTTTCTTCCTAACTAGTAAATCCAAAGAGGATTCCATTAGAAAATGTCAACACCTGTTTCCATATTGATTATTGAATGATGACCCTTGATCTAGATGAATGCCTTACATAAATATTGTTTTCAGTGAGGTTCCTAGGAGCCACTTCTTTCATGGCACTCTTGTTGACTGTTGTGGTCTTATTCCTTGGAAGGTTTTATCAACACGATTTCCATGCAAGCTATTATACATTGTCTTGAAAATTCCCTATTTTTGCAGAGAAGTTAGCATCATGCTAGTGATTAATTTGAAATTGTATTTTAGTGGAAAAATTCACTGCTTTTTGGTGGAATAGTTCATAATTTATTTTGATCTTTTTTTGCAAGTGTACTAGTCACGATAATAAATGTGTGGTTTACTTCAGAGAGTTCCCAATTCTTTCTAGATACTTTTTTCATCATTTGCTTTGAATAATTCTCTAGTGCTTTACCTTCATATTTTATCCCCTGCACAATTGCTCCTGAGGTCCATGTTATGTTTATTGGTTGTTTCTGTGGAAAATTTTTCTTGAGGTTCTACAAGGTAAATCCAAATGAAAAAAAATAATATTTTACATATTGATATTTGTTCAAGACATTCTTGTGTGATACTTGAATTTCATAAATCTAGATTTCTATTTCGTGATCTATATCAATATATAAGAACATACCCATGGATTGTTCATATTTCTCAAACTATGGAGTTGTTCCTTTCCTGTTGCATGTTCTTTTATATTGTTATGCTGTGATTCAAATTTTTAGTTGTGCTTTCCAATTATTCTCCTACGTAGTACATGCTTTGTTATATTATATCAAAAGTTATTCTTATTGTCTTTTTATTATGTATATTGAACATGTTATTTCTAACAACTTTTGATCTTCCTAGATTTTGAATTTCCTTTGGTGTATCTTTGCACTTTTAGGGGAGATTGCTAGTTTAAAGTCTAATTTTTTAAAGGGTGCTAGCTCAATGGAAGAGCACCTGCTTTACAATCAGGGGGTTGGTGGTTTGATTCCATCGTGCCTTGATATTCATAGGGAATGAGGATGATCAATTTTTGGTGACGGATGATCTTTTGACCATCACCAATGAGCTTATGGTGACATTTTTCTACCCTCACCAAAATATTAAATAGTGACGATCAATGAACGCCACCATATATACGCATCAATAGTGACGACCATTGAAGTTCCGTCACCATAAATCTTTCTTGTTGTTATGAAATGGTGAGAGTCATTGTTTGTCATTATAGTCATTATTTGTGATGGACCTTGATGTCACCAATGAGTTTATGGTGATGGTCAATGAACGTCGCCATATATATGCACCAATAGTGACGACCATTTAAAGTCCATCACAAAAAAATGTTGTTGTTCATATGAAATGGTGACAGTCACTATCCGTCATTATAATCAATATTTGTGAC
The DNA here is from genome assembly GCA_034641835.2 of Pinus albicaulis. Taxonomy (NCBI): domain Eukaryota; kingdom Viridiplantae; phylum Streptophyta; class Pinopsida; order Pinales; family Pinaceae; genus Pinus; species Pinus albicaulis. Next base: position 493,149,833 of record CM076576.1, read on the forward strand.
AGACCTTGAATGTCACCACAACACATACTTTTGGCGATGCCACCTTTGGTGACGTTTAGTTTTTGGTGACAGAGGCTATTGTTCGTCACCATTGCTCATATGAAATGATGACAATCACTATCCGTCACTATAAATCATTATTGGTGACGGACCTTGAATGTCACCACAACACCTATACTTTTGGCGACGCCACCTTTGGTGACGAAGGCTCTTTTGACCCTCACCAATGAGCTTATGGTGACCATTTTCACCCCTCACTAATGTCCTTTTTTCTTTTAGTGCCACCATGTAGAGATGGAAATCAAACTCTGCATGATGAGCAATATTATAAGGAGGAAAATGCAGGAAGTTGTCAAGTAAGTACAAAATTCCTTCCTCTATCTTTTTCCTCACTCTTAATAGAGAATTACAAGAAAGTTTCAAATAGGAAGGAGGAGGAATGGTCTAATGAGTCAGTTGAGGAAAAGAGGGATGATACAAAACCTATTTCAGATCCAGAAGTTATCCCCCTGATTCATCTTGGACTCACATAATTTGAAGTAGAGGAGTAACCAATACCCCTTGAGTCTTTACCCTTATGTCTCAATTCACTTCAGATTGTTAAAGAGAATCTAGATCACATTCTAGTTGATAATCGCAGGAGAAGAGAACTCTCTCACCAATCAGATGAGGAAATCAAGGATGATAAAATACTTTTATTATATCCAGGGGTTCAGCCCTTGAGTTATTTTGAATGTTAAGTAGCAAATGAAGTCACAGAGTCTAAGGCAAATGATGAAGTGATCAAGTTTGATTCTATACCTTTGTGCTTTAATGCATTTCAAATTATAAAATGGAATTGGGATCATATTCTGGCTAATAATTATAAGAGAAAATGTGAGGTCTCAGAAGAACCAACACTACCATGTAAAGCATCACATGATCCAATCGCAGATGCGTTGGATGGCCTCAGCTTTCAAAGCAATATTCTTGTGTTCCTAATGCTCTCAAAAGTTGTTATGTTATGGATATGGTCAGACAATGTTCCCCATTATCTGATTCAGCAAAAGTAGTGGCACAACACTCATTAGGCAACATGCAAACATGTTCCGAGTTGATTGAAGACCAAGACAACACATATGCAATACCAGTATATGAAGCTGAGTTGGTTGAGTCAGAATACCGAGAAATAAATCGAGAATATCTTGATCCAGTGGCTGTCTATATGGAGGAATTATTCTTTACAAAGCCAACACATATTTCTGGCATGTCAGTTGTTTTTCAAAGGTACCAAGATCCATGTAAACAAGATCAGGCCAGAAATTTCTATCAAACACCACTGGTAGATTGGCCTTTGAATATGGTGAAGAGCAGTGGAAGAAAGGAGTCATCCAGGCAATTGTTTGAATGGGTACACTTGCATTAATGTATCATTTAAAAAGGTAGTAATTTCAATAGAATAGGGTAGGTAGGGGTGCAAATAATCTCAACCCTATGAGCATATTTCAAATTTTAGTTTAGATTTCTTTTCATTTTCATATCAGTGTGTTTCAGACTTTAGTTTCAACACAGTTCTAGTCTCACCATTCAAGTTTTCAAGGTGCAGTAGTATGTTCAACTTGATAAATTGTAGTGGATAAGTTTAATTGTAGTTTCAGTTCCGTTTTGAGTATGCTAATAAGCTAGCGGGCCAAGCATGTGGTCTATTTTTATCAGTCTAAGTCAGGAGGAACAATCATCTAGTTTCCAGTCACTAAGTTTCCAGACAGATCAAGGTACAAGTTGTGGGATCAACCAATGGATCAGGCTACTAATCTAATGTGTTCTTGACACCTCCTGAAGGAGCTTCCATCCCCAGCTGGAGCCACTATTAGAACCCTGTAATTATAATATCACAAGGTGACTGTGTATTTTCTCTTTAAAAAAATTTCATACTATACATATATGTCAATATTCAAAATCTTTTCCAAAGCAAGAATCAAAGGAAACAAAGGCAACAGAGAGGAAAGGAGCAACATTAGACCATTAGCAAAGACAAAGGGAGAAAATAAACAGTTAAGGAAAAAAAAACATCAAAGGCAGAGTCATGAACGTGTTGGGTGGAGTCGTGAATGTGATTGATTCAAGTCGTGCACGTTTGGGTCGAGTCGTGAATGCTTAAGCGGGTCAAGTAGTGAACGAGTCAAAATATTACCGAACAAAATAAGAAACAAATGTACATGACCAAAGAAATAAAATCGACAAACCACAACAAAGGAGCAAAAAGGACCGTTGGATCTAAGCTTTGATCAACGACGGAGATTGAATCACATCATTGCATTACAAACCATTTTTCATTTTATTTGCCTCTAAAAACATTAAAATTCACCCATTTCTGCCTTTTCGCTTTATATTCCTACTTTACCTTTTTCACCACTATATCATTGTTCTATCTCTGCTCTCTAGATTTCCCCAGTTGCGATTAAAGTGGGGCCATTCTCCCTGACACGTCACCCTTCCTGCACCATCCATCGCAAGATCACAACTTTACCTGTTCAACCATTTTTTCACATGCCAAATATTATAACTTGCCATTTGAAGTGCTCGCAATGTATTTTGTTTAACTTGTGATGCGGTTGGCCCCACCACAGCAGCTTCGCCCCCGCTTCAAGTTGTTTGAAATACATTGATATATCATGAAACCTCGTAAAATTTACCTTACTGTAGAAAACATTCTCTGCTTTATAACTTCGCCGATGCGGTGAGCTCCATCTTGCCACATCATCCTCCAATCCCTGCCCTTCGCACTTCACATCTTTTGGAGTTTACCTTTGCTGCTTAATGTTAAGATTTTCTATCTGTGGGTTGCAGTCCGGTCCCACCTTACCCTCCACGTCACCCCCGTACTTCGCATCGCATCACCAATTCCATTTCTTATAACTTAAACTATAAAACATGCGATGTGCAATTTTCTATGGACGCGATAAGGTTCAAAACTAAAATCTAAACATTTTCAAGTCTAGGTAAATGGGTTTTTTATGATGTTTTGTTTAAAAAGGGTCAAGTCGGGAATATGAGGTTTGAACATAATTTTATGAAGAAATAAGGTTAAACACGGTTGAAAGGGCTCGGGTAGCAAAGAGACACCGAGGTTCGAGTCGAGCAAGGCATTTTACCAAACTTATTATGTTATAACGACATAAAGGAATTTTGGTGGAAATAAGCCCCGACAAGGTGTGAAAGCAAAGAAGGTCGATTCAGGGACAAGGTGTTCACACATAACTATTATGGTATACTAGCAGAAGCAGAAAAGGCAATATAACATATCAACACCATCACCAATCAATGAAAAGTGGCCAGCACTGCACAGATTTGATTACCCAATGCCAGTTTTATGAAGAGAAGGGCCAGATGTTAGAGCCACCACTGGTTACCTCTTTGTAACCATCACAACCACCTCCAAGGTTATTGTTTGATCTTCTGAGGATCCATTGAAGCGTTGGGATATACGAAGAGTTGCCCAAAATTAATTCTATAGGTGGTGTCTTGGTCAGAGATTTTTGATCAAGCCTTGCAAGGCCACACTTGTCCATTTTCTGTTAAATTATAATCAATGAAAGGTTTCTGAGTAAGACAGGGCAACCGACTTAGTTTTCAGATAAATACTTCTTGTCTTAGCAGTATGAAGGGTTGGAGGTTGGAAAATTGGACCCTACTGAAACTTGCATTGTAAGAAGTGTTGGAGCACTGTAACTGTTTGAGCTGGGCATCAATAGTAAGAGACCGTTCAAAGGATTCTTAAGCTATGTTAATGGTGATGTTTTCCTATGTATTAATGCTTTTCCTTTGTCTTTTCATGCTGTGCATCAATTTATTTGATTTCAAAACAGAAAATTTAGATTAATATTTGCTAAGAGATTAATACCTTAATTCTGTTTGTGTTTGTTATCTTAATGTTTTCCTCTAAGACCTGAATGCAAAATTTAGAGACGGTTTGCTTTGCATTTACGTTGAGCCTTAATCTCCTTCTCCTTTCCCATTTCACATTGCTAGTCAGATCTAGTCTACATAGTTAGCTTGCCCTATGAATGCCCTTGAAAGTTTGATGCGCAATTTGGCCTGTTATGACTCCATAGCCCAATGGATTAGCTTCTGCAGCTATGTCTGTCCAACCACACCATCAATCAAACAAACAACCCCCATCACCATAACTAGCCTAATATCAACACTTATAATCATCAAGATAAATCATAAAAAACAGAGCGGCCCTCTCTAAATCTAGGAAGGCTAGGTCATAGACTCCAAAGTGGTTTTATGTTGTCCTCTGTCTTTTGTTCTTTCCAATCTTGCAAATTATGGGGTGAAAACACTATTCATTTACTTATTCTTTATTTTTTATTCTAATTTAACTATAGTTAAACTAAGCAAGAGTATCGACAATGTATCCCTTGTTCAAATGTGGTAGTTAGTTCATACCTTTCAAAGTTCAATAATTAAACTAAGTTGTAGGGAGCACTAGTTATGAGGCCTTGTTAATTAAAATAATGCTATATGAGCAAGTTTAATATAAAATAAGTTATTGTATTTTAGGTATGTGGTATTGATAAGTCATGGTATTTTCCATACTACTATAACAATATCTATTTACAAGTTAAGAACCACCATGATAAAGTAAGAATAAATTTCCATTGTTAAGAATCTTGTTTTATATATATATATATATATATATATATATATATATATATATATATATATATATATATATATATATATATATATATATATATATATATATATATATATATATATATATTTGCATGTGAATATAAAAAATGATTAAATGTATGCTAATGATTTGAAGATAACACTACTCATGAATATTAACTTAACTATAATAATAATGATTATTTATTAAGAATTTAGTATATATTAGATAATAATAATTAATAATATTAATGGAAAGCAAAATAATATATCATAATTAGTAATATTGATTATTAATAACAACAAAATCTCTATAAATTACCAATAAATATTCAAACAAATTATATCCAAAATCATAATAATATATTGAAATGGAAAAACTATAAATGCTATTTAATACACATTATTAGCAAAGATTAATAACAACCAACCAATTCCATTAATAATATTTTAAAGTCAAAATTTTTATATAAAACTATTTAATATTAACAAGAGGAAAAGAAATATAATATTAATTAAAATAAATAAATAAAACTGGGTTGTAAAACTTCACTCAACCATGGTATATACAACTTAGTAAGTGACTAAAATTTAAATTATGAATGAGAGTCACTTAGCACTGATAACATTTATGGCAACAACATGAAAATCATTAAAAAATTGTGGAATATCCTCAATTTTAAGAGCTCGAGGAGTAGGATAATCTGTAAAATCCGTGTCGTTGCTCAACAAAATCTTTCCCTATATTTTTCAATACGATGATGAAATGGGAGACTACCCATTGGGTTGATAAACTACATTCTATAAACCCAGTTATTGATCTCTATTCAAAGAAAACACTGGACCTAATCACATTACAACATAAATGGGGGGTTTTAATACAATATTTAAAACAATTTTTGGGCAAATTGTCTTAACTTGAGACAAAATAAAACTTGTGTATTGTTTTAAGTACTATCTTTAATCGGGTGTCTCAAACTAACTCATCTTAAAATTAAATTGTCTTAAAATATTGTCTCTATAAAGACAATATATAACACAAGAATTTTTGTCTCTCTAGAGGCAATTTCATTTTTGTCTCTCCAAAGAAAGTTTCATTTTTGTCTCTCCAAAGAAAGTTTCATTTTTGCCTCTCTAGAGACAATAGTTGCATTACAACACAAAGGGGGGTTTTAAGACAATTTTTGGGTTGATTTTCTTAACTTGAGAAAAAAATAAGCATTTGTATTGTCTTAAATATTGTCTTTAAGCTGGTGTCTCAAATTAATGTCTTAAAAATTTGTCTCTATAAAGACAATATATAACACAAACATTATTGTCTTTATGAGACAATTTCATTTTTGTCTCTCCAAAGACAATAGTTGAAATTAAAGACATATTGTCTTTATGAAGACAATGTCTTTAATCCTACCTATTGTCTCTCTAGAGACAATATAAAACTATCAATCCAGAAAAATATTTCACCATTAAAATAAATCAATATCAAAATATTTAATTAAAAAAATCTACAATATCATTGAATAATTCATGTTATGGTATAGTGGAATCGAACCACCAACCTCCTGCATGGCGGGTGCTCTTCCATTGAGCTAGCATGTTAAGTCCCTATAGTAATAGTGTATTGCCTTATTATGTTAGTGTAGCCCCCCTTATTGTTATTTTTGTACCCCTGTAAACCCCATATTGTTATTATTGTATCCTTACATTATTATTGTTTGGTCGGCTAGGATTACATTGTGGCCCAATGGACTCCTATATAGAAAGGAGGTTTTGTCATTTGTATCATCCAAGGGTTGTTCTTTCATGTAATGTATTGGAGGTTGCCCCCTCCAAGTGGCTTATTTCTAAGGCGTTGATATCTCTTTTCTTCTATTTTTGGAGCTAGTTTCACAACATTTGATATCAGAGCTTTGGATTCTTGGGTTTCGCTACACCAAATAGATCATCGTGGAATTTTCGCTATAAATTTTTTTCTACGAAGGTTCAGAATCTGAAATTTTTATAGCGCAAAGCCAAAATCCTGAGGAACATCAAAGCTTGGTTTGCAATATTTTGGGAGATATGATCTGTGGAAGTTATGTTTTTTTTCAGGTTCCCGAATTTCATCTCAAAGAGGCGATCGTGGGAAAATATTCATAACTCTCTCTCTGAGCATTAGATTGGACTTTTGTAAATAGTGGCCGCAAGTGCACAGACTATAGTTTCATGTTTATCAATTTCAGAGCCGAAGGAGGAAATAGTGACACGTGGAAAGTCGTACAAGTTCACTCTACTGAACCAGTCCATAATTAGGTCATTGTAGGAGATTGGGCACAACTTTGTCTTTAAGAATCCAAATTAGGTCAGACCTGTGGCATTCAAAAGAGAATTCAGAGGGCTACCTTAGTGCCAGATTTCAGATATTTAAGATCTAAAATAACATAGATAATTCAGTTTCAATATCGAGCTCCTCAAAAGCAAGAAAAATGTGTGTATTTTTTTCTGAATTGCATAAGTCTTGTGTAAAAAAAAATCAGTTTGAAGTGATTCCAAGGGCCTATTGAGCATATATTTCATTATTGGGTTCTTAAATGCCTCCTAAGAATAATTCAACACCCATTAAGCCCTCATAGTAGTCTACTATGACTCATGAAGATGAAGAATTGCAACATGATCTATCAAAATTACGGTACCAAGTGCAACAAATTTCGATCTTACGAAGAGAAACCAAAGATGACATAGATGGTTTAAAAGCAGAAGTGGAGGCTAAGTTGGATAGTTTGAAGGATCAAATAATAGCTAATATGGATGATAAATTAGTGGAAGATCACATCGAGCATCAACAACAAGTTCTCCAAGTCTCAAAGGATAACCTAACTTTGGTGCAAAATCTAATGAAATAACAGGAAGATCAACATCACATCGAAAGAAGTTCTGAAGAAGTCATAGAAACAAGAACTCGACAAGTACGATAAATTTTAGATTATCTCAGCAAGTGGAATAACTTTCCTATAGAATATTCCACATGGGAGGATGAGAATTTTATACAGAAGCATCAAGAAATAATCAAGCGTTAAGGACAACACTTGTTTGAAGGAGAGGGGCATGTTAAGTCCCTATATTAATAGTGTATTCCCTTATTATGTTAGTGTAGCCCCCCTTATTGTTATTTTTGTACCCCTGTAAACCCCATATTTTTATTATTGTGCCCTTACATTATTATTGTTAGGTCGGCTAGGATTACATTGTGGCCCCACTAGGATTACATTGTGGCCCCATTGACTCCTATATATAGAAAGGATGTTTTGTCATTTGTATCATCCAAGAATTTTTCATTCATGTAATGTATTGGAGGTTGCCCCCCTAAAGTGACTTATTTCTAAGGCATTGATATCTCTTTTCTTCTATTTTTGGAGTTGGTTTCAAAACATACATCCTTTCAAGAATTATGTGAGGAGTTATGACATTCCTTAAAATTGTATAAATAGGCATTGATTTTTTAAAAATGTTCAACACATCATGGCATAATCCTTGTAAAATATATCATCATGTAAGCCCCTATTTTTAACTTGATTAAAAAACAACTCAATGTAGTTAGCTCATTGTGACACCCTTGTAGCTTGACTTGCACAAAAAACTAATAATAAATAATAATCTACAAACAAATTAATCTAGCCATACAAAGAAAATTAATTTGAATTAGCACAAGAAATACAACCACCACCCAAAGAGCTACACCAAATTTTTAGTAGGCACTGATGACACATATGATGTACTCAACAAGCCATGACTGCATCATCCACTCATTCAAGACAGATTGGGCACTCTCCTCATTCACCTTTACTAATTTCTTTGACCACTTCTTCAATGTAAGCTTTTGAATGTATAGAACTAGAATCTCCATTAACGCACATTTGGCTTCCTAGAAGAAAACACCTTGCCTACTTATACATATAAGATGATTGTTGTGTATCACCCCAGTTGTTGATAAAGTGGCAATTAGAACACACCACGCCATGTTACTCGAATTAGAACATTGTTGGGTATCACCTTAGCTGTTATCATTGTGTATCACCTGTTGAGATTAAAAAATATGATGATCCTAGTGAAAATTAAGCACCTACAGTAGGTGGGGCCCACATGCTATTTTTAGGTGTATGTCTATTTTTAGAATGGTTGAGCGAATTCTATTTATAGCGGAATTCTATTTATAGATGTTGAGTAAATTCTATTTATATATGATGTTCTATTTTTAGATATATGTATGAAGTCTATTTATAGATCACATGTATATTTATAGATGCATGTCGACTATTATTATCCCTTAATAATAGTTGGACAATAAATAATAATCTATTCTCTTGAAGCACTTGAAATCAGTTAACTGAAGTGGAAAACTAGTTAGCTGAAGGAATGTTGAGTTCTAAGGTTGGTTGGTGGGACATGCAAGTGGAATTAGTTGTAACGAAGTGATTTGAAGTTATAACAGAGTTGGATGTGTAGTTATGTGAGTTGTAAAGTAGTTTAACTCAGTTAAGTGAGTTAAACTCAGTTGTGCTAGTTGTAACTAAAGATACAATAGTGAAAGATCAATGAATTAAATATTAATTGATTCACATGGAGTGATCTCACATGCAATTAAAGATTTACTACTGTTAACTACATGCATGTAGGATCCAGTGGAGACCCACTTGAGAGATAGGTGAAAGGGACAGTTGACTATCAATTGTACTATATTGGATTGCACTCTTGCAAGCCAAACACACATTGGATATGCTCATGAGGATTGCGTAGTTAAGGAGGGTGTGATTGCATCGAATTGGTTTTTGTAATCAACTTGTATTGCGCAGTGGAGGCAGGCTGTTAGGAGGCAGAAAATTGGCTAAGGCATTTGCGAAATTTCTGCATGACAGTGTGAGACGATTGTATATTGTACTGAGAGCTCTTGGAGTAGAGGTTTGTATGAGATTTTTTCATGATCCATGATATATACATAATAAATGATAGTGGGGTTTTTAGCTTTATTCTTTCCTGGTAAACATCTCTGTTATGTGTGAATGATCTTTCTTCATGTCTTTGCAATTGGCGATTGTGTTTTAAATTTCCGCAAAGATTTTTGTAGAAGTGATTTTGTATTTAATAGTGGCATATAATAGTTAGATCAAGAGAATCCAGGAAATACATATTTGTATTAAAATTTCTACATGGTATCGAAGAACAAAAGATTACAATTTTGAAGTAGTAGCTGAGTTTGTTAGTGGAAACAATTTGAATTTGCTGCAAGAATTTCTTGGTGTGACAATTGAGTAAACATCGAAATGGATTTCAATGGATTGTGGCTAGAGTATGCACTTGAGGGTAGCTTGAACTAAATTTCCTGTAAGGACAGGATGGAGGCGGTGCTTCAAGATAATGGCTTGAAGGAATTAATCGACAGTGATGTTCCTAAGCCCTCTTCGATGAATGTTGCATTACCTGACGCATGGCAAAAGAAAGTAGCGAAGACGAGAAGGATTCTGTTGGAAGGTGTACGAGACCACATTGTCTCAAGCCTTCATGGGAAAGCCACTCCATATACTACGTGGAAGGCTTTGACGGATCTTTCCCAAAGTAGCAGTGACCATAGGAAATTGGCGTTGAAGGATAAACTCAGAAAGGCCAACATGGGAAAGGGTGAAAATATTCCAAAGTATCTCACAAATTTTGTCCAATTTTGGGATGAGCTAGAGAGTGTGGGAATCACTGTTTCCAATGATGATTTGGTGAGCTTGGCTCTCTTGGGACTTCCTAAGAGTTGGCACAGTTATCAATACTCTATCAATGGACGAGAAAAACTGCTGGACTGGGAACGACTGTGGTCGGTTCTAGTGCAAGAGGAGTTCAAACGGAACACCAAATATGGTTCTTCATCAAAGCATGATGATGAAGATGATTGTTCTTTGGTTGCCAAGGCAAGGAAAGTGAAGGGGAATAAATTCCATTCAAAATCCGAGTCTAAGGGCAAGAAGCTGGATTTGTCCAAGGTGAAGTGTTTTCACTGTCACGAACATGGGCATCTCGCCACTAACTGCCCACAAAAGAAGAAGAAGAAGAAGGTTGCTGGAGTTGTAGCTGGTGAGGCCCTTGCCTTGCAATTTGAACTTGATTTCTCTTTGATCACATGCTTGGTATCAAGCACAATGGGATCGGTTTGGTATCTTGATATTGGTGCTTCCTTCTACGTGACAGGAGATAAGGAGATTTTCAGTGACTTGGAGGAGAAATATCTCCAGATGCATATAGAGATGGGCGAATATGGAAGATACAGTGTGACCGACATTGGTACAATTACCTTTCAGAGGGATTCAGGTAAACAATTTCAATTGAAATATGTTATGCATGTTCCAAGTCTGAAGAAAAACTTGGTCTCAGTTGCGATGTTGGAGGACAGAGGCTATGGAATTTTTTTCAGCGATGGAAAAGCTTTTGTGTGACATAAAACAATGGGTCAAGCCAAGAGGATAGGGATTCGAGTCAAGAATATCTACAAGATGGAGGTAGAAGGTTGCGCTGCCATGATGGGAAAGGCGGAACAAGTGGTGAGCTGGGATGAGGATGAATTATAGCACAGGCGATTGGGCCATCTTCAGCATGGAGCCTTGAAAGTCATGTAGCAAATATCTACTGGACTTCCAATGGGAACACTTACTCAGTTAGATCAGTGCAAGGGTTGCACCATGGGGAAGTATGTAAAGTCCGCCTTTCATGAAAAAGAGAATGGTGCTTTAGTGATCCTGGAGAGAGTTCACACAGACGTGTGTGGACCATTCTTGGTTGCTTCAACAGAAAAACACAGGTATTATGTTATTTTTGTTGATGAATTTTCTCGTAAATGTTGGATCTTCTTCAAGCAGAAGAAGGATAAAAAATTCTCGAAGTTCTGTGAGTTAAAAGCATTGGTTGAGAAAGAGTCAGGGAAGTAAGTGAAGGCTCCGTGGAACGATAATGGTGGAGAATACATCTCGAACGAATTCAAAGACTTCTATAGAAAAGAATGAATTTGAGGAGAACTCATAGTGCCTCATAACCCACAGCAAAATGGGGTCGCAGAGAGGAAGAACATAAGCATTATGGGTGTGGCACAAGAAATTCTTCATAATCAGGGCCTACCAATGCATTTGTGGGGGGAAGCATGCAACACTGCAGTTTATGTGCAAAACCGTTGTCCTCATAGAGTACTTGGCATAAGTACACCTGAAGAAGCTTTTACTGGTAAGAAACTAGATGTTTCTCACTTTAAGATTTTTGGCTCATCTGTTTATGTGCATGTGACCAAGAAAACCAGGAAGAAGTTAGAGCCGATTGCTAAAGTTGGGATATTTTTGGGGTACACAGAAACACCCCATAATTATCATGTGTATTTTCCGAATAGTAAGATGACTGTTATGCGATAGGATATAAAATTCTATGAGGGGAAAGCCATGTGGTTGTCGCTTGAGAGGCAGTTGGACTTGCATGCGGAGGAGGAACTGTTGGTTCCCAAATATGAGTCTCTATATGTGGATTAGCCATAGGAGGAGGTTCATGTAGTGGAGGATTCCACTCACACAGAGCCAAACATCAGAATTGGCAGAAGGCGTACCATAGAAGCTGAGAGGCTGAAGCTTGATGTGACATAGAATGTAGGAGTCCCTACTTCACAGCATAGAAAAAGATAGTCTCCTGACCGATTTACTGGATACATGGCTCTCATGAGAAAATGTATTGTGACTAAGCCATATTCCTTTCAGGAAGAAATGCAGGATCCCACATGGGTAGAGGCAATGGTGGAGGAGTATGACTCCATTGTCAGAAATAGTGCTTGGGAAATTGTTCCAAGGTCGGTTGATAAATCAATGGTAGGTTCAAGATGGATCTACAAGGTAAAACAAGCTACTGATGGGAGTGTTGAGAAATACAAGGAAAATTTTGTGGCCCGGGGCTTCTCACAGATCAAGGGGATTGATTATGAAGAAACCTTTGCACCTGTTGCACGGTATTCTTCCATAAGGACCATCCTTGATCTCTCAGCGCAGATGGGTTTGCACATTCATCAGATGGATGTGAAGACTGTGTTTCTCAATGGGATCATTGAGGAAGAAGTTTACTTTGAGCAACCTGAAGGATTTGAGATCTTCAACAGTGAGTCGCATGTGTGCAGACTCAAAAGAGCGTTGTATGGGCCGAAGCAAGAACCTTGTGCTTGGTACACTCGGATCAACAATTATTTCACCGAACTTGGCTTCACCAAGAGTGAGGTGGATGCAAACATATACCAAATTGTGGTGGATGGTAAGATTTTAATCATTGTTCTTTATGTTGATGATTTAATATTGACTGGTGATGAGTAGCTGATACACTCATGACAGGAGGACCTTGCAAAGGATTTTGAGATGAAGAATTTGGGCCTCCTTCATTATTTACTTGGATTGGAAATATGGCAGTGAGATGGTGAAATTTTTGTGTCTCAAGGCAAGTATGCAAGAGAGATACTGGGTAAGTTTCACATGGAGGGCTGCAAACCCATGGATAGTACTCCTCTTCCAGGAAACTGGAGGAAAGAGGACGCTACATCTGGAGAGGTAGTGGATGTTGTTGTCTATTGACCGTTAGTTGGTTCACTAATGTATTTAGTGAATACAAGGCTAGACATATGCTATGCGGTGAACCAGGTTAGTCAAGCGATGGTTAAGCCTACCAAGCTCTTTTGGAAGGCGAGCAAGCATGTCCTAAGATACCTGATAGGCACATCTGAGTATGGCTTGTGGTACAGATAGATGGATGAGGTGAAGTTGCATGGCTTCATAGATGCAGGTTGGGTGGATAGCCAACAGACTGAAAGAGCACATCAAGAGGGGTTTTCAGTATCAGATCTACAGTTTTTTCTTGGTACATCAGGAAATAGATATCTGTGGCACTCAGTTCAGTGGAAGCGGAATACATGGTAGCAATTCAAGATGAATGTGAGGCTATCTAGATGAGAAAGATCCTAGTTGGTTTGTTTGGTTCTCATTTAGATCCTATAGTGATTCATTGTGATAATAAGTGTTGCATTAAACTCTCGATTAATCCTGAGTTTTATGATATATCTAAGAATATAGATATCTAGTATCATCATATCAGAGATTGTGTGCATCGGAAGGTCATGTTGCTTCAGTACATTCCTACAGAGGATCAGAATGCAAATATTCTGACGAAGGCGCTCACCAAGAGGAAATTCGAATACCATAGAGACAGGATCGGGGTTGAGGATAATCCCTTTCTTTTTGAGAGGGAGTGTTGAGATTGAACAAGATGATGATCCTAGTGAAAATTAAGCACCTACACTAGGTGGGGCCCACAGGCTATTTTTAGGTGTATGTCTATTTTTAGAATGGTTGAGAAAATTCTATTTATAGCGGAAGTCTATTTATAGATTTTGAGCAAATAATATTTATATATGATTTTATATTTTTAGTTGTATGTGCGAATTCTATTTATAGATTGCATGTCTATTTATAGATGCATGTCAACTATTATTATCCCTTAATAATAATTGGACAATAAATATTAATCTATTCTATTGAAGCACTTGAAATCAATTAACTGAAGTGGAAAACCAGTTAGCTGAAGGAATTTTGAGTTCTAAGGTTGGTTGGTGGGACATGAAAGTGGACTTAGTTGTAACTGAGTGATTCAAAGTTGTAACAGAGTTGGATTTGTAGTTATGTGAGTTGTAAAGTAGTTTAACTTAGTTAAGTGAGTTAAACTCACCTAAAAGCTGGGGAAACTAAAGGATACACTAGTGAGATCAAGAATTAAATATTAATGACTTCACACAGAAAACATCCCATGAAATTGAAGACTACTACTATTAACTACATGCATGTCGCATCCAAAGGGAGACCTAAATTGAGAGGGAAGTATGCCTCCAACCACTGACCATCAATTTGTAATTAATGTGATTTATTGCACTTTACAAGCCAAATACACAATCAGATATGCTCATGAGGATCACAGTCAAGGAGGGTGTGACTGTAAATCAATTGGTTTTTGTAATCAATCAGATTGCTAATGAGACATACAAGTTGTTGGGAGTAAATACAAGGCATTTGCTAAATTTATGATGATGTTAGAGACTATTGCATTAAAATTGTTCTGGAGTAGAGTTTTGTATGAGATTGTTTCATGATCCATGATATATACATAATATATGATAGTGGGGTTTTTATCTTTATGCTTTCCTAGTAAACATCTATGTTATGTGTGAATGATCTTTCTTCATGGTGTTTGCAATTGGCGATCATGTTTTAAATTTTCGTAAATATTTTTGTAGAAATGATTTTGTATTTAACAGTGGCATATAATAGTTAGATCAGGAGAATCTAGGAAATACATATTTGTATTAAAATTTCTACATCACAACAATCATTAGATAACTTTAATAATTAGAATAAAATCTAATGATGCATAGTATCCACCATAAGACAATTAAAATATTTTCATCCTCAGTCTAAAAAATCTTCGTATATTCATTCCCAACCAAAGAAAAATTCTTTACCATTTCGTTTGTTCCTCTATAGGACAAACCACACCTAAATCATCACGTAGGAAAGTAGCTATATGTAAAACATCTATGTAATGATAAATGGTATATATGAATCACAATAACATTGAATAATAAATTAATTAACGTACATTCAGCCTGCGCCCATGGAGGATGAGTCTTAAGTCCGAAACAGAAGCATTTGAAAACATATGAATAATAGTCAACAAATCAATGGAGTACGCTAGAGAAAATATGGCGCAAGAGTATATTTAATTAACCACAAAAATTTAACAAAAGAAGAGCTCAATGTCAGCATCAAAGATTTTGATAAAAAAAAATACAAAAAACTGTAGCAAAATTACTCTAAAATATAAAGGAGGCTCCAACTTACCCCTGAATAGGAAACTAAAGGTTGATTATTAGTGGAAAATGGCATAATAGCTGGTGGCATATTTACTATTGCATCATGAAATAAAAAATGATTAGTTATATTAGTTATTGCAAGGTTGCAAAATCTGGCAATGGGAAAGATTAACAAAATCCAACATCCATACTTCTCTAATCAAGCTAAAACTTACATATCCTATCAAGATGATTTTATCAGCAATTTGATCCAAATTCGTAGCTACAGAAAATATTAAACCACAGATAAAATTAACAAGTAAACTTTGTATAAAAAAAATATACTAATCAACCTGTAAGATTTCAATAAAACATACACTTTTTTTAAACTAACACTATAATAATATTATCACTCCCTTTACTCATAAACATATAATGACATGAATATGAATTTTAGAATTCCCTTCATGGTTTGATAAAATAAAGGCATCACATTGTAAAATTACCTCCTTGTTTTGACATAAAATGGGCAATCTGTCTCACACTGCAAAATCATAGGATCCACAATAATTAGAGAAAAAAAAAACCAAACCATTCTCATAAGTGAAAAACACTAACAGCAAGCCCAAACAATCTCAATGCAAAACCACAAGTATAGGCACAAAAGGCAATGAAGCCAATTATATTCAAATGAATTACATCAAGCAGAACACATAAGGGAAATCCAACCTAGGTTTTCATCACTGGAGAGATTAGACAACACTAATAACCATATAACACAGTAACTCAAGGTGACTTTGAAATGAAAAAAATTGAATTCGCAATTACTGATGACAGAATCCTTTATCCATACATTAAGAAATAGATAAATCCAAACAAATACTCATAGGCTTAATTGGTAAGTCCTTGGAATTGTGCATGATAGCAAGCTTTATAGGTGTGACCATTATTTTACCATTTACAACTCCAAAAACCCCTTGTTCCTATGTTCTTATATTAAATGGAAGAAAAAAAATACTGGATGAAAACACAGACTGACTTGAGTACCTCACTTCCATCAACAGTCTCCTCTGATTTTAAGGTTGCCAACCTATCTTTTGGATGGTGGAACCTGCATTTTGAACCAAAATTGTAGATGATAATTTTCATATAGTACTGCGTCAATAATATGAAAATCAACAACCCAACAAAAATATAAATTAAAAAACATCAAAATAAATAAAATTTTTTTAAACAAAAGCTAGATTAAAACAATATCAGAAGGATGTCAGCTAGGAGAAAATTAAACCAAAAAAAAAAATCTTCGTTTAACTTACAGGACACTCAAGCTCGCCTGGCATCTCCAGTGGGGACTCACTGCTTGTGGCAACGGATGGCACCTAGAGCCACACAAAAGATGTAAAAGTAAAGGTCCCATCAAAGTTAATCATGTATTGTAAAATGGAACAACCTTGTTGCCGACCTTATAGGATTGGATATACTGATTCAAAAGTTACAACAAACTAGAAACTTAATCGAGAATTCTTTGGATTGAACTTTACAATAAACCTATATATACCCAACAAAAAGTTCATATAATAACACTGCAAGTAGTAGTTCAATTTGGGGCAAGAAAAAACAATCAATGCTACAAATATGTAGGTGGGAAAGAGTAGAGATAGTAAGACAACAATAATTGAAAGGCTATTATTCTTGCTACAATCTAAATTTCAAGGGTGAAAAACCAATTACGTAAGGATGGTAAAATTCATACCATATGAGAGAATTACAATTAAGCCCATGATTAGGAATTTTATTTGCTAAAGGAATAAATGTTTCATAGAAACAAATTACTCCACATTACAACTCAAATGTGCTCTCTAAATCATGAGTTCAGACACACTATTTAGGTGCAGATAATCCTAATACCTTGATATAAAAAAATTAATAACATATTAACATTTGCAAGTGGTAATTAATTTCCACAACACAGCCCATAGTCCACTAATAACATATCACATTAATAGGTTTGCTAGACTGGAAGACAAACCTCTATTTATTTCACAAACATATGTGTGTAATAAAGTGTGCTTATCTTTATTATCTACATTTGATGCTAATTAGACTGGCACACACACACAAACAGTAACACGTACTACAATAAAAGTTCGAACATATTACATTAATAGGTTTTCCAGACTGGAAGACAAATGTCCATTTAATTCAACAAACACAGATGTGTAATCAAGTGTGCTTATCTTTACTATCAGCATTTGATTCTAATTAGATTAGCACACACACAAACAATACAAAGTACTACAATAGAACTTCGAACATACAATTGTTGTGATAGCCAAGGATTTGCCAATTTTATCAATTTAATCTAGTCCAGGTGAAACAAATTACTCTCTCATACAACCGGGATGTGATATCTAAGCATAAGATCAGACACACTATTTCGGGGCCAATAATCCTTATGCCTTGACATAAAAAATTAATAACATACTAACACTTGTACACAGTAAATAATTTCCACACAACCCACTGTCCACTTATAACATATCACATTAATAAGTTCGCCACATTGAAAGATAGATGCCTATTTATTTCACAAAAAAAATAGACGTGTAATCAAGTGTGCTTATTCTTATTATCTACAATTTGGGGCTAATTGGATTGGCACATTACACACAAAATAAAAATCAAAATTGTTGTGATAGCCAAAGATCTGCTAATTTTGTCAAATTGATCTAGTCCAAATAGTTGGGAGGAGTCTTATCCTCCCCACCTACATTGAATTACCCTAAGTGACCTTAGCAAGTATATCGTTCAACAGATTTGATCTATGTTGTTTACCTTGCATTTTTCTCTTTGTGTTTTTTCATGTAGAACCTACCTCTCACATACGTTGGAACTTCACATACAACACTTGAGAAATCAAACTTGAGTAGGTTGGAAATCTATGTTGGAAAAAACAGCCTTGATCCATCTTAACACGGGATCTACCAAGCGACATAAGAGATAAAATGTCTTTAGATGAAAAATAACTTTAGAGTGAAAAGATATTTGATCCCTCTCAGCCCTTGGTAGATCGAAAGTTAAGATGGATCTAGGCTGGTTTAGTTTTTCCTTTTAAATAGGATTCCACATGAATACCATGTGTCAATAGACTCAATATCATGGGTTCCCATAAACCTAGAGCTCAAAAACCCAGTAACTTGACCACATCAAGTTTGCCCAACAAAAATTAATAATAATAATAATGTAGAATTTCTATAAATTATTTTTTATTTATTTTTCCCCAGTCAAAATTTTTACAAGACATTATATCATCTCTACCATACTATGCTTGAAATCGCCTCCCAGCACAATCAAACTCATCTATGAGTGGACGTTGTTTGGAGATGATTCAACATCCTAATATGGTAAGTAATTCATTTATCCCATTGAAAATTACATGGGCAAAGATTTAAAAAAAAAAAAGATTTATTTTGGTTGAGAATAGAAGAACACAACTCATTCATACAATCAAAAATAGAAATTGGGGAATAAATAAGAATAGACATATAAGTGCACATTCAATCATGAGACAAATGTCTCCATTTAAAAGTGTAATGTATTTGTGCTTCTGAATTTTAGATAAATCCACCCTTTCTTCTGTTTCTGAATAAAAATATATTGAAGACAAGATATGAAAGATGGATCATAAAACTACACAGAATCCATAACAATGAGGAAGATGTGAATGTTCAACAAAATACGTATGATTGAAGATATTGGAAAACTACAATTTTTTTCAATCACAAAATTAGGGATTTTATTAAATAAGGTACATACGTCAGGGGAGAATTATATACTACAATCGAAAGTAACTTGTATATTATTATACTCTAAAACTTTATAACATAAGAGAAAACAAGCTATTGTAAGTACTAAGTTACAGCTCAATATAATTAAATAGAAATACATAGTTAACAATCACATATTTCCAGTTTGGAATTCCACCGGCTGGAACCCAAAGAGGTATGATCAAATTTGCAGTCAACTCCAAATTTACAGGTTCTTGTCATCATATTGTGAGGACAATCCTTTTCTCTAGGTCACTGAGGATAAATGGGAAAATCACTTGAATTGTCCAACCTAGGGCACTTGGCCAATGCATTCACAGATGGAAGAGCTTCATTTCACCCAAATGTGTTATGAGTTCCCATAAGAGTTTGTGAAACTATAACGAGTGGAGTGAATATAGAATATTCTTCCATGGTACCCTATTTAACCAAATGGCATTCTAGATGCTTTGATAGCAGAAAGAACATTCATGGTTCCAATCACATTGTTATGTTAAGTATAGCTTATCTTCCTCTGTCTATCATTGAATAAGGAGTAGACCTTTGTTCTTCAAAGTGTATGAATGTCTCGAGTTCAAAGGACTTGAAATCCTCTACAAGGAAATCAAAATCACAAAAAGTTACCACAAAGAAGTCAAGTTCTTTTCCAAAGACTTGATTCCATCTCTTTTTTCTCTTCTAAATTGAGATAATGGGAGTTAGAAATTTGATTGCAAGTTGTTGGTCAAACAACCTACAGACAAGGCTATCAACAGTGACAACTTGGTATCCTCTGTTTGAGAACTGCAAAGTTGTTTCCCATCCACAGTAACCATCCCCTCCTACAGCCATTACTTTCTTCCCTTTACCTCCCCCTTTCATGGCAGGGGATGTTGTTTCCACTTATTTCTCCTTCAGAACAACAACCCTCAGTGAAAATATGGCAACATTTTTTCTACAGCACTATATTTTAAATAAAGAAAAAGATACAAACCCACCGCATCCAAACTAGGCCTCTTTCTTCCAAAATGAAATAGAACTCCACCCTCTTCTAAACGAAATTACATTAGTAGGCATCTAGATATTGCTAGTAGCATCCAGATGAGGCTTAATGCAAGCCATTGAATTGAAACAAGAAACATTCAACAACGTCTCTGGCATGGACTCACAGTTTAAATCTAGTGTAAAAATGGTATGTCAGCCCCAGACTTGACCACCTATGAGAATTAATACATATAGAAAATATAATCACAGTCATTTTACATAGAAGATCTACATGACAGAGGTGCGTAAGATTATTTGGAGCCATACTGGTCCTCCATATATGGTTATTTTAAGTAATCTAGAACAGACCAAAACCTTCCCCTGACTTGATAAGAAACTTCGAAAGAAAATTGAGACCTATTGTTTACCAAATGAAAGCAAAATGATAAAAAAAATGGTTTGTACCTAGGGAAGTTGAACATCAGCTACTCATATCTACGATTTCTAGCATAAATATTAGCCAAAGCCTTCACTCTGGAAAGTACTGAATGGAGATTTTAAACATTGTAGGCCAAGTAAAAACATTTGTATAACCTATGATTGTAAAAATAACAAAAGTCCAGCTAAGAATATTGTCGGTGAAGAAAACCCGAAGAATATTCTTCCGTATTGAGGGCAAACGAGGTGCACCCACAATCACCTACAAGAAGAAATCCATGTTAACAAGGGAATATGTGTTTCTCTCAAAAGTTGATAGAGTTCGAAACAATATAGATTAAATGATACTCCAGTAACAACCTGAATAGATGTTATGTTCAATGGCAGGAAAGGGTTGAAAGTGATGCAATAAGAACAAGAATAGATGTTATGTTCAGTCGCAGGAAAGGGCTGAAAGTGATGCAATGTGAGGAAGGGAGACTTACATTACCAGTGCAAAGAAAAATGAGGAGGGAAACATTTCTTAAAATAAATAAATTAAAATAATATTAAAATTTCTAAGATATGATTGGTAAAGTTAAATTATTATAATTTTTTTAAAAATGAGAATGGTTAAAGATGAATAATGACTAGTCAAACAAAAAAATTGAATGCAAGGATAATAGTATGACTAAGGAGGTGGATCACTTAAAAGAGTTGGTTGACCTTTCCTCCGCATTAGTAGCCTCAAATAATATAACCATAGAGAAACATTCCAAGTAAGGGTTAGGTAACCTATGGTCTATAACAACACCCTCAAGGAGGAAAATCAATTGGAAGCATTGATGGAGCCTTCATCAAATATGATATTTTGGAAATGATTCATGTATAGGAATGGTTTATTAGCAGTTCCTCTAGGGTAATATTATTCACATAAAGGAATGGTTTATTGATATCTATATCTAAAGGAGCAATATTCACACAGTCATATTTTTAGAAAACACAACTTAGGTACCTTCAAGTCTTGTAATTCCACCTTCCCATATGAGGGCCAATTATATGTTGGTATGTGATATTCTATAACGGTTGGTGCCTCGGTAGGAATGTGCATGTATTTCTTGATGTGTTCTACAGAAAAAATGTAGTTTGCAAGTGTACATTGGTTTTGAATACTTTTAACAAATGTTATGTTCAATGATAGACCATAAGAGAAGACCATCCCAACGAAACCTGCACCAATTGAAATTGTTAGGCACGATCATATAATACATATAAGCATCTAGTAACAACATAAATCACCCACAGTTGAAATTTAGTTTCATTGTTCATACCAGGATGAATGCTGCCCTTTGGGAGTAGAACGATATAAAGAGGAGAGGAGCAAACACAAATTTCACTAAACACCTCCAGACGCTGAATCAACCATTCAATGGCTAAGAAACTATAGAAAAATCGACTTGAATGTTTGTCAATAAGGTCTAAGTTCTTCTTCAAGAACTGATCGTCAACCCTGAAAGCCCTAATGATCATTGTTCCTGCTATGGAATCGCTAAAATGATTTGTAATAGGTGAATTCATTTTACCATTCAGTCTCATCAATTATTTAGCAGAAGCATAATATTATTTCTGATTGAATTGAAAAAAAAATCAATTTTAATTTTTCACAATATTGACAGTCAAGTATGTAAGACACACAACACATAAACTGGAAACAAACTTCAACAATATATTAATGAATGTCTCAAGGAATGATGTACAATGTGTACACATATAAATACATCGAGAAACTGTTGAATAAGTTCCCCAGGTTTCTTGGACTCTAATAACCGATTACCTAACACAAATTAACCAAAATCCAAGAATGAGAGCTCAGAATGCAAAAATGCATCTCAGCCAAGAGTTGAATGTCTCTCGGAAATGGTTTTCAAGGATGACCACAAACCAAAAATGGGAGAACTCAATGTCTCAACCAACACTAATTCTAGAACCTACATAACAGTTCTTAGAATAAAAAATGTGGTTTTAAGATGACCACAAACTCTGAAACTGTCACAATAGTTACTTGAACAATTCCAAATCTGGAAGTGCTCACTCAGAAACAACTCAATCAACTAAGATTGTGATTCAGGATGTGGATCACTGACTCAGGCTCGTTTTACATCTCGAACGCGAACCTATAGGAGACCACCCACCAACAAATCCCCCCTTGTCGAATACAAGGTGAGAAATATTCGTCATCACTGTAAGACTCTTCACTCTCGAAAAAATTCTTCAATATGATCTGTAGATCTTCTTAGCTGCTTTCGTCCATTCCCAAGAAGAAATCCATCCAAAATTTTGCTTATCTCTTGCAGTGCTCTTCTTTTCGGAACATCTCTCTGAATTGTGATTACGCTTTCCACAATGCTTGCATGGGTGAAGATCAAAACACTAATCTTTCATATGTACAAATCTATTACATTGTTGCCATTTATCAAATTTTTGTGGAACCACACCATCCAAAAATCCCGCACTTTGAAATTTTATAGGTTTAGCGAAGTCTGGAATGTGAAAAAATACATCATTGTTATAGCCAAGACTAGTTCCGTGTTCATTGTGTGTCATCTCTTCCCATGGTATTATAACAGGTTTCACATCAACACTTCTAAATGCGTCCAAAGTTTCACCTGAAAGCACTTCATTTCTCTTATCATTCTTTGACTGATGATCAAGCTCAAACAATTTGTTGTTCTGAACAAACAACAGTTCAGAATCACAAGTTTTCTTTTGAAGTTCGTCATGTTGTAATTGCGACTCTAACTCCAAGAATTGAATTTTTCTTTTAGCATTTTGCAAACATGATTGGGTTTTAGAGAGCATGTCTTTGTTCACTTGGACATCGTTATCGACAGTAGATAGCATTAAATCTCTTAATAATTGCACTAAATCATTTAGTTTGGCCATTTTCTCCGGTGCAGTATCTAAGTAAACTTTCAATCAACTCAGAAAGATAGGGTGTCGGTTACCACTGAAAATGCACCCAATACAAACTTTTCAATGAATTAACTGGGTGTCGAGTTCAATCGACCATGCACCCATCAAAAATACAAATAATAACATGTAACAGACAACTTCAAAACTTCAAAAATTTCATCTAATGGGAGAAATACCAGCGAGCCAAGCTCCCAACGAGCCAACAAAAATATCTGCACTGCAAATTCTACACTCCAACCACCTTTTGAATATGCCAATTTTCTTATCCGTCTAACAAAATGCTCTGACCATATAATGACTAACTCCAAATTTTTATTTTTAAATAAAACTTCATTAAATCTTCATGCCAAAGTAACATGTAACTAACTCTGCCCAACATACTCTTTAGAGAAAATTCCAATAATTTTAAAATGTCAACATCTTGATTTAGAAGGGATAAACTATAAAATTAATCTTGAAATTTCCAAATAATTCCTTGACATTGTGGCTTAGCTAGAGCAATAACCTTCACTCCAACTTCAATTTCATCACATATCCCAAATATCCATATATCCCAAAACACTCAATAAACCTCATTTCGAAAACATATTGATAATGTATAACAACCCTTATGCTTTCCCACTCTTCGAATTTGAGCTAGCATCAAATACTCATTATCTCATTATTAGCATGAAAAAAGTTTTCTTATAATTCTGTACCTGTACTTGGGAAATGCACTAATGGTGAATTTGAGCTAGAATCAAATACTCATTATCTCATTATTAGCATGAAAAAAAAATTCTAATAATTTTGTACCTGTACTTGGGAAATGCACTAATGGTGATATTCACGATACTTTAATTTTGCAACTGATTTCCAGAGGCAGGCTAGAAGAAGCATGCTCAATGAAACTTGATTTAGAACAATAAAAAAAAACTAATAGTGGCCCATCTAAATTACATTATCCTACACCCAAATGACACAAAGCCACCAGCAATGTCCATGCAACTACAAGATGGTCCCCAGGCTACAACAATAATGCAATTTTCACTGAAATTGCTACAGAATATTTAGCACGTCTTGCTAACTGTAAAATTCATCTAGCCACTTTTTTTGCCACACAAGAAAACTTGTAATTTTTATTGCCACACAAGAAAACTTGTAATTATTTTACCATTATTTTCTATAATAAATTATCAAGCATCAATTGATAGTCTGTGTGTGCATCATACTCTTCGAAAATTTAGTCAAAACAATGTGCATAGCTTCACTTGCAAAGGCAGCAAAACAAGACTCATACCACAATCTCCACTAATTGAAAATACAATTTTGGAATATAAATAACGATTTTAACCCTTGGAATTCAATGGATGGTTTCATAACTTGTCCAACATCAGACCCTTCAGTGCAGTTCAATATCCAGATCAATACTTCCAGTATACCCCCATCACATTTCCAAACTCTCCTATGGCCTCTCACCTTTCATCTCTGGTATTGGATTTATTTCAATCAAACGACAGGCATATTTTCACCTATCATCTTCGATCTGAGAAAGTGTTTGAATAAATATCATAGAGGTTGTCTATTCTAGAAATAACGTCTCACTCCTACTAGTGTTTTCTGTTAGCCACCTATAAATTTTGTTATACCAAATGGTGGCTAAACTTATTTTTCAAGCCTTCAAGAGATAGTTTCCTTTGAAAACCTATCATCTTTTGAAGTCTTATGATGTTCTTTATCCTTTGAATTAATCTTCATTGCTGTTTCACTATAAGCCCTCAAGTACCTGCTGAATACCAAGAGAAAAAGCTGCCTATAGAGTTCCATTTTCAGTACTCAACTCTCCATTTCACTCTCATAAAATCCCTCAAAATACCTTCATTTAACCTCTAAAAGCACCCTAACCTTATTTTTACCTGTTATCTTCCTCTGATTTGGTTGTAAAAATCCCCGATTTAAGCCTATCAGAACCCTCATTTGGCCTTAAAATCCCTATTTTTGGCTTAAAAATAGTCTTCTGCTCTATAAAGGTACTAAGCCCCCGAGGGCTTAAGTCACCCGCTAGCCTCGGTTCTTTCCCTCCATGGGACCACACCAGAGCGCTTATCCCTAAGCCCTCCTCTCCTCATATTTCTTCGTGAATGCGCCTTTTTCTTTATAAATTTTTTTCCCGGCGTTTTACCCCTGATGCAACCTCCGTCGTTGATCCCATAGATCAAACGGTGATCAATGACCCTCCTCCCATCTTGCCATCCATCTGCCTATTCCCCCCACTTTTCATCTCCACTATTGATCTCTGAGATCCAATGGCTGCCACGTAGCCCCACCTTTATGACCCGCCAGAACCATTTCTCTGCTCCATGACAAAATATCGACATCACCACCGGGCCCATTGCTTCATCCGCCCATGCAACTCTTTATCCATCGCGCTTCTCCTCCACCATACGATTTGTGACCCCAGATCTGACAGCCAGCGTGCGATATCGCGCGATTTTCACCCCTCCTTCCCAGTGCACTACTTCTGCGCGATAAAAGTGGTTTTCAAAAGCCATGTGTCGATCGCTCTATGGAATCACGTTCCAAACGCAAAAAACAGCCTATCCCATTTCGCTGGGCAAAAACCATTAATGGTTTTCCCAAAACTGGAAATCCATTTCTTCGCGCCATATTCAAATTTAAACCTGGTACAGCCTCCCCCATGTTTTCTCCATCTCTCCGCTGCATACATCTACCTTCTCACTGCTCCGTCGCCACCCCAAAGCCTCTACAAGCAATCACAGCCCAAACAATGCAGGATTTCATAATAGTTTGTTGTTTTGCAGGTTCTATGTCAGGGTTTTGAGTGCCTGAATATCCCACAGCCCAATAAATATGACACAGGGTCAAGGATGACAATCCAAGACCATTATTGATGCAAGAAGGAAATCAACAGGGGTAATTTCCAAGGTTTTAAGTCAATAAGTCATGATTATTGACTATTGACCAAACCCTCCAGCGCGTAAAAGTATCTGTCAAGAAACAAAGGTTAAACACAGATCAGTGAAGTAATCAAAGATAAAGGTTTGAGCATATAGTTTGAAGATTAAAGGACTTGAGCCTATAGATCAGACATGAAGGAGAAAGCACAGTTCATAAATATAAAACAAATCAGATAAGGTGAACTAGTCAGACCTCATGTACATCAGGACAGAGCAGATTAATTCATCAAAATATCTGAAGCCACCTGCAGCCTGTATTTCACCTATGAAGACACTTTGACAATTATCACACTGAAAACACATCTTTTAATTGTCAGAACAATTATTTTAATGTATGGGAAACCTATATCCCATTCTTTCATCTATCTTGTCCTAGAAGGAATGACAGAAACTGCTGCAGCCATCCAGAAGACACTCTTTGGAGTTATTTCCAACCTGTTTATATGCCCTTAAGTCAACGAAAATAGCAGAAATGATCCATCATTAATGTAATATGTATTAAGTAGAGTGAAACATCGAATACACTCTTCCTCTTCCTTAAATGATCATTAAAACTTTCTTCATTTACTTTTCCTCATTTTTCCTATAAAGACTCCTTGAAGTCTTATTGTAAAAGGTTGGAATTTGGTGATTTCTAAAGTAATACATAGATTGCTCCTTTGAAGAAGCATTCGTGTTCTGAAGGAGTGTGGAGGTCTCTATTTTTCTATTTATAAAGGAGGCTAGACCATTGGATCCCTGAGCCTGGTTTTGGTGAAGTAATCTCTTATTGTTAATGTTGTTTTCCCGTCTATCACTTTGTTCCATTTTGCTTTGACTTATAGTAGGATAAAAATTTTAGGCAGAGAAATATATCTCAGAAGCACCTCTGACCTATTTATCCTTCATTGTTTATATGTTTTCCACTACTGAACATGACAAGGTAGTCTAATAGCTCTCTTGAATATTCAGTTTGTTTTATTTTATAAATGGTAAATTCAGTTGTGTTAAAGACTGTTTAGGCGTTCCCTCTTTCTTGCCATTGAATTTGTATCTAAAATCTCTCTTTAATTATTAATGCTTGCAGTTTGACAGGGAGGCTTGTTTCAATCATACTTTCCGTTCTTTATTGTAATTATTGTGTTGAAGGTCCCTATAATTGTAGTCCTAGATGTCTAAGGTGTTCCCTCTTCTTTGAATGCAATTGTATGTATTTGTTGAATAAGCTCTCAACAGTGAACTTATCGGAGGAAATAGGGCGTTCCCCAAATCCTATAATTCATTTAGAAGGCGTTAGTCTGCATTTATCCTCTTCTTTGAGTGTTTATATTAATTAATTCCATAACAGTGAGCTTACTGGAGGAAATAGCATGTTCCCCGAATCCTTTAGGTTATTGTGAAAGGGTTTAGTTTACTTTTCACTCTTAGTCCTTAATGTTCATCCCATTTCACCTATATTATTCAACAGATCCTTGACCGAGTTAGATTTTCCCTCTATTTTCCCTTCCTTCGCAATCAGAACTATTTTGATTTTCACATGACTCCATTGCCCAATGGCTTTTAGATTCCCATGCTCTATCTATACTTCATGAAACATATTTGTCCAACCAAACAAAACAAACAACCCTGCACCTCATAGCTGGCCTAAAATCAATTTCTAAACCTTTCAAGAGATATCCTTATAAAAATATTGAGAGATCCCTCTCTGAGACTAGGAGGGCTAGATCCTAGAGCTCTAAAGCTTGGTTTGCATGTTTCCTTTTCACTTGGCATGCCAATCTGCCAATTCATAGAACCCCAACATAATGGCAATCATGGTGGGACCTATTGAGTATATAGTTGCTTGAACACCTCTTAAAACTCTTTAGGCCCTTAATTTGACAAATAATGCCCTGGGAATTTTTATCCCACCTCATCACCAACATAATGGCGATCACGGTGGGACCTACTGAGTATATGATAGTCTAGCTAACTCTTGTGCACTCTTTAGTCCTACAAATCTCTAAGAAAATTAGTGAGTGGGCCATAGAGTAGACTCTGTTTGTTTGAGCACCTTAGCTAAGTGCTAAGATTAGACATAGGACACTCTCATAACCATAAAAATGTACAAAACCCAAAAATATTTCAGATTGGCTTCATGATAAGCATGGTGGTGGAACCATAAAACATTTTACCTTCACAAAAAGCTAAAACTTCCACCTGTCGACTCCACAGTTCCTAAATGACCAAAAGACTCCACTGGTGATTAGTAGGCCTGCTAATTACCCCTGGTTTTCACAAAGACTCCACTGGGGTAGCCCACACTACCATTAAACATCGTGCACACCCATGACTAGAAAACTTTGAGGATTAAGTTTTCCTTGTTAAAGACTAGTTTGCCTCTAAAGATTGTCATATCTGGCTAACTTCTCTTTTCTGTCAGTCTAAAATCAACATAGTGGCCTCTCCACATCCCTACATAGAAAAGACCAAATCACTTCACTAATAGAAGACTCTGAACAATTTTCAAAAATGCAGTCAAATTTCATAACAGAGTTGCCTTGTGAAATATCAAGTGAATTGGAAAAACTTGAATGTGAGGACCTTCCAAAGGTTGTCCTTCTCACCTCAAAATTCAATGCTAAACCTGAGCTTAAGAAAATTTTCCTAGACTTGGTGGTTGAAAGGTATGAAACTGAGATTGAAAAATTGAATTCACAAGAACAATCATACCAATTCAGGGACCTTAGAGCATTTTTGGAAAGTCTCCCTCCCCCTAAGAAAGAAGAAATTTCACTGCCTTTTGATTTGCAGGAAAAGGATGATTGTGATTTCAAGAGCCACACTGAAGATGCAGTGAACCAAGCTGTCAAGGATGCAGATAGCCTACCAGTTATGGAAGGCCTAAAAGAAGAAAGTTTATATCATGTTTTTGCTGATCGTATGGCAGAATATATGGAGGCCCTAATTGGCTCAAGTTCCCAAGCATTGACCCTTTGCAAGAGCCAGATACATCAGGAGTGGTCACAACTGGTGGTGGCCTTGGTTTTGAAGACCCACATTCAAAGTACCCTATGGTTATCTCTGACAAGCAGTCATATTTTCTACCCTTTTCTGTTACTGCTTAACTAGCTGCACTGGCACTATTGTATCATATAAAACAGTAGAGATTTCCAAGATAGATTAGCGTAGGTAGGAATGTCAATAAAGCTCAGCTGTGAGCATTTATTTAGTTTTTTAGTTTTTTCTTTGAAAGAGAAAGAAAAATACAAAAACAATAAAAAATAGAAAAGAGGGCAGAAATAAAACAAGAAAGGTATAGCCCCATACCAAAAGGAAAGGAAAATATGAAAGTGTGCAAGCTCAAATGCCACTACTTTAAGGAGCACTACTGTCCAATCATACAACCTAATCATGATTGGGCAGATTTCAATTTACTGCTGATAGGTTAGTGAAGAAGATTTTCCAAACTGTTTAATCTTGGCTTATCAGTAGGTTAGATTATGATAAAAGAAAAATGGTTCTAACAAGCTCAAAATCTGAACCTATGAAGCATTAAAAGAATGGCTCTAATCAAACCAAAATCTGAGCCAAAGGTACAAAAGGACTGGTTCTAACATGCTCAAAACTTGAATCGACAAAAAAGGAGAAAGCATCTCTAACAAGATCAAAACCAGAGCTGAAATGAAAAAGAAAGGTCACTCTAAAAAACTCAAAATCTGAGTCACATCAAGAAGGAAGAATGTTTTTAAATTTCAGATCTTTAGCCTTCAAAATTTTGGTTATCGAAGTCTTGCAAGTTTTAGTTCATGTGCAGTTTGTCTTTGTGCCATGGACCCACAGCAACTCAGACAATCTAATCCTAGTTTGGCTGTGTTTTCAATTTCTGTTTTAGAATATAGAGAATGGGAACCCGTCAGACTATTTAATCCTGACAGATATTAGATTAGGTAGAGAATTAAGAGTCCCACTGTTTAATCTAGGCTCTTGGAAGGAATAAGGGTAGCATTAGATAGGTTTATTTTTCTTTTTGCAAAATAATATGTAAAAGAGATGCCAGCCCAAGTGCACTCAAAGGAAGAAGAAAATGTTAGGAAAAGTAGCTTGGGGTAGGTAGAAATGTTTGTTTCAAAAAGATCTCATGCTGCAGGTCACTAAAAGAACTGCCAAGATGCAAAAAGTACTAGCAAGAAAGAAAATAAAATTTTCCCAATGGATAAGGCACTAGACTGCTGAAAGCTAGAGATTTACAGCTGAGGTTCTGGACACCTGGAGAGCTAGCTGTCCTCCCCAAGTGGAGCCACTGTTAGCCACCTATAAATTTTGTTATACTAAATGGTGGCTAAACTTACTTTTCAAGCCTTCAAGAGATAGTTTCCTTTGAAAACCTATCATCTTTTGAAGTCTTATGATGTTCTTTATCCTTTGAATTAATCTTCACTGCTATTTCACTATAAGCCCTCAAGTACCTGTTGATTACCAAGAGAAAAAGTTACCTATAGAGTTTCATTTTCACTACTCACCTCTCCATTTCACTCTCACAAAATCCCTCAAAATACCTTCATTTAACCTCTAGAAGAACCCTAACCTTCTTTTTACCTGTTATCTTCCTCTGATTTGGTTGTAAAAATCCCCGATTTAAGCCTATCGGAACCGTCATTTGGCCTTAAAATCTCTATTTTTGGCCCAAAAATAGTCTTCCGCTCTATAAAGGTATTAAGCCCCCGAGGGCTTAAGTCACCCACTAGCCCCGGTTCTTTCCTTCCATAGGACCACACCCGAGCACTTATCCCTAAGCCCTCCTCTCCTCATATTTCTCCACGAATGCACCTTTTTCTTTATAAATTTTTCACCCGGCATTTTACCCCTGATGCAACCTCTGCCATTGATCTCTTAGATATAACGATGATCAACGACCATCCTCCCATCCTACCATCCATCCGCCTATTCCCCCCGCTTTTCATCTTCGCTGTCGATCTCTGAGATCCAACGGCTGCCACGTAGCCCCACCTTTATGACCCTCCAGAACCATTTCTCTGCTCCACGAAAAAATACTGACATCACCACCAAGCCCACTGCTTCATCCGCCCACGCAACTCTTCATCCATCGCGCTTCTCCTCCACCATACGATCTGTGACCCCAGATCTGACGGCCAGGGCGTGATATCGCGCGATTTTAACCCCTCCTTCCCAGTGCGCTACTTCTGCACAATAAAAGTGGTTTTCAAAAGCAACGTGTCGATCTCTCTATGGAATCGTGTTCCAAACGCAAAAAACCGCATACCCCCATTTCGCTGCATGAAATCCATTAATGGTTTTCCCAAAACCGATAATCCATTTCTTCGCGCCATATTCAAATTTAAACCTGGTACAGCCTCCGCCATGGTTTCTCCGTCTCTCCGCTACATACATCTACCTTCTCACTGCTCCTCCGCCACCCTAGAGCCTTTGCAAGTAGTCACATCCCAAACAATGCAGGATTTCGTAACAGTTTGTTGTTTTGCAAGTTCTATGTCAGGGTTTTGAGTGCCTGAATATCCCACAGCCCAATAAAGATGACACAGGGTCGAGGATGACGATCCGAGAACATGATCGATGTAAGAAGGAAATCAGCAGGGGTAATTTCCAAGGTTTTAAGTCAATAAGTCATGATTATTGACTATTTACCAAATCCTCCAGTGCGTAAAAGTACCTGTCAAGAAACAAAGGTTAAACACAGATCAATGAAATAATCAAAGATAAAGGTTTGAGCATATAGTTTGAAGATTAAAGGACTCGAGCCTACAGATCGGACATGATGGAAAAAGCACAGTTCATAAAGATAAAACAATTCAGATAAGGTGAACTAGTCAGACCTCATGTACATCAGGACATAGCAGATTAATTCATCAAAATATTTGAAGCCACCTGCAGCCTGCATTTCACCTATGAAGACAGTTATCACACTGATAGCACATCTTTTAATTGTCAGAACAATTATTTTAAGGTATGGGAAACCTATAGCCCATTCTTTCATCTATCTTGTCCCAGAAGGAATGAAAAAAATTGCTGCAACCATCCAGAAGACACTCTTTGGAGTTATTTCCAACCTGCTTATATGTCCTAAAGTCAACGAAAACAGCAGAAATGATCCAGCATTAATGTAATATGTATTAAGTAGAGTGAAACATCAAATACACTCTTCCTCTTCCTTAAATGATCATTAAAGCTTTCTTCATCTACTTTTCCTCATTTTTCTTATAAAGACTCCTTGAAGTCTTATTGTAAAAGGTTGGCATTTGGTGATTTCTAAAGTAATACATAGATTGTTGCTTTGAAGAAGCATTGGTGTTCTGAAGGAGTGTGGAGGTCTCTGTTTTTCTGTTGATGAAGGAGGCTAGACCATTGGATCCATGAGCCTGGTTTTGGTGAAGTACTTTTTTATTGTTAATGTTGTTTTCCCGTCTATCACTTTGTTCCATTTTGCTTTGACTTACAGTAGGATAAAAAGTTTAGGCAGAGAAATGTATCTCAAAAGCACCATTGACCTATTTATCCTTCACTGTTTATATGTTTTCCACTATTGAACATGACAGGGTAGTCTAATAGCTCTCTTGAATATTTAGTTTGTTTTATTTCAAAAATGTTAAATTCAGTTGTGTTAAAGACTGTTTAGGCATTCCCTCTCTCTTGCCACTGAGTTTTGTATCTGAAATCTCCCTTTAATTATTAATGCTTGCAGTTTGACAGGGAGGCTTGTTTCAATCATACCTGTAGAAATTATATAACTAATGCGTTATATATCCAAGATTCTCCTGATCACACACTATTTTAACTTCATGCACAATACAGAATCTATTCCACCATTGATCATCACATGCGGAAATTAACACAATTGCAAAGCACACATGAAACCATAAAAATTCACACACATTAACACAGTGATTTAACGGGAAAGCCAGAAGCTAAAAACCCCAACTATCTGTATATAATATATGTCATAGAGATCATGTAACAATCCTCATACAAAGCTGATCATATCAAGCTCTCAATACAATACAATCGCTACACACTAATCAAGCCCGATCTAGCAAATCCATGCACCGATCTCTGCCACTTGCTAGCCTGCCTCTACTGCGCAATCCCTGCTGAAGAATGACTCTGAATGAACTCGAATCCAGCCATACTTGCTCACGCAATCCTCATTGGCATCTCTACTAAGTGTTGGATGCAATCAACGCATCACTATAGTCACAACTGATAGTCATCTTGCCCTTTCACCTATCTCTCCACTGGTCTCCACTGAAAAATTACAACAAATGCATAGGCAGAAACGTGAGACAAAGCTCACACAACTCAATGAATTAACTTGCTCAATTACATCACACTTATATAGGAAACTGCACTCACCTAATCTTCCTGAAGACGAGGAAACAAACCTGAATATGTGCAACCAATTCCTAAATTAACACTCTTGTTCAACCACTCAAAACTAATTCTATTTCTGCATTATTCTCACATCCTCCCTTAATGGAGAAATGGATTTTCTACAACACCTAATTGACTTCTAAAAACTTCAAATTTGATTTTACCAAGGGGCTTAGTAAATATATCAGCCATATTATCCTTGGTATTACAAAATATTAATTCAATTTCATTCGACTCAATTTTCTCACGTACAAAGTGGTACTGTAACTCAACGTGTTTTGTTCTAGCATGGTAAACTGGATTATGTGCTAATTTGATAGCACTCTGATTATCACAATTTATACATGTTGAACCACTTTGCGCCTCTTCAAGATCTGCAAGAATTCTCCGCAACCAAATAGCTTCACAGGTGGCATTGGTCAAAGCTTTGTACTCTGATTCTGTTGATGATAAAGAAACAGTTGCCTGTTTCTTACTACTCCAAGATATGACCCCTGATCCAATATGAAATGCATAGCCAGAGGTAGATCGTATGTCATCTGGATTTCCTGCCCAATCTGAATCAGAAAAACCTGTCAGTGCAACATCAGATTCATCAGTATACATAATACCTAAATTCACTGTTCCCTTTAAGTATCGGAGAACTTTCTTTGCAGCATTCCAGTGATTTCCTGAAGGCTTAGCCATGAATTGACTAAGAATACTGACTGAGTATGCAATGTCTGGTCTGGTAGTGGTGAGATAGTTCAAACTTCCCACTAACTGACGATATAATGTTCCATCTGCCTCTTTCGTTCCATCTTCTTTGTACAACTTTGCATTCTTTTCTAAGGGAGTTGACATAGCTTTGCAATCAGTCATATTGAACTTTTTAAGAATTTCCTTTGTATATTTGCTTTGAGTGATCAAAGTTTTACCAGGCTCTCTCCATACCTCAATTCCTAAACAGTAATGCAATTCACCCAAATCTTTCATTTCAAATTCCTGTGACAACTGAACTTTAATTTCTTCAATTAACTTGTGAGCACTGCCCGTGATAATGAGATCATCCACATACAAAGATATTAAAGCAACATTTCCTTTTCCATCTTTCTTAACATACAAGTTAGGATCATTTTTTCTTTTCACAAATCCATTCTGAAGAAAGAAGGTATCAATCTTTACATACCATGATCTCGGCGCCTGTTTCAAACCATATAATGCCTTTCTTAACCTGCATACTAGATGCTCCTATCCCTGTTTGACAAACCCTTCAGGTTGAACCAAATAAACTTCTTCCTTTAAATCACCATTTAGAAAAGCAGATTTGACATCCAATTGATGTATATTCCAATTATGTTTTGTGGCTAAGGCAATCAGTAATCTAATTGTATTCAACTTAGCTACTTGTGCAAAAGTGTCTTCATAATCAATTCCCTCCTTTTGAGCATATCCTTTTGCTACTAATCTTGCCTTAAATTTATCAATTGTACCATCTGCTTTAAATTTCGATTTGTACAACCATTTGCTTCCAATTGGAACTTTATTTTTAGGAAGTTCCACTAATTCCCATGTTTGATTTTTCATAAGAGAAGCATACTCATCATTCATAGCATTAATCCATGGTTCATGTTGTTTAGCCTGCTCATAATCAATTGGTTCAACAACATTCATTATGTTAGACATTAAGGCATAATCTCTATACCTTGCAGGAAGCTGAGTTTGTCGGGATGACCTTCTTGGTGCTTCAATGCCTGTGGGTGTTCCATCCATGATTCGTCGACTTTGAGGTGAATCACCCCCTTGTGATGACTCACTGTTGCTGGATGTGCTCATACTACTCTCATCCTGATCCTGTACCTGTACCTGTTCCTGTTCCTGCTTAATCAAAGTATCAAGTTTGACATGAGCATCATTAGATATATGCCATGCATCATTCTTTGTATTACTTTTATCAGCCTGCTCATGAAACAACACATCACGACTTGCAAATAGTTTATGGGAACTTGGATCAAACAATTTATAGGCTTTCTGATCCGCACAATACCCAATGAAAACACACTTGATTGACTTGGCATCAAGTTTTCTTCTGTTAGCCTTAGGAATATGAGCAAAAGTAGTACATCCAAAGACTCTGAAATGACTCACATTAGGTTTATAACCATGAAGAACCTCAAAAGGAGTTTGAAAAACTAATTGCTTAGTGGGACATCGATTCTTCAGATAAACAGTAGTGTTAATGGCTTCTGCCCAGAAACCATTAGAGATGTTCTTACCTTGCAGCATACTACGAGCAGATTCCACCAAGGTTCTATTCCATCGCTCAGCAACACCATTTTGCTGAGGGGTATGTGGTACCGTGAACTGTTGTTGAATTCCTTTAGTTTTACAATAGGTGTTAAATGCTTTTGACTTATATTCACCCCCTTGATCAGATCTGAGTATTTTAATGTACTTACCTGTTTGTTTTTCAACCATAGTTCGAAACTCTTTAAAATACTCAAATATATCACTCTTCCTTCGAATGAAATAGACCCATGTATACCTAGATCTATCATCAATAAAAATAACAAAGTATGAAGCACCACCAAGAGACCTAGTTTGCATAGGTCCACATACATCAGTGTGAATTAATTCAAGTATATCATACTGTCGTTTCTCGGTATGAATAGGAAACTCTTCTCTATGCTGCTTACCAAGTGCACAAGCTTCACATGGTAAATGTTCACACTTCATAACAGGAAGACCTTCAACCATTGATTTCCTTTGCAACAATGATAAATCATTGTAATTTAGGTGCCCATACCTGTGATGCCATAATTCTGTTGTCGATGTCTCTTTGGATGTCAATGCAACATGGCGCTTCACTGTCACATCCAATCTGTATAATCCTCCAACCCTGGTACCTGTAGAAACAACCCTGTAGTGGTCCTGAACATCTTTCACAATACACCCTAATTTACCAAATTCAACTTTTAAATGATTATCAGTGATAGTGAAAACAGATATCAAATTCTTTTTGAGAGCAGGTACATACATCACATTATGAATCTGTCGCATTTGTCCATTAGGTAAGTACACATTTATTATGCCATAGCCTTGAACTTTAAGTGACCTATCATCCCCTAGGTAAATGTGTGTACCATCATATTTCTCATAATATTTATCATACCATTCTTTATTACAAGTCATGTGTGCCGATGCACCAGAATCGATGAACCATGCATTCTCATCATCAGTTTCAGCAGACAATGCAGCATCAGAAAGAAATAACTTAAGATTTTTAAATCCATCATTCACTGAATTGTCTCTGTTTATGTAATTTCCATTATGCCTTCTATGTCTTTGATTTGATTCATTATTCTTTCTCCTATAGCAATCTTTAGCCAGATGTCCAGGT
Organism: Pinus albicaulis; assembly: GCA_034641835.2. NCBI lineage: Eukaryota > Viridiplantae > Streptophyta > Pinopsida > Pinales > Pinaceae > Pinus > Pinus albicaulis. The sequence continues at coordinate 493,187,243 of CM076576.1, forward strand.
TTTCCACAATAATCACATTCAATGTTCCTCTTAACATAAGAATCAGGAGGTGCCATACCTTTCTGCTTTGCTTGAAAACGGCCTCTGTTCCTGTCCCATGGTCTCCCTCGGAACGGTCTTTTGCCTCTTGCAGTCAAAGCCAAATCAGAACCATTTGACTCCAGTTCAAAATTTTTCATTCGCTCTTCTTCTTGAAGAAGAATTCCAGCCAAGTCTTCAAATGTAGGAGCTGTCGGTCTAGCTGAGAGAGCTGAAATAAAGACTTTATAGTCTGGGACTAACCCCTTCAATGCAATAGTTACCAAGTCTTTACTAGACACTTTTTCACCAATATCACCTAGTTTATCACTCAAGTCTTTAATTCGGGAAAAAAAGTTGCTAATGCTTTCATTGGCTTCCATTTTGATAGATAGCAGCTTTGTTTTTAAAAATAAAATACGGTTTGCATTAGTAGTTTCATACAAACCTTTGAGAGTGTCCCATGTCGCCTTTGAAGTTTCACAGTCCCGAATGTGAGGAATAATATTGTCCTTCACTGACATGCGTAGCAGCACCTTTGCTTTCATTTCACGCTTATCCCAATCTTGAGTGGCAGCAGGAGGTTGAGGCTTGGGCTCATCACCTTTGACAATCATCCAGAGATTGTATGCCTCCAGTACTGTGATCAGCTTGAATTTCCAATTTACATAATTTTCTCCATCAAGTTTTGTATATTCATTTAAGTATGAATCGGCAAGAGGATTAGCCATTGTTGTGAAGATCTAAATATTCAAAAGATCTAAATATTCAAATTTGTATTGCACACTCTGTTTAGTTTGATTTTTTTTTATTTTTTTTAAATTCAAACAAAACTTGCTCCCCTTTTTTAAAAATGACAAGAACAAATATAGATTTGTTCAACTCCCAAGCAAACCACAGCAGAAATCCAATAACTGATACTTACGGCCTTCAACTAATATCTGCCTTGCCCTCTCAACTAAACTGCTCATATGCAATCTTTAAAAAATGCCACACAATATTATGCTGGGTGTGAAATACTGTGCAATCTTTAAAATAAAACTCCACGCACCAATTTAATAAGGAAAACACTACCAAACTCCACGCAGGAGATGGACATACCAACGCAATTTAATAAGGAAAACGCTGCCAAACAATTGAACAGAATCAAACACGTGAGGCGAGATACCAAACCGTGAGGCGAGATACCAAACGTGAGGCAACGTGAGGCGATATTGACTGCTGTGTACGCTGGCGTTTTCGTGCCCCACCGATTTATTGCACGCATGAATCAAAACAGCAAATAGCTGTGGATCTTTTAATCAACGAAAGTGTTAAACTCTGCGTATCTTTTAAATTCCACACACTGACATGAATAGCAGGCGTTCACAAAACCCCGCGCTGGAAATTCCAAATCTACACCTTACAGTACTCCGTGCACCTTACAATCTGCACGTAGCACCAATTAGAAATCCGACCTCTGCTGTCAACGCCACACTGCATTTCTTTGAAACTGCTTTCGAGGGCGGTCAGCGCACATTTAAACTCAGCGTAAACTCAATGTCGACTTGGACTTGGACGCAGGTCATTCACACGATTTCTTCTTTGCAGAGAAGTCTTTCACACGATCAAGCAGTGAAAAAGACCAATTGGGTTTTGAAAGCGGAGCTTCTACTCCAATACCCAAACGCAGGCTCCGATACCAAATTATAACAAATGCACAGGTAGAAACGTGAGACAAAGCTCACACAACTCAATGAATTAACTTGCTCAATTACATCACACTTATATAGGAAACTGCACTCACCTAATCTTTCTGAAGACGAGGAAACAAACCTGAATATGTGCAACCAATTCCTAAATTAACACTCTCGTTCAACCACTCAAAACTAATTCTATTTCTTCATCATTCTCACATGAAACTGTCCATGCACTATAGTTAATTGATGTATTCTTTAGTTGATTAATGAGTTAATATTTAGTGAATTAATTATTAATTAATTCACACCACTCTCACTAGTGTATCAATTAGTTAGACTAGATACAACTTGCTCAACTGTGTCTAACTGAGTTAAACTAAACACAATTCCACCAACTACTTCTACAACTCCACCAAACTTTGTCACATGAGTTCTAACTAAAGTCCTCCATGAAATAGCTCCAATGAACCCTCAGGAATAGCGTAATTCCTTCTGTCAGCTCCTGTGCCACATCTGTGCACTTAACTGAAGTGCTCCAACAGAATAAGATAATGTTTAGAGTTCAAATATTATTAAGAGCTAATAATATTCGACATATCTATTTTTAGACTGGCAATCTAAAAATAGATTATGCCCAATATGTTTAAAAATAGAAGTCCATCTATTTTTTCCAACTTGACCAACCATCCACAAATAGCATCCTGCAACTCATAGAATATGATCGACATGTCTAAAAATAGACATAATCTAAAAATAGACTTGCGCCAAAAATAGCCTACGGGCTCACTTAGTGAAGGCGACTCTTTTCACTAAGCTCATCATCTTGTTGAATCTCAACACTCCCTCTCAAAAAGATAGGGATTATCTGCCACCCTGATCCTGTCTCTATGGTATTCAAATTTTCTCCTGGTGAGAGCCTTCGTCAGAATATCAGCATCTTGATCCTCCGTAGGAATGTAAGATAGCAACATGATCTTCTACTGCACACAATCTCTGATATGATGGTACTGGATGTAATATGTTTAGATCTATCATGAAATACTGGATTAACCGAGAGTTTAATGCAACTCTAATTATCACAATATATCACAGTAGGATCTAAGTGTGAACCGAACAACCCAACCAGGATCTTCCTCATCCATATAGCCTCACATGCAGGCAAACTTGCTGCCATATACTCAGCCTCCGCTGAACTGAGTGCCATGGATCTCTGTTTCCTGCTATACCAAGAAATTGTTGTAGACTCGATACTGAAAATCCCTCCAGATGTTCTCTTTCTGTCTGTTGGACTCCCTACCCAATTTGCATCTGTGAAGCCATGCAGCTTCACCTCATCCGACTATCTGTACCATAATCCATATCCCGATGTGCCTCTGATATATCTCAATACATGCTTTCCTGCCTTCCAAAAGAGCTTGGTAGGCTTAACCATAGCTTGTGAAAGCTGGTTAACAGCAAAGCATATGTTCGGTCGTGTATTGACTAGATACATGAGCGAACCAACCAACTGTCGGTAAATAGTGGCATCCACTAGCTCTGCTGATGTAGCATCCTCTTTCCTCCAACCACCAGGAAGAGGAGTGTCGATAGGCTTGCAGCCTTGCATTTTGAACTTCTCCAATATCTCCTAGGCATACTTTCCTTGAGACACAAACAGTCCATCCTTCCACTGCCAAATTTCCAATCCCAGGAAATAATGAAGGAGGCCCAAGTCCTTCATCTTAAACTCCTTTGCAAGATCAGCCTTGCATGAGAGTATCAATTGTTCATCACCTGTCAATATCAAATCATCTACATAAAGTACAATTATCAGCAACTTACCCTCCACCACAATCTGGTATAGGTTCGGATCCGCCTCACTCTTGGTGAATCCAAGTCTAGTGAAATAACTGTCTATCCATGTGTACCAAGCACGAAGTGCTTGTTTCAGCCCATACAACGCTCTTTTGAGCCTGCACACATGCGACTCGCTGCTGAATATTTCGAAACCTTCAAGTTGCTCTATGTACACCTCCTCCTCAATGACTCCGTTGAGGAATGTAGTCTTCACATCCATCTGATGAATGTGCCAACCCATCTACGCTGAGAGAGCAAGGATGGTCCGTATGGAAGAATACCTTGCGACAGGTGCAAAGGTTTCTTCATAGTCGATCCTATCGATCTGTGAGAAGCCCTGGGCAACAAATATTTCCTTATACTTCTCGACACTCCAATCAGCAGCTTGCTTCACTTTGTAGATTCAGCTTGAACCTACCACTGATTTCCCTTCCGGCCTTGGGACAATCTCCAATGCACTGTTTCTGACAATCGAATCCTACTCTTCCACCATGGCATCTACCTATGCAGGGTCCTCCACACCTTCCTCGAAAGAAGATGGTTCTATCATGATACACTTGCTCATCAGAGCCATGTATCCAGTAAATCGGTCAGGTGACTGTCTCTGTCTACGCTGTGATGTAGGGGCTCCTACATTCTGCATTGCATCAAGATTCAGTCGCTCAGCTTCTGTAGTGCGCTTCTGCCCTCTGATGTTTGGTGCTGCATGAGTGGTTTCTTCCACTCCATGAACCACCTCTTGTGGCTGATCCACATCCTGAGGCTCATCCTTAGGAACTAATATCTCCTCATCTGCATGCAAGTGTAGCTCCCCCTCAAGCGAAAACTTCATGGCTTTCTCCTCATGAAATTTGATATCCCATTGCACAATAGTCTTTCGACTGTCTGGAAAATACAAACGATAGTTGTGGGGTGTTTCTGTGTACCCCACAAATATCCCAACCTTTGCGGTCGGCTCTAGCTTCTTCCTGGCATCCTTCGTCACATGAATGTAAACAGGTGAGCCAAAAATATTCAAATGAGAAATATCAGGCTTCTTACCAGAAAACGCCTCTTCGGGTGTACTCATGCCAAGTACTCTATGAGGACAATGGTTTTGCACATAAACCATAGTGTTGCATGCTTCTACCCACAAGTGTATGGGAAGGCCTTGATCATGCAACATCGCCCGTGCAACACCCACGATCGTTACGTTCTTTCGCTCTGCGACCCCATTCAACTGTGGGTTATGAGGTGCTATGAGCTCTCTTCGAATTCCTTCTACGCTGCAAAAGTCTTTGAATTCACCAGAGATGAATTCACCACCATTATTGCTCCTAAGAGCCTTCACCTGTTTCCCCAACTCTTTCTCAACCAGTGCCTTAAACTCACAGAACTTTGCGAATGTCTCGCTCTTCTTCTGCATGAAGAAGATCCAGCACTTACGAGAAAAGTCATCAACAAATATCACATAATACCTGTGCTTTGCTGTTGAAGCTATTGAGAAAGGTCCACACACGTCTGTGTGAATTCTCTCAAGGATCATTGTGGCGCGACTATCCTTCTCATGAAAGGTGGCTTTCACAAATTTTCCCAAAGTACATCCCTTGCACTGATCTGACTGCGCAAGTGTACCCTTGGGAAGCCCAGTAGAAATCTGCTACAAAATTTTCAAAGCGCCATGGTGAAGATGGCCCAATCTCCCGTGCCACAATTCGCCCTCATCCCGGCTCACCACTCCTTCTGCTTTGCCTGCCATTGCTGCGCAGCCATCTGCCTGCAATTGATAAAGGTTCTTAACTCGAACCCCTATCCTCCGGATTTCACCAGTTGCCTTACTACGTAGGAAAGCCTTTCCCTCGCTAAAGATAACATCATATCCCTTGTCTTCCAACATCGCCACAGAGATCAGATTCTTCTTCAATCCTGCAACATGCGTGACATCCTTCAATATGAAAGGTTTTCTAGACTCCCTCTCAAAGGAAATGGTCCCGATACCAGTCGCATTGTATCTACCATCATCGCCCATCTCGATGTGCACTCCAAGATCCTTCTCATCCAGATCAATAAACAAATTTTTCTCTCCGGTCATATGGAAAGACACACCACTGTCAAGAAACCACACTGATCCCATCACACTTGAGGCCAAGCATGCGATCAGTGAAAAATCCAGCTCAAACTACGAGGCTAAGGCCTCTCCAGCGGCAGATCCAGCAGCCTACTTATTTTTCTTCTTATGTGGACAATTAGTGGCGTAATGTCCGTGTTGGTGACAGTGAAAGCACTTCAGCTTGGACATGTCCTGCTTCTTGCCTTTCACACCGGATTGAGAATGATTTTTGTTTCCCTTCCCTTTTATTTCTTTGGAAGCCAAAGCGCAATTTTTTTCATCTTCATTCTTCGATGAAGATCCATCCCTGGTACTCCGCCTTATCTCCTCCTGCACAAGATCCGACCAAAGTCGCTCCCATCCTGGAAGTTTCTCCCGACCATTGACAGAGTCCTCGTAGAAATGCCAACTCTTCAGAAGCCCAAGGAGAGCCAAGCTCACCAATTCCTCTTCATCTACAGTAACCCCCACACTTCCCAGCTCATCCCTGCACTGGACAAACTTTGTGAGGTACTTGGGTATACTTTCGCCCTTCTCCATTTTTATTTTTCTGAGCTTGTCTTTAAGCGCCAACTTCCTCTGGTCGCTTTTGCTTTGGAACAAGTCTCTCAAAGCTTTCCACATCAAGAATGGAGAAGCTTTACCATGAAGGCTGGACACTATGTGATCCTTCACACCTTCCAACAGAATTCTTCGACATTTTTCTATCTTCTTTTGCCATGCGTCAAGTGTGGCTGCATCGCTAGAACCATGCTTTGGAATGTCAATATCTATGAACTCCTTCAACCCATTATCATCTAGCACTGCCTCCATCCTGTCCTTCCATGCAATATAGTTCGAGCTGCCATCAAGGGCATACTCCAATCACAATCCATTGAAAGACATTTCAATGAATGCTCAACTTCGACACCAAGAAAACACTATAGCAAATTCAAATTCCACCAGCACAAAACTCAACCGCTTCAATAATTGCAATTTCTATGATCAATATCGCTCTGATACCATGTAGAAATTATATAACTAATGCATTATATATCCAAGATTCTCCTGATCACACAATATTTTAACTTCATGCACAATACATAATCTATTCCACCATTGCTCATCACATGCAGAAATTAACACAATTGCAAAGGACACATGAAACCATAAAAATTCACACACATTAACATAGTGACTTAATGGGAAATCCTGAAGCTAAAAACCCCAACTATCTGTATATCATATATGTCATAGAGTTCATGTAACAATCCTCATACAAAGCTCATCATATCAAACTCTTAATACAATACAATCACTACACACTAATCAGGCTCGATCTAGCAAATCCATGCACCAATATCTGCCACCTGCTAGCCTGCCTCTACAGCGCAATCCTTGCTGAAGAATGGCTCTGAATGAACTCGAATCCAGCCAGCCTTGCTCATGCAATCCGCATTGGCATCTCTACTGAGTGTTGGATGCAATCAATGCATCACTATAGTCATAACTGATAGTCATCTTCCCCTTTCACCTATCTCTCCATTGGTCTCCACTTAAACTATCCATGCACTGTAGTTAACTGGTGTATTCTTCAGTTGATTAATGAGTTAATATTTAGTGAATTAGTTATTAATTAATTCACACCACTCTCACTAGTGTATCAATCAGTTAGACTAGATACAACTCGCTCAACTGTGTCTAACTGAGTTAAACTGAACACAGCTCCACCAGCTACTTCTACAACTCCACCAAACTCTGTCACATAAGTTCTAACTGAAGTCCTCCATGCAGTAGCTCCAGTAAACCCTCAGGAATAGCGTAATTCCTTCTGTTAGCTCCTGTGCCACATTTGTCCACTTAACTGAAGTGCTCCAAGAGAATAAGATAATGTTTAGAGTCCAAATATTATTAAGAGCTAATAATATTCGACATATCTATTTTTACACTAGAAATCTAAAAATAGATTCCGCCCAATATGTCTAAAAATAGAAGTCCATCTATTTTTTCCAACTTGACCAACCATCCATAAATAGCATCCTGCAACTCATAGAATATGATCGACATGTCTAAAAATAGACATAGTCTAAAAATGACTACTCAAAATAGTTTCAAGGGCCCACTTAGTGAAGGCGACTCTTTTCACTAAGCTCATCATCTTGTTGAATCTCAACAATACCCTCGGTTCATTATTGTAATTATTGTGTTGAAGGTCCCTATAATTGTAATCCTAGATGTCTAAGGCGTTCCCTCTTCTTTGAATGCAATTGTATGTCTTTGTTGATTAAGCTCTCAACAACGAACTTATAGGAGGAAATAGGGAATTCCCCGAATCCTTTAAGTCATTATGAGAGGGTTTAGTCTACATTTCTCCTATTCTTTGAGTGTTTACGGTGATTAATTCCATAATAGTGAGCTTACTGGAGGAAATAGGGCGTTCCCCGAATCCTTTAAGTCATTGTGAAAGGGTTTAGTTTGATTTTCACTCTTAGTCCTTAATGTTCATCCCATTTCATCTATATTATTCAACATATCCTTGATCGAGTTAGATTTTCCCTCTGGTTTCCCTTCCTTCTCAATCATAACTATTTGGACTTTCACATGACTCCATCTCCCAATGGCTTGCAGATTCCCATGCTCTATCTATACTTCATTGAAACATATTTGTCCAACCAAACAAAACAAACAACCCTGCACCTCATAACTAGCCTAAAATCAATTTCTAAACCTTTCAAGACATATCCTTATAAACATATTGAGAGATCTTTCTTTGAGACTGGGAGGGCTAGATCCTAGAGCTCTAAAGCTTGGTTTGCATGTTGCCTTGTCACTTGGCATGCGAATCTGCCAAATCACAAGACCCCAACATTTTCCATTAAAAAATAATCATAGATAGTCGTAGCAGCACTTCCACTATGCAAGATAAGCTAAGACATAAATTGATGGCAATAAGTATGAAAAATTTATCCCAAGATGGAGTGTGAGAGTCACTTCCACTATGCCCGATAAGGTAAGACAGAAATTGATGCCAATTAAGAACGAAAAATTTATCCCAAGATGGTGTGTGAGAGTTTTACCTACTACGTGGGCTTCATAGGAAAATATATTGGATTATTTACAACCATAGATTCATCGTTAATGGGTTTAAATAAATTTGGTCTCTATTGCCACATCTTTCATAAAATATATCTCCACATTCAGGCAACACAGAGGCAAGGAAGTAGAAATGAGATCAAAAGAATAAAAATGTGCAGTTTGCAGAGGGTATAAAAAATATGTTATTGGATACAATCCATGACTTCGTACTTTATTTCTTTATCATCAACCGTCCATTGAAAAACCCGATACCACCAATTTCATTGGCTGCTATTGAAACTGTTAATCTTTGTTTAACCATCAAAATTGCATTCTCTGCTAACAAAATTATTTGGATAACTCGAACCCCTCAACCTCTTTCACACAGAGCCTGGTTATCACACAATGCACAAAAACCTTGGACTGACAGATGCAAACTCCGATGCTCATGAAGGGCCACAAAACTAGTGGCACATTTCAATTAACAGACGGATGAACAACCCCACTCTGATACCACTGTAAGACACACAACACATAAACTGGAAACAAACTTCAACAATATATTAATGAATGTCTCAAGGAATGATGTATAATGTGTACAAATATAAATACATCAAGAAATTGTTGAATCGGTTCCCCAGGTTTCTTGGACTCTAATAACCGATTACCTAACACAAACTAACACAAGGATTAGTTCCCTAACAAAGTAAAGAGTCTTCCTAGGAAAATTGTGTGAATTGGCAGTTTACTTGAAGATCAAAGGCCAAATAAATCAGTGGAATTGCTGCAAACAAAACTTGCCATGTTACAACATCCACGACTCCAAGAATGTTGTAAGCTTACATGGTAGATGACATCCACAAGAGAAGGTTGAAAAGAATGTCTACATCAAAAATGCTGGAATCTAAAGAAACCTGGAAAAGGAGGTCGAAAAGTTAAATGGCAGTAGCTTTCTACCTTCATGTATATAAATTTCACTCTGTTTAAGTGTGAAAAGGAAAAAAGGAAGCCCATGGTGATTATGTAAAAGACTTACTCTGATGAGAACTCTTCCCAACAGAGTTGCATCAAAGAATGCCATTGGTGCTCGGAATAAAGAATTTAGAAGCTTTGAAAAGAAGGAATTTGATGCCTCAAGCCCCAAAATAACGCGGAAGACTGACTAAAGGAATAAGAAAAATATATATGTGAACCCAATGGTTGAGTACACGATTATTAACCTTAATACACTGATTTGAGGACTTTGCACCTCAGCAACCATCCAAGTATTTCCTAAAAGTTGCCCAATAAAAAATATAAGATTAGTAAGAGCGGAACATGAAAAATATAGGAAACCTTTATTATGTTTCAAATATTCAATGTATGGCTTCAGGCGAGTGTTCCCAACTTCCTTCTCTTCCCTTTTAACTAGTTTTTCCCTGTTAGAAGCTATATTTGAAATCAGTTGTTTCTATGACTTGTTGCTTTGAACATTTGTCTTCCTTGATAGGTTCAACTTTTGTAGATGGCTTTATCATTGCTGATTCATCGGAACCAACAGTTTTATTATGTGCATTCACAAGGTCCCTAAATGCCCCACTTGAGAGTAACAGTTCCTGATATTGCCTGGCTTGATGAATCTCACCGTCCAACATCAGCTGCAAAAGAGAGAAACTTCAGTGTAAATATATATATTTTTTTTAAAGGGAAAACCTATTAGCATTAAATAATATTTTAAAGTTGCAGAAAATATTTTAATGCCCAGTTCATCAGAAAACTTTTCCAAAAGGATGTTTACAAGCAAACAAACAACTTCCACATGACTAACTAGAATAGCGTCAAATGTCGGGAGAAAATCAACTTGGTGTGTTACAAGGATTACTGTCTTTTTTGACAGTCTCCCATTATATATTCCTACACATCAAAATTTGTGATCAATAGAATATTAGGAAGATAAGAAAGATGAAAATCATTGCTATAGAAAGGTGCAACTTACAAAATTAGTACCAGCGACATAATAACTTCAAACGTTTTATATCAAAAGGAAATGACAATATTAACCTTAAACAAGTTAGTAGCAGTATTAGCATCAACAACACTAAAAGGATTAACAAAAAGATAAATATTTGAATCTTGATATAAAGCATGGGAAAGCTGTATCCGCTGTTTCTAGCCACAACTGAGATTGACACCTCTTTCTCCTATTTCAGTCAGATCACCAAAGGGAAAATTCTGGATATCTTTATACACCGAAGACTTGAGGATAATTTCCTGATATTTCTTCTCCTCCATGGGACATCTGAATAATATGTTGTCTTGTACCGTTCCTGTTTGAATCCATGCAGTCTGAGAAACATATGTGAGGGTGCCATAGACTTGCAACTGCAGAGTCAGGGTTGACCTATGTTACCAGAAATGAAAAACGGGAAACCAAACGAGAAACAACAATGGAACAAGAAAAGGAGTTTGGAAATTTCTTACTCAAAGAGGAAAAATAAAATGAAAAATACAGATTTAGTTTCAATTTTCAACATATTTTCAACTAAATTTACAGTCCAAAAAGTGTACACTGTATACATTTTTCTGAATTTTGAACTTTATGCTTGTTTTGTGGGGAAAATCCTATATATAACCAAAAACCAAGATACACTATTTAATGGAAAACACTAAATAAAATCTTGAATGTAAGGTGCATAAACCATATAAATCAGATCGAATGAAAGCTATACTTGAAAATAAAAAACACACATCTTAAAAAACCTGTTGAAAAGAAAAATAAAAATAAAAATATGATATTCATCATTATATTTGGAATTATGAATGAAACATTATTTGGTGAGAAGTATGATTTAGCACACCACCTTGATTTGGCATTGAATTTGTGGAAGCCTCCTCAAAACAGGCAGAACCTAAAACAGTACCTTTACTTACCGGCCCTCGAAGGAAATATGCCTCTTGTAAATGGACAAGGTCATCATCTCCAACAAAAATTGCAGGGAGCATAAAATGTGGTATGAATTTAAATGGGAAAGCATACAAAGATAAATCAAACTCTGGATCCAGATCAGTTAGATGTTGAAACAAAAATGGTATACAAATTTCAACTAAAATTAAAATGTTGCAGAGAACCAGCATAACGATACGTGGAGCAAACAGTAACTCAAACATTTGAGGAAAACACCTGGTAATGTCTACAACCTAATTTTATAGCGGGTTAACGAGAACGGCCGTAGAAAACGGCGTTTCCGTCGGGTTTCCGTTTCTTGAACAGTTGCAGCCGTCCGTTTCCGGTAACATAATGAGAAAAAAGAATCCACCGATATAAATGGTTGATAATGTTAGGTTAAAGAGGTAAATAATCCATAATCACTCTGCCTTTCAGCTTCGGTACTTCCCCAAGTATTGCACCTAAAAGAGTTGATTTTCCGGATCCAACTTCTCCACAAATTGCCAATTTTTGGCCATATTTTGACCTCCATATTTATGTTTCTCAATGCGGGCTTTGGTGAACTAGAATCCCAACTGAATGTTGCAGAATTGATAACAAGAGAGTGGTCAGAGTTTTGAAGAAATACCCCCTCAACTGCCCGATCCAATAATTCTGTAGCCTCCAGAAAGTTGATGATACGACTTAATGAGCCCTTTTCTTGAATGATAACAACAAATGTATCCAGAATTTCTTTAATTGGTTCTTGAACGAGGCGCAAGGTGGCTATGAATGTGAAAAAGTTGCTGGGAGTAAGAGGAATATTAAGAAAATAACAGGTTACAAACGTTTCAGTTGAAACCAAAACAGGAGTTGACCAACCCAAGAACGTACTGTAGGCTCTTTGAAACTGAACCGCGGAGAGCCATTTGAACTCTACCGTGCACAACTTCTCAATATTTTCTTAGAAACGTTCCTCCCATCCATGTAATTTCAGTACTTTCATGCACACCAGAGCTTTTGTGGTAGCCCTTAACCACTGATCCTGAGTTGCCCTGAGTTCAGATTGAAACTTGTGCTGTAACTTCGCTAATGGAGAGTTACAAAGCATGGTAATGATGATAACTGCCAAGGCTGAAAGTGTCGCCCATCCAATTGTATGCACAAGGTTGTTTAAAGCAAATATGAGCTCGATTACTGTAGTCCAATTCTGATGAAATGAGAAGGGAAATTCCCCAATACGGTAAGCATATACCGACATATAATTCATAACTTCTCCTGATGAGTGCACATGGTTAGCTTCATTGGACAACTGTAGTTGTTTCTGATAGATCATAGATTGCTGCGATGAAGGAAGAGCGAATTTGCAGACCAATCCTTCTAGTGCCAAAATACCGTTGCCTTTGAGATATGGAATCGATTGCCTTGGCAATAAATAGTGTTCCTACCAAAATAAAACCTTCTTATTTGAATGGCTGTCTACCTTCCGAAAATCCAATTAAGGATTTCAAAAGAAGTGGTCCAGAAGATAGAGTAAGTATATTGAAAAAAACATAGAACCCAGTCCTTGCCAGATTTTTCCAGTGACAACAAACCAAAGCCCATAAAACTGTTGGAGTGGCAGATGGGTTTTTCCGTTTTTGCCTAAGTAGTTCTTCCGTAAATATTGTATAACTATTCTCTGCTTAATCATCTCCGCACACACAAGGCAAATCATCTTCTTCTAGAGTCCTCTTTATTCTTTTGGACAAACAAGAATTCAACCACCAAAATGTCATCCTGCTAAAGAACAGCCCTGGCAAAAGCATTCACATTGGAATTTAACTTCAACAGCTTCTGATTTTCCTCAGAAAACCTTTGGCTGGAATCAAGAGACCCATAATTTCAGTAAATCCTACTTAGAAAAATTTCTAGCATAATACAACCCTCTGAATACTTCAAATCCTTTTTCACATCACTAATGAGCATCAAACAATGTGTTGGCCACGAAAGAAGGGAGAGAATGGTCCCATAGGAAAGTTCTCTATCATCGATGAAATTCAGCCCAGTTGAAACACAATCCACTGTTCCAAGCAAAATGACACGATGGCTAATTAAAGAGTCACGAAAGTGTAGAATGACAACCTGGTAATATGGAAGGATGATGATGTGGTGTATGAAGATGGAAGAAATCTTACTGACACTTGAGAAAAATTATATGGCTCTTTTAGCCTTTGGATAAGACAAAAAGGAGACTAGTAAATGTAATATAATGGTATCAAAGCTCAAAATTATGTGCCCCATTTCATGAGGAAACTAAGTGCGTGATAGAGGAATCTAGAAGTGGAGGGGATTGGGGAAGGTGACCCAAGGATCATTTGATTATGAGGACTTAGTGGTAGAGGGGGGTCCTTAGATGAATTCCAGATGGTGAAACTAACAGTAAATTCTCCTTTTGTTAGATAGAATAATTTTCTTTGTCAACGTTAACATCCTTTTCAGAGAGTTGTTGTTACCATCAGTGTTCTTGTAAAAGTATCTATCTTTTTGGTAAATTGACTTACCTTCCCAACCTCTCTTTGTAGGTAAAGTTTCCTTTCTTGATGTTTAAAATTGGCATCACTGTTCCTTATACAGTTTTGCAACCACTCAAATGATATACTTCCAAAACAATGTTATAAACTCCAAAGTTCTCTCCCCTTGATTCAAGAATTTGCAAAAAGTGTCCATGTATCAGACTTGGTAACAGTTGTAAATGGATCAAATGTGATACTTGAAAAAACACGTCCAGTGATCAATGGTAGCAATCATCATTGCACAAGAACAAATTCAAACTTTTGGACTCACACCATTTAAAAAAATCCACCACGTGTAGTTTTGTCACCTTAAAGCAAGCATGCTAAAAAACCAAGAAACCATAGCTTTCAACCATCTTGACCTGCTCTAGTTTACAGTGGCTCCAATCCTTGATGATTCAAAGCCGAAAGTCCAATCCTTGATGATTCAAAGCCCGAAAGGAGTAATGATAGGCACTTTGACTTGGCATCTAGAAGTTTAAGTTCTTATATGTTTATGAGTATTGGATGTCTCACTTTGATCTAACTTATAAGAAGAGATTTTGACTAGCTTTTTTCGAAGAGAAGGGTTTTTCCATGGCTAAGAGCCTATATTTTATGTTCTTTTGTTTCTATGGTTTTCATGTTTATGATATAGTAATTGTTTGATGATATCATACAAAATAAATATTAATAAGATGCCAACAACTAATTTACAAGGACTTACACTGAAAGATAAATCTAATGTAAAATTGATAAGCCTCCGGATTTCTCAAAGCGAGGTTCGTTTGAAGCAGTTTGACGTTGGAGGAGTAAAGATCACACTCACTTGGCATATCTCTCTAAGTCAATTTGTGAGATCTTCTAAAGCAATTTCAGTTGACTACCTTTCTGAGAAGTCTAATTTTGGTCATGACAAAGTATAATGTCCTGTTCAGAGTGGCATAGATATCGCATAAATCAAGACATCAATTGCTCAATTCTTAATGTTCTGAGCTCGTATATTCTTGTAGTTATGGTCTCACTCTATTCAAGATACGACTCACACTTCAAAATTAAAATTGGTTATACATCCTTATGGCTCGAGACTGGCACCTGTAGAGACTTATATATATGTTCCGGGAAAGGCTCGCACATGTAATGGCTCACATTACATTAATTCTGTGGCAAGCTCATTTTAAATTTTTGGTGAGATGGATCGCATCGTTCCTAACATTTTAAAATTTTCATGAGATGGATCGCATCATTCCTAACATCAATGGCTTAACAGAAATTCTAAGTCTTGCATTACACTGTGTTATAAGATTTAAAATTTGTAGATCAATTTTGTTAAGAATCGCTTTTTATTAAGGAGATTCTTACTTCATCACTAAGGTATGCAAAATCGGAATTTTTTGCAGAATCTGGGTTTTAACATTCTATGGTATAAATTGCGACACATTATGATTGTGGGAGCTTATTCAATGATTCACATATAAACTAACACCGCCTTTTGTACGCATTGCATCTCTGTATCCGAAGACCGCATTTAATTGGCTAAAGCTCTCACCTTTTATGATTACTTTGGCTCAATTTTTTTGCGGAAAATATCACTTTACATAAAACCTCTCTTATAAGGCTGGAATTACAGTTCGGATATGAATTACAGTGATACTCATAAAATTATACCTTGAATAATCTCTCTGAACTTTGGATGGCATAGCAGCTCAATCATATGACCTCATAGATAAACACTAAGATGCTCTGTATCATATTAATCAAAATAATTACAAATATATACATCAAGTATAGTTTCAAGATAGGAAAGCTATCTTGGACGCACAATAAGTTGGTTGAGAGAATATCTCAACCACACACCAAACAAGGAACCTAGATTTAGTTAACACCTATGGAATAGGAACAAACTATGAAAACAAGTAGGAATTACACATTCCAACACACCCCCTTAATGACTACTTGTCTCAATATCCATCTGCAAAATCTACATGTGGTCCTGTTTGTTAATTAAACTGGTTTTGTTTAGTAATTACACTTTGTATCTTGTTCATGCTATTGTCGATGTCCATATAAAGGAACAACCATCTACCAAAATGCATGGGTTCCCAACCGCTGCAACCGCTAGTCTACTAGGAAGTCCTTCACATACATGGTTCATCCAACCTCTCTATGAACTCCCCCTTGATATAGAATTTCACTTCATGGAGTCTAAAACCAATATGACTATGACCCACCCAAGTATATCCATCTCGCATGACACACTTTTCCAGTGTGTTAAAACTCTCTGACAGAGTGAACATATAACAAAGGGGTATGCATGCCTCTCTAGGTCTTACAGCATGTACATAAAACATTTCAAAGACAACAACTAACAATATGTGGCATGTAGATTTGCTCCAATTACAATGTGTGACTCATACTTTACCATGATCATAAGCCTATTCCACAAACTCACACAAACTCGATTGTCCATTCATCCTTCAATCTCTAATGCTATCATCTTCAATGTCATGTCTTCATTACATCTAGTTTAATCATCCCTGCAAATAAATTTGTCTATTGTTGGAATGACCAATTCCAACATAGGCTCACATAGGTGAGAATAGTTGGCTAGACTGATTATCAAACATTCAATCCTTTCCACCAAAAATATATATCAGTAACTTGATTTTTACCGAACATTATAACCAAGATGCCCCGTCCACGCCAACAACAGTTAGCACAATGATGCCGGAAGAAGTAGGCAGTAGGCAACGTAGATCACTCCTCTAGGCAGGCAGGCAGGCAGCGCTCCTTCTCTCACACCAGCAATGGTGGCAGTGCAGATAGGTAGGCAGGTAGCGCAGCACAGCGCGCCTCACACACCAGCAATGGTGGCCGCATAGGTAGGTAGGCAGGCACCACAACACTCCTCCTCACACACCAGCAATGGTGGCAGCGCAGATATGTAGGCAGGAAGCACAATGCTCCTCCTCACACACCAATAACGGTGGCAGTGCAAATAGGTAGGCAGGCAGCACAACGCTCTTCCTCACACACCAGCAAGGGTGGCAGCACAGATAGGTAGGCAAGCAGCACAATGCTCCTCCTGACACACCAGCAACGGTGGCAGCATAGATAGGTATGCAGGCAACACAACGCTCCTCCTCACACAACGGCAATTTCGACTTTGTGGTCTCTACAAACAGAGATATCCTTCTCTGCAACTCTTCCTCAGGTCCAGTAATGTTGATGCGTCACACATGCCACTCAACCAAACTCCAAGTAAATTCAGAAAGCTGAAGTTTTTTTCCGACCATTGTTGGAACGCATGTCCCCATTATCAGTTGTGAACCATACTTTTGTTGCGCATCTGCAGAACCAAACAGTTGTAATGCCAAACGATCCTTGAGCAACACAACAATCGCTTCTAGGAATTTCATCGACATTTGACTTCTCCAAGCGGCCTTGTCTACCATCCAAACACACAGGAACTACTTAGTGATTTGGAAACAGATGCTAGGAAACACACCACTCTCGATCACCCAGTACAGACACTCGATCACCCAGGTTCAACTGCTTCCAGGTTCCAATGACTATGCCATAAATTTTTCTTGCTTGAATATTTCTGTCATAGATTTTGCACTTCTGAGTTTTGGATATATTGGTCTTGAATCTCCATGCTTTACCTGTCATTATTTAGAGTCGCGAATTCTAACAAAATGAATTCATATTGAGGTCGCGAATCTCAATATGTATACAAACTTTCAAGACATATTCCCTTCAAAACAATATGAAATAAAAGCACATTTCAAAATCTAAATATTACTGTGAATTTTGTGCATTAAGGCAAGAGCACCAACCATGGTTGCAATATCTTAACTGCACAATCATTCAATCAGGGTCAAAATCTGTGCTCACTAACACCTCAGAGTAAACACTCCCTTCTCCGACATGGCAGCATTGCCATCAAATTCACCACCAGGTTCGAGCACCATTGACTCCTTTCCTTGAAAGAAATCGTCTTGCTTAACACGAACAAGATCCACAACCTACAACTTCTTCTAAGAGATTTTAATCCCCCTGCTATCATGAAGCACTTCAACTGGTTTTCTATTGACTACTTTGTCATTGGCAAACCGTTTCCAATCTTCAAATGCCTCCTTATTAAGGGAAGCACATAGCACTAATGACAAAGGGACAACATTAGTGATAGGACTCACCAGACTTATCGGAGTTGTAATAAGACGAAGATCATCAGAAAGTATAGATTTGCCACTCTTCTAACTGTTCAAACAAACCTTTTGGAAAAAATATAAGAATTTTGTACTCTATTGTAGAAACTGAATTTCCCTGAAAATTGAAGAGCTGGTTCACATCGCGGTCATTGCAATAGATTGTCTAATGACTAGGGTGCTACGGGTGCATAGGTCTGAGCCGCACGGTCTCATGGACTCAGCTGTTTCTCGAAGTATCCCACGGTCGACAGCACGATGCCAATCTCAACCCAATACTTGAGCCACGCACTGGCAATTCTAGTAGTCGTCTTTATCAACTTTGACACCACAGAAAACACTGCATCCTTCAACACTGCAGGAAACATCACTTTCTTCGACACTGGAGGAAACACCGCTTGGGTCTTCACACGTAGAACGGATTTCACAACTACTCACTGGCTTCTTTCCGTTGGTTATTCCATCATTTGACTCTTTACATTAGAAATTTCTTTACCGCATAGGCTGCTAATTCACGTGAGACTAAGTAATTAAATAGTCAAAATATGCACAAATGCCACCGAACTTTCTCAGAACGCTGCAATAGTGTTAGCTTCAAGGATGCGGCTAACTTCGAAAACAACCATGAAACTGGCTTTCCAGACACCAAAATAATCTTGATTTGCAAATTAAAGCACTCTTACGAGGGTAAAAGAAAATAGTAATATGTCTGCCTGCATAGATAGATTCTGCAATTTGGGTCTTTTTACAACAATCCAGACTACGTGGTGCTCCTCCACGTAGGCTCAGGGCAGTGGCGGCGGTGGCAGCGTTCAGAAATCAAGGTGATGGTAGCGTTGAGAACACCTGTTGAGCCTCTTCACGATAGCAGCTTGATGCGTGGTATGTAGCCTAGCACCAACCTCGGCCTTCACCAGTGCATGCAGGCTTGACCCTCTCCTCACAGCAGCGTTCCAACAGCACTAGGCATTCAGGAAAACGGCATCAGGTAAGCAGCACTGAGCTGTAGGCAGACAATGTTCCTATAGACATCTGCGGGCACGGGCAGCGTACATGCCGAGGGCATGTGTCTTGGTTTAGCAAGGCTCCTCCTCACACTCCTCCTCACGTTGTCTCCTGTCTGTCAAGAATGATGATCTCAACTTTTAAAGATTCACGCAGCTCAATAGATCACCAATAGGATTTGCTTGACCTTCACTAAACAATTTAGCCTCAACAAATCAGCAGCAATCAGCATTTTACTTCTCTCCATTCTTCTCCAATTCACTGCTCAAAAAACATAGAATCATGACAGACTCCAACAACAGTTCTCTCAACAAACAGTCTAGCAACGAACATTTCTCCAAAGATAGTTGATGTGAGATTCGATCTGAATCATCACATGTGACAACTGGACGCTGACCACTGAGGGAGATGGGCACTGTTATTTTATTTTTGAGCCTCCACGGAAATCTTGCCGCACATCTCTGCCGGCCCAACCTCATTGAGATATGAGTTGTCTAGTTGTTCACCACTGCTTCCGCTGCAAATCCAAGGCAAGGAGCCACTCCACTGCTCAACTTACAAAACACGACACAAACAACAACACCACCATGTCGCAGACAAATCAAAATACTGCACACGAATAGAGATGGAAGCCTCTCAACTTAGGGACACAGGCCACTAAATGTCAATCCTTGGGATCCCAAGCAACTGTGTTTATCACTAAGGCCTGCCACTTTAAATAAGAACACAAGTTATATTTCATTAGTCTCTGCCCAGCACTGGAAATGGTATTACAGGCTGCTTCCAGTTCTTCATTAGATTCTACATGTTGAATTGGAAAAGTATGGTTTGATAATACTCCTTCCACATGATTTTTTGAAACATCGATGGGTGGTTCGGTACAGGAAGCCACAACATGCCAACTGTGAACAAATGATACTATTCGTTGGACCATATGGCTTATCTTTTCTGCCCCATGTAAGCAGAAAACCAAGCCAATGAGCTGTGTAGCAGAGAAAATAGCCAGATCTCCAACCTTGGAGAAACTTGCAGTGCCTGAATGAGCAGTTACGATGAACAAGGAAGCGAATTGTCTTAGAGTAACTGTAAGAAGCGATGACAGTAGAAAAAAAAGTCAGAACCTGTGACTCATAATAACTAGTTTCTCACGTATTCTTATGTGATCCGTCAATATGGCAGAGTTCTCGGGAGTGGATTTGAGGGGCTTATAAAATCCTTTGAACCAAATTATCTACAGAGAACAAGTGAGTTTGAACAGGACACACATCACTAAGAAGTTGGCAGCTCTCTAGTACTTTCCACCCACACAGTTGCACTCTCTGCTTTCTTCCTTGGTCCATCCCTCGCCACGTTAAATTATGGGTGCAATCCAATACACTTTCGCCCAAACGAATGGACAACCAAAAAACTAAAACAAAACAGATATATTTTTTTTATTTCCCTCAACCTAGGAGGGGCCAAGGTCCAGGCCCATATGGGCTTTGATACCAAGATAAAAACTGAGATACACACTGCATGATATTAATCAAAAGAATTACAAATAAATACATCAAGTATAGCCTCAAGATAGGAAAACTATCTTGGACGCACAATAAGTTGGTTGATAGAATATCTCAACCACACTTCAAACAAGGAACCTAGCTAACACCTATAGAATAGGAACAAACTCTATACATAGAAAGTTACAACTAAAGACAAGTAGGAATTACACATTCCAACATATGACATATTTTTCACTATAGTGGTTCGATTTTTATAGTGATAGGCAATTGATGTTGCATATTGGCTCATATTTATTACAACAAACTGTATCACAATAATCTATGACACCCAAACTCCATAACTCAGTGGCATTATTTTTATTATAAGGTTCGATCTTTGTAACAATTGAAGTTTCTACTCACAATGACTTGGATGTAAAAGTTAATACAAAATTCCAATCAACAAAATACAACTTGCTCAATCCAGAAGAAATCATATTAATGCTCGGATTAATTGGCTCATATAGAATATAACTTTATGAATCAGTAAGGAGGACTTACATGACCTTTTATTAATGATTCATAAGGCTCCCATAAACATAGACGTGCACATATACCTCATTCAAATCACAGTTTAGTTTCAAAAATCAAGGCACTTGGAAATAATTTTTTTCAATATGAAAGGGGGTCCATTCTAGGTTGTCTAAAGGTACAAGCCAGAGCATAGTCAAACAGTTATGGAACAATGACCATATTCAACGAGATGATTTAGAGGATTACACCAGCATTATTGAATGCATCTAGAAACATTTTTCTAGAAGAGTAATATACATATAAGAGACCTATAGAAACATATTTACTTCATCATCTTGAAAGTGCAATTGTGTATAATGATCAAAGCACCACACTTAAGGAATTTGACATCAACATTTTTTTGTAGCATCATAACAGAGCGAGGATTTCGATGTTAGACCAGATTTCATTTTGAATAAGAAGAAAAAACACTACTTACATTTTGTTGTGGCTTTTATGACATCCTTATATATATATATACCCAAATGGAGTTAAGCTGCTAGGCATTGTTGACTTTGGCTAGAACTCTTTATCATCTAAAAGAGAGCAAGTCAATGGCAGGATTTTAGATGAACTATTGGCTTTGTATGGGAAAAAAGGTTCACTAGAAGATTACGAAGATGATAATAGCTGGAACTCTTATGGAGTTCGCACTAAGAGGTTTTGCACAAACTACACTATGTCGAATCTTGATAACACTTTTCATTGTGATATGTTTGGTGAACATTGTGAGTCTGGAACCCTCAATGAGAGGTATTTAACACCTCAATTTGCACCAGCAAAAGTGTCCAGTTCTTCCAAATTATCTTTGGAGATTCCCGAAAATAGCAATTGCGTGGCTACTTTTATTATACCTACTCCAATAGTCAACCTATGCAACTAGGGAATCGTCAACATTTTCATTACCAGAGAGATGTATAGATGTTAGGTCTAAAAAAAGGATGTTGCTTCATTCACGAGTTACCAAAGGGAGAAAATATGTTGGTCACATTACTTTTTTGGCAGATTCTACAGCAAAGGGTTCTTCCATATTTGATTCTAATTGGAAGATTACAACATAATTAAAAACCTCTCCCCTGCAATGTATCTCTTGCAAGTCAAGGGTTAATATGTGGAACACCCTCCATGGAAATTATCATGAATGAAAGGAAAGAAGTATGCATTACAACAAATGTTGAGGGCGAGGATGAGCATTCACCTCAGAAGGAGACAAGGAATCCAAGCTTGATGAGATTGCAGATGGAGTGTTCCTAAAGTGAACAAATGAGAATAATATATAAACTAAACCAATTCTGCTAAGAAAAAAAAAGCAGTGGGGAAATAATAAACATGTCCATTGATCAATGGTAGCAATCATCAATGCACATAAACATGTTCAAACTTTTGGACTCACACCATTCAAAAAATGCATCACAGGTAGCTTAGTCACCTTAAAGCGGGCATGCTACAAAAACAAGAAAGCCTAGGTTTCAACCATCTTGACCTGCTCCAGTTTACAAGGGGCTCCCATCGTTGATGATTCAAAACCTAAAATGAGTAATGATTGCCACATTATGCAAAGTGCGTCCCTAAAATGAACTCAAATAGTTTGTCTTACTTCGCATTTCTCTTCAAAATCTAGTTAGAGATTGAATACTATACAAAGTAAGTAATACATGTTTATTAGACAAAAGTAGAGCAAAACAATCTTACATCAAGACATTGTTTGAGATTATGAGGTTTATTTTTACACTCTTTATGTGAAGAAGAGAAAAAAAAGGGTCTATCTATCTATTAGAATAATTTCCCACATCTCTATTATCAGAAAAGAGAACCCTTAAAGATACAAAGCATTGTTAGTTTCATCGTTTTATGTGTCAAGTTCTAGAAATCAAAGTTTGCAGCTTACCAAAACCCCTTTCTTGCCAGAAGGCCATTTCAATACAAGATCCACCAATTTCCTTATGCCCCCTACCTTTGCAATAGCCCCTAAGCAAAAGAAAACAAACATCATCTTCATGTATTGTTCGGAAAGGAGGAAGAAAACCTGATATTTTTTGGATGATCGAAAAATGAAGCAGTATTTAGTCAAACATCCCAGCTTTTCCAGTCAATGATGACAACTATTTTTGGACATTGGGTTCAATGCTCCTCGTGTGCTTCACGACATGGAATAATCACCTCTCTTGGATCCTAACTTTGGTGATTGTAGCAGAAACTATTGCCTATGGGTTTTGGTCTAACACCAATCGTGATTCCAACAAGTGGTATCAGAGCGATAGGACTTGAGTTCGAAACTCACCCAGCTCGCGTTGCGGGGGATATTGTTGGACATTGGGTTCAACGCTCCCCATGTGCTTCGAGACATGGACTAATTGCCTCTCGTGGATCCTAACTCTGACAATTGTAGCAGAGACTTATGCCTGTCGATTTTGGTCTAACGACAATCGTGATTCCAACAACTATAATTTACATTGCACTTCCAATGCATACAATGAGGAGGAATTACCACCAACATGCACAATTAAGGTAGGGTGCTTTATAACGAGGAAAATAAGGATTCATTTTTTCATTTTTAGATTTTAGATTAAAAATTAAACAAAGAGAATATAGTCAACACCTTGTGCTCTTCTCCTAGAGACAGGTTCGACATTCCCCTGTAGCCTCCTCAACAACCCATCTATTAGGGGACCTAGAAAGTGCTATGAAAATGCTAATGCCTCCCTCCATAGAAACCACTCTGGAAACATCCACATTGACTGACAAATTTGCTATGCCCGACAGAAGAACATATAAAATTCACTTGTGGAAAGCCTGATTGAGCCTTACAACATGTAATTGGAGAAGTGCTCAAGAAAAATGACTCTCCACCTGCACACAACTAACGAGTGTAGCTAATAGCAATGATTAATTTCATAAAATCATCCATGGAAAATTTAATTAAGAAAGTTGTGCATAATGCAAGGAAAAAAGAGACCGACTGGCCTATAAATTAGGAATGTTGGTTTCACAGGATCACTTATGAAAAATTAACATTGAGGAAGTGATGCAAAGTGAAATGTACCTTTGTTTCTTCTGGATGTACCCCTCTCGGCATGACTTTGCAAGATACAATAGAACCCTATACTGCCTTCAAGCATTGCAACTTCTGCACTAGTAGGATCAACAATTACAATCTCAACATCAATCACCACAAACATTGCAAGTGTAGTGACTATTCTCCATAATTCAATGCAAACAAAACCTCTAAGATCTCCAAAATCAGCGACTTGAAAGCCGCATCTAGGGCTATATCCCTGTGCGATACATCCACTGCAACCAATATCAGAAGAATGACCCAAAGATGTGAATCCATTGTCCACTTGATGTTCTTAGAGCCTACCACAGAAAAAAAACCTAAGAGTCATTGCATTTCCTAGCGTCGTCTCATTAGAAATCATCCAGTCAAAGGGGCTAAGCTCTGAAATATTGCGGCAATGCTTGACAAGTGCCCTGATATCAACCCCATCCACGTCCCCCGACACTGACAACTAGAGTTGCTTAAGCCTTTGGCAATAGAGGGAAACAACATCTTATCACATCACTTGTGAATTTCTCACATAAATCTGGCCCTATTTGCAGGATCTCAAACCGCTAGTGGTGGCCTGCTGGCATGGAAAGCGACAAATCCATTAGGTCACAGCACCTATCCCCATTCATCGCATTCATCTCCTGGAGTTCCTTCGCCTTCAGGCTTATTACCATGTTCCTGGCACTGCCTCCTTAGAAGCTTACCCTCCACAATTTCTTAG
The DNA here is from genome assembly GCA_034641835.2 of Pinus albicaulis. Lineage (NCBI taxonomy): Eukaryota > Viridiplantae > Streptophyta > Pinopsida > Pinales > Pinaceae > Pinus > Pinus albicaulis. Next base: position 493,212,398 of record CM076576.1, read on the forward strand.
ACACAATGGTAGAGTCCAGAGGCATGATGAAGAGCCTAAAAACCTCTGCAAATGGAGGCAAGGCTAGCCCTATCAAAACCCTTGCAAAAGGAGGCGAGGTTGGCCTTGTCCTTGGGACTCAAGAGGGAAAACAATGTAACAATGATTCGTCGGAAGAGTCGACTAGTAAACCTCTTGCTCCTCTTTCGACCTGCTTGTAACACTTACCTGTCTCCAACCCTCATTGTGTCTACTTCCCCTCTTCTTTTTCGTATTTTTTCCGCTTCTCCTTGAACCAATTGTCTTAGTTTCCAACTTAATTGAACCAGTTGTCTTAATTTATGACTTACCGCAATTAAAATAGTTTTAATTTTTAAACTAAAATAATAATTTAGTATTTAAAAAAAATATTAGTTTGGCCTTAAAAAATGTTTGAAAGTGATATAATTGTTATGGTTGTTTAATCATTTATTGTCTTTATAAATAGTTAAGGTAACTTTATTAATCAATGAGGATTACTACTTTTTTCTATTCATGATGATTACTTTAAGATGTTTGTGCATAATTTAGGCTTAAATCTAAAATAATCCAACATACAATGTTGTCTTTGAGTGCTCTAAAGAGAATCATGATTAAAGTATAAATTAGATTATAGAGGGATGTGATGAGTTTTTTAATTAAAATACCTGTAGTGTTTAGATGGAAAAGTAGCAGAGAATATGCACCCTATATGAAAGTAAAATTTATGTTTAGATGTAAAAGTAGCAAAGAATATGCACCCTATATGAAATTAAAAGTTAAATAAGTGCATTGTAATGAAAACCCAATCCTTGTAGCATGATAATGTATACAAACCAACCACACGAACTCAAAGAGCTATAAAATAAGCATATTAGAATCCATTTGATATGTGAATGAAGTATTAGAAATTTAAATCGTAATGACATTATACCATGGGCTACCCTATCAAGATCTTACATGTAGTAGTGGAAGTTCTCTCAAGTCTAAAATGAATGAGGGCAGGGGATGATAAGCTCTTGACAACTTTGTAAGTAAATCCACCCTCTAGAATGAGGACTTTCTCCTCTCCTTTATATAACATAATAGGAGGAGAGATAATGTAGTCGAGGAAAGAGAAGAGGATCAAATTTTCGGTAAAAGGCTTGTGGGCTAGATCATTTTGGATGTCACAATTCCTCTCTAGTAAATTTGACCTCTTTCAAAACTAGGTTTGTTGAAAGTACACACCTGCTCAAAACACTTTGTAACTAATGTTTTTCCTTTAATTGACAAATATGTTGAAAGTATATTTAGTGAGGTGCATGTCTTCTAAAATATGTGTTATTTTAGCACATAATACTCATGATAATGCATTAAATGTATGAGCAACAAGTCAACACAACACTATGGCACTACTTCTCCACAATATCTATGTTTTTCTTATTATGAAGTTCCAAGCTACTAGAAATAGTTCAATATGGTGCCCCCTTTGTAAATAACTTGTTGTTTTCCTTTAGTAACCATATATATCTATTGATTTTTGTTTGTATGGATGAAATACAAACATTGCCTAGAATTATCCTCCTTGAGCACACACTCTCCAAGACCGTTCACTGTTTGAATGGTTAAAACATGAAATTTGCAAATAATAATCCTTTTTTACTACATCAACTCTCAATATTTTCCTTTCTCGTTGTAATAATTAGCATGTGTGGATGAAAGTAGGCCTAATTCGACTTCATGAAGAAAATCAGCCTTGCACATATGGCTAGGTTGAGTTGCATCATGAGGAGTTTCCAAGAAGAGGTTCACATGCAAGGTGTGGGAATAAAGGTTTATTTTCTCTAAAATAGTATGATGCCCAGAGACTAAAATAACAAAGGATAAGGTGTGTAAAAATAGAAAAAGGCCCTCAAGCAAGGCACCCCTTCCTAGACTATATTAGAGCTCTTAGGCTTAAACGCATGCATGCAAACTCTCTTTAAAGCAAGCGCTTCACTATAAATAAGAAATATTCTCAAACGCCACTCAAATCAAAATTAAGCAATAGAAATTTTTCAAACATTTAAAAATAATAAAATGAAGATATTATTCTTTTGCTAATGTGGATGGATCTCTTACTAAAGTGTTCCCACATTGTTTGTAGGCATTGATACAAAATGGGAAATCAACGCAAATGAAAAACTGTTGTGAGCCTTCTAGTGGAAGACCTTAAAGACAAGAACCTACTTTCTAGTCAATATTTAGTTTGGTATGAAGTATATGGAATGAACACAAATATTGAAAAAAAAAAAATCCTTCACATAAAGTTCCTGAATTTATTAGAGGAGAAAAAATGAACTCAAAAACTCGATGTTATTTCACCCACCAAAAAAAACCCAAGCGCAAGGGCTAGTTCTTCCTTGCGCTATGAGGTGTAAGTATTTTAGAAATGAATTGTTTAGATGTTGGTATTAATAGTGATTTATCATTGGTCATGTGTACTGATATTTTAATATTTTTTATGTAGCTATGCTTCCTTGTACAACCTAGAGGACAAAATAGGAGAACAAAAAATGAAATGGAGGCCCTCATTCGTGAAATAGAGGGTTTTCTAATGTCATTTCATTGTAAAGGTTACGGTTCAAAACCATGAGATAGAAATACTAACATGTAACATGTATGAACATGAATATGGGGAAGGATATCCCTATCATGGTCAACATGACACTTTGGGTGATTTTAGATCTCATTAAGAATGGAACATGGAATTTTATGGACCCTCCATTTGAAACCAAACCAACTGGCTACGAGTGGGTCTACAAAAACATGTAGAAATTAGATGACTCAATTAAAAAGTGTAAAGCAATGCTCATTGAAAAATGATTTGCATAGAAAGAAGGCATTGATTATGAGGAGAATTTTTCATCCACAACAAAATGAGCCACCATGTACACTCTCTTTTCCTTGGAAACACAAAATAGATGGAAATCCCATCAAATGAATGCAAAAGGTACTTTCTAAGATAGAGAATTGAAAGATAATGTCATCATGTCTCAACCAAAAGGCTTAGTTATGAAGAGAAAATAATAAAAAGTGTGAAAACTCATTAAATCCTTATATGGCATAAAATAAGAACCACAAGCATGGTATGAAAATTTAATAAGAACCACTTAGTGGTGAATTCCAATGTAGTGAGAGGGTTCTTCAAATGATATTTTTCAACAACTATTTTTTTTTTTTATAAGTTAGGCTAAAATATATTAGATCATAAAAGAAACTTTACATAGGCATTGGGCTGAGATGGCGAGTCGTGCTTAGCCAATCCCAACCTTGGTAGCTTTCAAAATAAAACAGGTTTGGGGTTGCCTCCTAGGAGGAAACCAACCCCTTAAAAGGGTCAAACAATCACGTTTTACAAAATGTTCCATAACACATATAAAAACAAAATAGCTATGGTATGTACTGAGTTGAAAAAAAATAGAGATGAATCGAGATACCATGCAATCATGGTGTTCCTTCATCATCCTATGTTGCAGGGTCCTCCTCCTCAATGAGGCATCCATATTCACATGCAATGGCCTCCTCCTCAGCTGTTGGCTCACACGGGGGATTCAGGGGGGCTCTGCGGATGATCGGAGCAACAGGGTACTCTGCATCTAAAAATATGGTGCAGACTCCATCTGAATCCATGATCCAAACTTCTGTCTCCTCCTCTATTGGCTCATGAATAGGGAGCGACTCAGTTTTCCAAGGAGTGGGTAGCTTAGAGTGCACTATGGTAGAATCCCTGGGGCCTCTTTCCCCCCCCCAGTTACTCTGGAGTTAAGACAATATCTTCCTAAGTGAAATCAGGCATTTGAGTGGCCTCCCTATCATGGCTTCCTGAAGAGGAACCTTCAATGGATTCTAGACACTGAACTTGGCCTTGGTGATAATGCCCCGAGAACGCACCTCTTTGGCTTCCCCTAATGGGATTTTGACGTTATCGCTGGGCAATGGGGAAGCTAGCAAGCAGAGGTAGGAAGCCGGGCCCAGAGCAAGGATATGCACAACAGAAGTACGCACATCAGATGTGCGCAGCAGGGGGTAATGCAACAAGGGGTAGCGTAGTAGGGGGCGTGCAGTGGGGGATCATGCCAAAAATAGCGTGCAACAAGGAGAGGCACAAAAGGAGGGGCTTTCAGTAGGGAGGCGCTCTGTCGGGGGGCTCACTGTAGGGGGTGCGCAGCAAGGAGGATCACAATGGGAGGGGAATGCTACAAAGGGTGGGAAACAGGGGGTGCGCGTCAGCGGGGGCGTGTAGCAGGCGGAGCGTACAGGGAAGATGGAGAAACGACATGATGGCGAGGGGGATAACAGAAATGGCTCTACAGTCCAACTAGAGCAATAGAGAGATGGAAGAATGGGGATCTTTAGTGCCTTTTGAAGACCTGTGGCACGAGCATAGACACAGTGAGGGGTTGTGGCATAGTCACAGATGCAATGAAGGACAATCCAAGTGTGGTTGCATGTGATACAAAGTATGGCAAGAGGTCAGGTGCAACAGAGCACCGTTATGAATGATTGATGAATTGAGTGTCCACATGAAGGTAGAGCTGGCATTGAATGGCGTCGTTAGCCTGAGCATGGGAGGATTTTTCCTCGCATGATCGGGGCATGTCACCCGCATCCGGAGATTTTTCAACAACTATTGAGATACATTATAATAATCTATAAGAGTGTGAAAATTCCTCCATTTATTATAGTTGTGTTAGAGTACATAGATATATAGAATTTTTGTATATGTTTCTTTCCATCAATTCATATACATAGCCTATATATTCCTAGTGCACCCCCTTGATATATTACACTTCATATTACTTAAAATCCCATTACCCACCTTTGGTCATCCATGGTGATTGTACAAGATCTATCATTTGAAATAGTGTGTTTTTCGGGCTATAAAAAAGAGTATCTAGACATATGGTTTAGATTAAAGGATCTTGAGATATACTTATTATAATTTCTTTATAGACATAATAGTAGATGCATTATGGACATAGCCAGTAGGTGCTTATACATATTTATATTAATTATTTAGATGAGAAAAATAGTAGTTCAATGCAATGTTTTTGATATCCAAGAACTTCTTGAAAACCATCGGTTTAAAACTTATCTTCAACTTGTGAATCTTCTACTATTTATGATGATTATTTGTTGTGATACTTAGATGAATTCCAGATGGTGGAACTGAAAGTCAATTATCCTTTTTTTGGATAGAACAACCTTTCCTTCTCAATGTTAACATCATTTTGAGGGAGTTGTTGTTACCATCAGTGTTCTTGTAAAAGTATCTATCTTTTTGGTAAATTGACACATGTTCCCAACCTCATACTCTTTTCATTGAGAAAATAGGGAAAAATCCCTTTGTAGGTAAAGTTTCCTTTCTTGATGTTTAAAATTGGCATCATTGTAGAATCTTCTATGTACTTCGCTTCCCTATACATTTTTGCAACCACTAAAATGATACTAATTCCAAAACAATGTTATAAACTCTAAAGTTCTGTCCCATTGATTCAAGAATTTGCAAAAACTGTCCATGTATCACACTTGGTTACAATTGTAAATGGATCAAATGTGACACTTGAATCTCAACTATATACCACCAATGTCCATGTATATGAGAGGACTATATTGCCAATACAAGAAATAGGTTTGACAACTAGGAAAAGAAGAAAATGTCCATTTAATCTATTGGTTGCTTTGGGTGGTAGGAAGGAAGCATATGAATACTTGTATGTGGACAATGGAGAGAGTTTGGAAATGGTAATAGAATATGGAAAGTCAATCTCTATATAGTTTTGTGCAGATACAATACATGGAAGAGTTTGACTGAGATGAAAAGTCCAACTGGTCGCATATGCATTTGGGAAAGAATGGATTTTTAACAATATTAGAGTTTTGGAAGCATTGTCCTCTGTGTAGAGTGTTATAGTCACTTCAAATGTTTCTCTTCTAATTGGGAGAACTTTTAGCTTGTTACACCATGGAAGAAATGATTGAGAAGAAAATTATCCTTGCTATCTATCCCCATTTTGTATATGTAGATAATTCTTATGTATCATGAATGCAGTACCTTGGGGGGTTGATTAATCTTTCATATGGTGGAAATTTCATGTTTGGTATCTTACTGTTACAGATTAACATTCCATCCAATCAGATTGGTGCAGATTCAACTTAGGATACTTTTCCAAAACTCACTTATCCTATCACCATCTTCTTTGAGCCAACATACACACTAGCTCGACCAATCCAATGTCGAATTAGAAATTTCCCAAGGAACCTTCACATGGTGGAAACATAATCCTTCATAATATGAAATGGAAACACCTCTAATCAAATTCCTAAATACCACATAAAACTTTCACACATGTTCCTTGTTAGCTCTTCTCCATTATGAAATGATAGTGGCACATACTTGTAAGGACATTTCCTCTTGTAGATGTGAACACTACACTTAAGCATCTCTCTACTCTAGTGACATCTACCTTCAAATGGCAGCTAAGGCATGGTACTCATCTACTCTGATACCATATTTAAAATGAATTGGACCACACCTACTGATGAAACTTTGGATAGAGTACATGCACATGCCAAACACAATATTTTATTATCAAAATAATTCAGATAGCTACAACAATATTCACCTCTATTATATAGAGTTTGGGATGTGATATTTTCCCAAAACTCTAAAAGCTAATAATAACCAAAAGGCTGATTTTTTAGCCTAATTCACTAATGTGACTTATTACACATGCAAGCATTATATTCTAACACCTTCCTCATTGATATTTTGAAGGCAAAGGTATATATGTCTCAACCTCAACGTTTCCAGGTTCCTGGAAAGGAACATATGGTATGTAGATTGGTTAAGGCTCTTTATGGTCCCAAATAAGCACCAACAACTTGGTACATAAAATTGACAAACATTTGTAGGATAACAGGCTGAGAAAAAGATTTTCTAACTAAAATCACTACATTAGAATTGAGGATAGTACATATATATATTAATGTTATATGTAGATGACGTCTCCATCAAAGGTAGTGAGGGAAAACAAATTACCAAGATAAAATTGAATCACATTCGACTTTTGAAATTACAAATTTAGGCCTCCTCTAACATTGCTTTGATGTTGAAGTTTGGGATAGTAACAAATGTGTTTTTACCTTACATACTCAGCATGCGAAAGGTCTACTAGACAAAAAAAATATTGTTGATTGTAAAAATACATACATATATGGAGAAGTTGAAACTTTAAGCTAAATTATACTCAAAATCAACAAATGAGTCAATTTATAGGAAACTTGTGGGAAGATTGATTTATCTTACAATCATTGGGACAGGTTTGAGTTTGCAATGAACTACATATCCAGGTTTCTCATAGATCCGAAAGTAGAACATTGGATAAAAATAAAAATTTATTTGAAATATGATAAAAGTACAACATGTTTTTGATTACTATATGGTGAAAGTGATGCATTTAATTTAACTAGTTATACAAACCTATAGAGGAGTTGTGTGAGTCTTGCATGTTGAATTTTTTTTTTGCAGTTTTGTGCATTGGTTTAACTCTTGAATAAGGGATATTGTATATTTTCTGCATACTTCTTTTTTTCTATTTGATGGCATCTTCACATTTGTTCATATAAGCAATCTAAAATAGTTTGAGTGGGACTATGGTTAATAGCTTGTGCTTCCTCATAAGATGTTACGGGTTCAAGAGGAGGTAGAGCATATACACCTCCTTCGACTTCAGTAATCAAATCAAAGAATATGGTTGATTTTCTTATGTCAGTAATATTACAATGATCTGCCCAAAGGCAACATCAACAATATTAGTAACATTACACTGCTCTGCCCAAAGGTGACATCAAAAATGTCATACATGGGAGGAGCATGATCTATTTTCAACAATTCCCACATGTATTTATGTGCACATGATTCTCAAATCATTAAAGCTATGTTTTGTTAAAATCAGTGTTTCAAAAACTGAACCCATTTCTTTGTTTGTCAGTGACTTCAAGTTGAATATAGTGGTAGGATCAGATGGGTCAAGTTGTCAATAGGGGAGTATTGCAGGAGCGTAATATGATGCCACTGTAGGAGTAGGTGCATGCAAGGGTGCAAGCCTTTTAAACAGTGTGGAACCGCTAAAAAATTTATTTAAAAAGAGGCAATTTTTAGGATAGAAGAAAGCATGCTACTTCAAATTAGAATTAATCAATCTTGAGTATCTCTAGGTACAAAAAAGCGCAAGCATTCTAACTAAGGTGGGCCATTAAAACTGAGATTTTATGGATAAAGAGCGTAGAATGATTTTCTAGGGCTGCAGAGAGGGTAGGAATTTTTTGTTGAAACTGGATTAGAAATCATGAATCTCAATATTTTTAACCAGATAAATTTCTCCAGAACAATTTTTTGTTGAACAATGCTCCGCTTGAACCAAACTGGCTTTGGAACCGATTTAGCATACATGTCATTAATTTTAAAACCAAACAATCTAAATAATGATACACAATCATACATACATACATTTAGAGAAGATGTGGTGTCCTGAGATTGAAATTGGGGTTTTCCACTCCAAAGCTAGTGCATTGATTATTTAGTGGTATATCCTCCAAATCATCCACCTCGGCCTTAGTCTCTACATCCATCATATTTGCATTTGAAGAAATCCTATCTGGGCCAACGCAACATCTTTGTACATCACCTTTATTACAAACTCACTCTCTATATCCTCCTCCTTAGGATCAATGGAGATAATGAAGCTTACAAGAATAGGAAAATACTTGTACTACATGGGTTTAAGTAGTAGGGTTTCTTTTATTTAACAATTTCCATGGAGAATTTCCATTTAAAGCATCTTCCAATTGAAAACCCTAGCGGAGAGACATGAAATAAACCCTAGTAGACAAACCCATGATATATATAAATCCTTACTAGACATCCATGGCCAGAATAAGAATTTCAATTCAATGCTTGGAGGTCAGATGAATGTTTATGCACAAAATTCTAACATTGACCTCGTCGACTTTCTCCATCTACTCCCGCCAAACTGAATTCTGGGCATCCTTCTTAACCTCACTTTTTCATCTTGCGCTGGAAATCATTTCCATACATGATATCTATATTTTTTCTTCTTCGTAGTGGCAACACAAGTGTGATGTCCCCCAACCTTAACCACATTGTAAGAATTGGGCTTCAATTCATCCCATTTGCCACTTAAAATCATGGAAACGATATTTTTTCGATCTTTGTGGTTTCCTTGATGATCTTCAATAACTTGCACTCATTTTCGATGACTTTAACGCATATATCGACCATGAGAGCATCAAAGTTGAAATATGGAGGTTGAATCCCCAATCTCTCCATCATGTTGCTCAACCTAGATACATCGAGGGTAGATCCCCAATATTTCCATCAAATTACTTATGCTAGATACATCGAGAGGAGATTTGGGGTTCAATTTCCACATATCTCCTCCTCTAGATGCAAAATTCACACAAAAATCCAAGCCACAGAGTGCATAGAGGTTTAGTTACATGCACAAGACCATTTTACTTTAAAATAATTAAAAGTATCAAAATAAAATAATTAAATGATTATTTTGTCTTAAAAAAATGTCTTAAATACTCTATTTGTGTAGTAGTGACATGTGTGTTCTCACAGGGAAATATGACACCTACACTAGAGGATGTAGAGTAGATCATGGGTATCCCTATAGTTGGTGCCATCATAAAGGCTGAGGTGTTTGACTGAGAAGAATAGATTTCATGCAAGTTGGAGGTAGTCTATTGGCTCCCTCCACCCACAACAAATGATAACTCTTCTCATTTTATAGCTTTCCTTCAAACCTTGTGGTGACTAGGTCAAGAATTGAACAAGCCTTGAGTGGAACACCATCTATATGAAATTTGTGGAGTCTGAGCTTATCTAAGATAAAGTCCAAGCATGTTTTTTGATGTATTTTGAGCCCATTTTGAAGGTGAAGTTCAAGCCTTGTTTGTGATAATATATGAGCCCATTCAGAGTTGAAATCAGAATATATTATGTGGTGAATACCAAGCTTTTTGGGACAATAAAGAAGGCCTAAATTTGGCCGTAGTGAAAATCTAAGTTAATAATTTGATCAAGTTCATTATGGATAGTTGAAAGACAAATTGTGGACAGCTTTTGGAGGGCTGACTTGGTACTTTTTGGACACATGTTTATCTCACATTAAGAGAGAGAAGAAATTTATGTGTGTCTTGAATGTTATAGATTTGCATGCAAAAACCTATTAAATGTTTCAACATGTTGTTTTGACACCCATAAAATATAGATTGTTTATCATTATCTTAAGATCAATATGTGGAATCGCCTTCTGAAGCACTCTCTCCCCCACATGAAGCTCCAACATTGATCAAGATGACACTTTGAGTGATGTGATTGAAAAAATTGGGAGGCTAGATCTTGATTCAACCCCATCTCAATCAACTGAGTATCTTGGGCCATCTCAAAAAGGTCCTCCAAAATGGGCAACAAAGACTCTTGAAGGTGCTCTTCATGATGAGGTTGGAAATAAAATAACAAGAAGCTCAGCCAGACAAAATGGAGGCGATGTAGATGATCCTAATTCACCTATTCATATGTATGTTTCTTATTATTGTGAAATAAAGTTGTCTACAGATTTTGAACCAACATCCTTCAAAGAATTCATTTTTCATGATGATTGGAAAGAAGCGTTGCAGAAAGAATATGATGTTTTGATAATGAATGGAACCTGGAAGATGGTTGATCCTCCATTGGGAACCAAAGCAATAAACTGCAAGTAGGTATTCAAGAACAAGTATAAAGTAGATGGCTCACTTGATAATCATAAAGCCAGGCTTGTGGCAAAATATTTTGCATAGAAAGAAGGGGTCAATTATGAGGAGACTTTTTCTCCCATATAAAAATGGGCTACCATATGAACACTCTTTTCCTTGGTAGCTCATAACAGTTGGAAATTCCATCAAATGGATGTAAAAAATTCTTTCTTGAATGACAACACTTCAACTCCACTTTTTATTGAAAACACTTCAACTCATATTTTGATTGAAAACACTTCTACAATAAAGTTGGAAAAGAACCCAAATTTCTATGATCGAAAGAAGCACATCAATACAAAATACCATCTAATTTGACATCATGTTGAGACCAAAACAATCCACCTATGGCATTTTTCCACAAATGAGAATATTGCATACATCTTCACCAAAGCGCTTCGAAGGGAAAAGTTTGAAAGATTCATAGCACTGCTTGTTTTTGGCATATGATTGGTGCAAGACATTGGTAAAAAAAATTGGCATGAAATAAAAAACTTTATTAACATGTTTTTTTAACTCTTATGCCACCTTTTACACCAAAATTTTTCCTAGTCCTACACTTAATTAAGCTCACTTTGCTTGTAATAAAATTATTAAATGATTTTCAAAACATTTTGACCCCTTTTTGAAAGTATAAACTTAGTGCTAACAACTCGCTCCAATTGGGATATTGTCTCCCCAGGAGGTAGTAAATAACATGCTGACCATGTTCCTGATCCATTTTGTGGCTCCCAACTAGTAACCCTGCAACCTGTAAATTGTACCACATTGAAGTCCATATCAAAACTGCAAATTGAGAATGCACTGCTGAAAATAAAAAACAAAAACTGGAAAGTTAAGATCCACAAAGTATGGTAGCATAACCATAAAATGTTTACAATATTTGAGAGTTCAATTTAAAAATCATAATTAAAAACATATCCTTATAGCTATTTAGATCTCTATTTTACATTTAAACATTAGTCAAATCATTTAAAAATTGTTGTACGCATATTCTGCTATTCTTCTGGGAAAAGGACAAGTCATAGCTAAAGTGTAGGACTGAAAATTTTCACACCCTTGTAGGCTTCATATCTAGAACTGTAACTAATATTCCTCCTTTGTAGAAAAAATGATACATGAACTTGTGAAATATTTTGAAACTGTGCAACTATATTGTGTAACTATTTACACTCTTTAAGGCCCTTCTTTCTTGTTTTGACTTGTATTTCATGCTCTCCTTTAGCTACAAAATTTTTATGACATATTACCATAACATGTCAAAAATAAACTAACTGTCAAAAAAAGTAAAATGGAGCATGCCAAAACGTTGATGTAAAATTAGGGGTTTTTCAACAAAATTATGGTTTCATATATTGCCTTATCAATGAGGTAACTTTATCATTCTTTCATAACTTCTATAGTCCGAGCAAGGAGTTTTAACTTGTCTTGGCTTCTTGTCATCCTTCTATTACCTTTTTGTAAAGTTCTTCTAGCTTTTAGAGCTCATTTCCCTTTCTTTCCTGCATACTTTGTTTTCCATTGTTCTGTAGCCTTTTCTTGCCCTTTGAAGAATTCAAATTCTCTTCTTCATCAATTATCAGTGGTTCCTTTAGCTTAGTGTTAATATTTTCCTTAAAACTTAGTCTTAATTTATTTGTAGGACGGGTATGGGGTTTCCTATGGAAAACCCTAGGCTCCATTTTTGTGTCTTCATCCCCTATTTCCATACTATGCTTTCCTTTCTCATTGTCTTCTTCTTGATGCTTTACTTCCTCTTTTTCTAACATTTTTGTCTTTTGTCTTCTTGTTATATTTCCAAGACCTTAATCTTTGGTTAATTTCCAATTTTTTTCTCAATAGGCACATGACTAGATTCAACCTCTATTTCGAGCACTAGGGTTTCAACATGAGTTTTAGCCTTACCCTTTCTTGCTCTTATGGGTGCAAGGTTTCTCCATGTCCTCTTCCTAAGGGTTTGTATTTTCTTATCTAACTCATGTATATATAATATCTTAATCAGGCCATGATGACATATATCATGAGGTAATAGCTCTTTTTTGCTTCTAGCCGTGTGGACATTTTAAACATATTTTGATGTAATAAATAAGGTTAGCACATCTTTCCAAAAATAACTAGATGACATGAAAACATCATTTGGTAAAGGTAGATTTTGGAATACTTTCCTTCGCATGTAAAAAAGAGTTGCACAATCTTTAGAATGTTATACCATTCAAGCTTCAACATCTTGTGAGGGATTCCCATGCTCTAATTAGGGTTTTGATGTTCTCCTTTTAGGAAGAAGTTAAGATCCACATTCTGCATCATTCATTTATTGAACCAATTCTCACCCTCAATAGGCAACCCCATGGATTATGCTTTGAATCTTCGGTGAATGTAAAATCCATTCCTCTTATATGAGCTCCACTGCCATCAAAATAGTGAATAAAATCATAACACCAACTCAGATTGTAACCAACAAACCATTGGAAAACCATCTCCCGTCCTGCATTTCTGAATAAAGGTGAAAATTCATCATATACATCGAACCATACTCCATATAGTTCAAATCATCTCACATGGCCTAACATTCCCATTGCTTAATTGAGAAAAATTGAGCACTCTCCCACGCACTGTCAAAAAATGCTAACAATTTCATTATCCGCTGCTAGCCAGTCACCTAGGTTTGATGGAAATGGCTGATTTGCACATAATTCTAGTTTTAACTGTCCTTCTCTCCAAACCATTTTTAACGTTTTGAAAACACCTCAAATCATCACGTCAAGTCGTATCATAGGTTTAATTTCATCAAAAACTTTAAAAGCGTTTAAAATTCCCCAAGTGATAGTTATAATTTTTTTTTCAAAATTTTGCAGGCGCTAAGAGAATATTTTGTAATGCACTACGCAAATATTTTGTAGCACCACCTATTTTTAACATCCAATTAGTGCAAGACTTCGGTAAAAAAAATTGGCATGACATAAACAACTTTATTAACATGTTTTTTTAACTCTTATGTCACATTTTCACACCAAAATGTTTCCTAGTCTTACACTTAAGCCCACTTTTCTTGTAATAAATATTTTAACTCATTTTCAAAACATTTTGACTCTTTTTTTAAAGTATAAACTTAGTGCTAACAAAATATCTGTGCAAACTTCCCAAATGCAATGAAAGACAAGTTGTCACTAATCGTATCAACATAGATCGAAGGGACACAATATGAATTGATGTCTAAGAAATCTTAGTAGGAAAAGTTGTTGTGTTTTTTAGAGTTGGCTACCCCAAAAAAATGAAGAGCCCAACAAATTGTTGTCTCTATATAAGATAACATGAATGGTAAGTGAAATATCAGCCTTTTTATAGGTGCGAGACAATAGTAGCCTGCAAGCTGGTGGACTTAGGATGCACCGTCAGAGTCAATTTTGTAGGCGTTAGATAATATTGTCTTAAATTGATATGGTTTTATCTTATTTTCTAATTGTCTTAAATGAGTTTCATATTAATTTTCATTGTCTTAAGTGGCCATTGTCTTAAATATAAAGTTTTGTCTTAAAATATTTTTGTCTCAAATTGTTTTTGTCTTAAATATAAACTTTTGTCTTAAAATATTTTTGTCTGGAATATTAAATGTAAAGTTTTGTCTTAAAATATTTTTGTCTAGAATCTTAAATATAAATTTGTCTTAAATTTTTTTTTCTCAAAAATTAAATATAAAGTTTTTTTTTTCTGAAAATATTTTTGCCTCAAACAGTTTTTCTCTTAAATATAAAGTTCTGTCTTAAAATATTGTATTTCAAACTGTTTTCATCTTAAATATAAAATTGTCTTAAAATAATTCTGTCTCAAACTCTTTTTGTATCAAATATAAAGTTTTGTCTTAAAATATTTTTGTCTCTAAATTCATATTTAAGACAATTCAATTGATATTAAATTTTAATGTAAAATAACTAAAAATAATAATTTTTAAGACAACAAATTTCTTTTGTATTAAAAAAATGTCTTAAAAGTGCCCTACCTATAGTAGTGGCGTATCAATCCTGCTCATTTAGAACGGAAATATTTGCTCCCTTCTTTGGAATACGTTAGTAAGGATTCAGAACACCGAATCAACTTCGAGTAGGCTCCTAAGATGGGAATCCTTGACACTGTACTGGTGACAAAAAATCACCCATGAGAGTTATTTCTGAAAGAGCTTTCAATTCAAATCCCCGGAAAAGGTGATATTTGTTTCTTGTGAAACTCTTGGATCTATCCCAACTTGATGACTCTCATCCACTCCAATCTAATCATTGAACGAGTCTTCTTTGCAAATAATATACATAACGTTTAATTTCATTCAATTACATATGCTTTGTATCATACTGCATGTATCAAATGAAATTATTAATATTTATGTATCCATGTGTGCAGAGTTATATTCTGGATGAAATACCATTAGGTTTGGTTGCTTTGAGGAACATAGAGCTGTTGAGATTGGGAGGAAAGGGAATTGGCAAAAGGAATACATGGGATCACATTTATGAATATGATGTTTACAATGATCTGGGTGATCCTAACACTAATAAGGAGTTAGAAAGGAAAGTGCTGGGTGGATCGCAGGGAATGCCATATCCCCGTAGGTGTAGAATTGGTCGTCCACATTCTACAACTAGTAACTACATGCTGCCCATGTTTTACACAATCAAATTAAATTGTATTTATTATATATAATCAAAATGGAACTGATGCTTTATGTGTTAAGACCGTTTCCAGGTCAGGATTTCAAGAGCTTGAACTGGCTATGCAAACTTACACAGAGCTTCTATATTCCCTTAGACGAACAATTTCCATAGGAGTGCCTGTTAGACTTCAGAGCTCATTTTCTCAAATCTTTCTCCAATTTATTTATACCCTGTTAGGTCCCTATATTACTAGTGTAATCCCTTATTTTTGTTAGCGTAGCCCCCTTATTTTTATTGTTGTACCCCTGCAACCCAAATATTATTATTACTGTGCCCTTGCATTATTATTGTTAGGTAGGCTAGGATTATATTGTGACCCCATGGACTCCTATATATAGAATGAGGTTTTTTCATTTATATAATTGTTCATTTATGTATGTAAAGGAGATTTCCCACTCAAATTGGTTTATTTCAAAAGCGTTGATCTCTCTTTTCTTCTATTTTTGGAGCTGGTTTCATAACATTTGGTATCAGATATTTGGATTCTAGGGTTTTGTTGCTCCAAATAGGAGATCATGGAATTTGCACTATAATTTTTTTTCCTATGAAGGTTCTGAACCTAAAATTTTTATCATGTGAAGCCAAAATCCTAAGGAACCTTGTGTAAAAATTTCAGATAATGGTTCGCAAATTTTTCGAAGATATGATCTGTGGAAGATAGGGTTTTTTTAGGCTCCCAAATTTAATCTCAAAGAGGTGACTATGGGAAAATCTTGATAACTCTCTCTCTGAGCATCGGATTGGAATTATGTAAAAAGTGGCCATAATTAAATAGAATCTAGTTGCATGTATATCAATTTTAGAGCTGGAGGAGGAAACAGTGACACGTGGCATGGCATACAAGTTTGCTCCTCTGAACCAGTCCATAATTAGGTCATTATGGGAGATTGGGCATAATTTTCCTTGAAGAATCCAAATCAGGTCATACCTGTGGCATTCGAAATAAGATTTAGCGGGCTACTACAGGACCAAATTTCATATATTGAAAATTTGAAATCACAGAGATAGTTTAGTTTCAATATCGAGCTGCTCAAAAGCAAGAAAAATGTGTGAATTTTTTTTTGAATTGCATAAGTCTTGTTTGAAAAATTAGTTTGAATTGATTCCAAGGGAATATTGTAGAATATATATCAGTATTGGGTTCTAAAATTTCCCCTAAAATGAATTCAAAACCCATTAAGCCTTCATAAGGCTCTAGTATGACTCATGAAGATGAAGAAGTGCAATGTGACATATCAAAATTACAAGAACAAGTGCACCAAATTTCCCTCTCACAAAGAGCAACAAAAAATGAAATGGAGGTTTTGAAGAAAGGTGTGGAAGCCAATATGGATGGTTTGAAGAAAGGCGTGGAAGCTAAGATGCATGGTTTGAAGAATGGCATGGAAGCTAAGATGGATGGCATGGAAGCTGGCATGGAAGCTAAGATGGATGACATGAAAGATAACATGGAAAACATGAAGAATGATCTGAAAGTAGAGATGGAAGGTCTGACAAATTTGATACAAGAAATGTTTCCTAATGGAGAAAAGATAGTAGAGAAAACTCATTATGAGAACAAAATAAATGTTAATCATGATTTCATAAACTCTAATTTTGGATGGAAGAACCACCATATTCCAAATATGGATATGAGGAAGTTTGATGGCAAGGATCCCGTAATATGGATACTACAGATGGAACAATATTTTGATCTCAATAATGTGAAAAACACACAAAAGGTACACATTGCAACTTTACATTTAGAACAAAATAATTTTCTATTGTATTGATGGATTTTCTCCCGTAAATAAATTGTCACTTGGTCAATTTTTACAGAGGAAATGATAGCAGATTATGAGGATACAAAGAGAAACACCTTCTTTAGCCAATTGATAAATCTTAAACAAAAGGGTTTAGTGGTGGAGCACATTGAGGACTTCCAAAAATTGAATATAAGGGTAACTGATATTCTAGAGGAACACAGGATTGATGTCTTCATAGGGAATTTAAATGATAACATCCAACATAAGGTTCGCCTTTGGGAACCATATTCATTGGAGAAGGCATTCAGGTTGGCAAGAAAAAATGAATGTAAAATTATGGCGACAAGGAAGCATACCACTCACATCTATAAAGATGGAAGTGTTGTTACTCCTAGAATTCCACAACCTACAAGGTTGACACCACAATAATTGGAAGAAAAAAGAGCAAAAGGGATTTGCTACAGGTGTGATAGAAAATACACTAAAGGTCATAATTTTGCTGAGAAGAGCTTATTTTACATAGATTGTGAAGAGGAGGAAGAAAATGAACAAGAAACTTATAAAGAAGAGGATATACACCAAGAACCAACCCTAGAAGAAGAAGAAATGAGTCTGACCATATCATGTAATGCATTGGCATGAATTACCACTCCTCAAACTCTCAAGAGAGAAGGACATATCAAGAAGAAAAAGGTAATAGTGTTGATTGATTCGGGTAGTAACCATAATTTTATTCATTGTAAGGTAGCCAAGGAATTGAATTGTTTCCTATACCCAACACCAGAATGTCAAGTGATGGTTGAAAATGGAGAAAATATAAATTTCTCTGCAAAATGCCATAATATCAAGCTAACAATGGGGGAATATGTATTGAATAGTCTAATGCTTTCCATTCCAATGGGAGGTGCTGATGTTGTACTAGGAGTACAATGGTT
Organism: Pinus albicaulis; assembly: GCA_034641835.2. Classification (NCBI taxonomy): domain Eukaryota; kingdom Viridiplantae; phylum Streptophyta; class Pinopsida; order Pinales; family Pinaceae; genus Pinus; species Pinus albicaulis. Next base: position 493,230,629 of record CM076576.1, read on the forward strand.
ACAATCTTTGGGGACAATAGCTTTTAATTTTCAAGAACTTTTCTTGAAATTGTAGAAATTTTAATACAATTACGTAATTCCTGGATTCTTCTGATCTAACAAGTATATGCCACTGTTAAATAAAAAATCCTTCTACTAAAATCTTTGCGGAAATTTAATCTCCAATTGCAAACACGTGAAGAAAGATCAATCACACATAACACAGATGTTTTTACCGAGAAAGCATAAAGCTAAAAACCCCACTATCATATATTATGTATATATCATGGATCATGAAACAATCTCATACAAAACTATAATCCAAGGGCTCTCAGTACAATATACAATCGTCTCTCACTGTCATACAAAAATTTACAAATACATGCACCAATTTACTGCCTCCTGACAGCCTGCCTCCACTACGCAATCCCTGCTGATCACAATCCCTGAATGAATGAGATATTGCCTTGCCTTGACTGCGAAATCCTCATTGGCATCTCCAATGTGTGTGTGGTTTCATGAGTGCACCCACTAATGTCACAACAGATAGTCAAACTGTCCCTTTCACCTATCTCTCAATTGGGTCTCCACTGGATCTGACATGCATGTAGTTAACAGTAGTAAATCTTCAATGTCATGTGAGATCACTCCATGTGAATTAATTTAATATTTAATTCACTGATCTCTCAATTTTTCATCTTTAGTTACAAGTAGTTACAACTACTTACAATTATCACAACTAAGTTTAACTCACTTAATTGAGTTAAACTACTTTACAACTCACATAACTACACATCCAACTCCGTTACAACTTTGTATCACTCAGTTACAACTAAGTCCACTTGCATGTCCCACCAACCAACCTTAGAACTCGTAATTCCTTCAGTCAACTGGCTTTCCACATCAGTTAACTAAAATCAAGTGCTTCAAGAGAATAGATTATTATTTATTGTCCATTTATTATTAAGAGATAATAATAACCAGCATGCATTCTATTTTTAGACATGCGATCTATAAATAGACTTTGCCCATGTATCTAAAAATAGAAACTCATATATAAATAGAATTTTCTCAACCATCTATAAATAGAATCCCTCTATAAATACAATTTTCTCAACATTCTAAAAATAGACATAGACCTAAAAATAGCCCGCGGGACCCACCTAGTGTAGGTGCTTAATTTTCTCTAGGATCATCATCGTGTTGAATCTCAACACTCCCTCTCTAGAAGAACGGGATTATCCTTCACCCCGATCCTGTCTCTATGGTATTTGAATTTTCTCCTTGTGAGTGCCTTCGTCAGAATATCCACATCCTGATCCTCCGTAGGAATGTACTGAAGCAGCATGATCTTCTGCTGCACACAATATATGATATGATGATACCGGATATCTATATGATTAGATCTATCATGAAACACAGGATTAATCGAGAGTTTAATGTAACTCTAATTATCACAATGAATCACTGTAGGATATAAATGAGAACCAAACAAACCAACCAGGATCTTTCTCATCTAGATAGCCTCACATGCAGCTTGACTTGCTGCCATGTATTTCGCTTATGCTGAACTGAGTGCCACAGATCTCTGTTTCCTACTGTACCAAGAAACAGTTGTAGATCTGATAATGAAGACCCATCCTGATGTGCTCTTTCTATCCGTTGGGTTGCCCGCCCAATTTGCGTCCGCGAAGCCATGCAACTTCACCTCATCTGTCTGTCTGTACCATAAGCCATACTCAAATGTGCCCCTATGATATCTCAGGACATGCTTGCCTGCCTTCCAAAAGAGCTTGGTAGGCTTAACCATCGCTTGACTAAGCTGGTTCACCGCATGGCATATGTTTGGTCTTTGATTCAGATTTATGCAGGAATGCAACAGAATAAAAATATAACCATAAATATAAATATGCAACGGAAATAACACTTCATTTCATTAATATCAAAGAACTGAAATTTGCTTACAGACAGAATGGAAATAAAACTAGCTAGGGCGCTGGTAGCTATCTCTAAGAAGAGATGTGGTGGCTACAGGCCTCTGAACTCAGTTACAATGAGGCTCGAGGGCCTATTTATTATTTAGAAATAATGGGAAATCCTAAACGGCCAAAACCCTAACCGTAGGACATGAAGCGCCAAAACTATGGGCCCCATTTGGGTAAATTGGTGTTTCAACTTCCCGGGGATGTAGCTTTGGCATACGATCTCCATTTGATGCGTACCATACCTCGTGAGAAAGATCTATCAGAGGACTACAAATGTTGAGTGAGCAACATTGGACCAATATTTCTCCCCATTTTCCCAAAAAACGTCGTTTAGGGCCTCAAAATGGCTCCAGAAGTTTAGGACCCGAAAAACTGCTAAAAATAGTAAGTTGTGCCGAAACTGAAAAAACTGAAAGAGACAATGGTGGAGCCCTAAGTGGAATAGACGGGTGACCACCAATATCCACTTGGATCATTCCTCCCCCCTTAGGAATCAATGGTCCCCATTTCGTTAAGTTCCTCTATGAGATGAGGAAATTTCTGCTGAACTTGGTCCCTGGTGAACCACTTTCCTTGGTGCAGGAGTTGGCCAGCTTTGACAACCCAATATAGTTGGATCTTCTGTTGGCAAGTGTTCTTGATTTTCATGTCCATGATACAATTTATGGTGGCCTATTCCATGCAGTCTGGGTTTAACTCTGTTGGTGTGAGTTGTTCTGCAATGTCAGAGGTGTCCAGTAGAGGTGGGAAGTAAGGATGAAGGCGGTCCACATTGAATACTGGCTGCAGACCAAGGAATGGTGGAATACTGAGCTCGAAGGCATTGTTCCCTATAGCCTTGGTGATGGTGTACGACCCATATCGAAGCAGGCGAAGCTTGCGGTGGGGTCCAATGAGGCGCTCCTTCTGCAAATGTAGCCATACTTTGTTACCCACCTAGAAGTTGTGTGGCACCCGGTGTTGATCATGGCGTTGCTTGTACTTAGCATTAGCTTTGTCCAATATGTCATGAACCTATTGGCGGATGTGTTGAATGCGCTCGATGAAGCTATTTTCTTTGTCAACTTCAGACTGGACATGAGCCGAATCGGCCTGAGTAGCCGCAAATGGCACGACTACGTCAATGGGACATAGTGGCTAGAATCCCAAGCCCACCTGAAAGGGGCTATGGCCGATTGAACTGTGGAGAGCCCGGTTATAACTATGTTGCACATAGGGGAGGCTCTTGTCCCATGTGCGTGGATGCTTTGAATTGTACATGCGCAGAATGTGTACAATCATTATGTTGATGACCTCTGTCTGGCCATCTGTTTGGGGATGGAAAGCTGTGGACTTGGTGAGCTTGGTGTCCAGTATTGACCAGAGGCTGGACCAAAATGTGCTGAGGAACTTGCTATCCCGATCTGATATGATAGACTATGGGATCCCAAAATGCACCCACACTCATTCAAAGAAGAGTTTAGCAGTGGCTTCTGTTGTGATATTCTTCTTGTAGGCCGCCATAATGGCCATCTTCGAGAATCTGTCGACGACCACGAAAACACAGTCATTTCCATGCTTAGTAGAAGGTAGGCCCGACATGTAATCCATGGAGATGGATTCCGAAGGTCGACTAGGGGTAGATAGTGGAGTATATAGGCCTTGCTTCTTGATGGTCAGTTTGGCAATGGCACACACAGTACATGATCTGATGTGCTTCCCGACATCCTTTCGAAGGTTCGGCCAATAGAAATACTTCTGCACTACTGCTACTATTTTCTCGACCCCGAAATTCCCAGTGACTCGACTGTAGTGTGCTTCCCATATCATCTTGGCACGCTCGCTTGAAGGAACAGAAAGGTGTCCCAGGTGACATAAAATTTCATCTTGGAGGTGAAAATTTGGAACTTGCATACCCCCCAAGAGTGCCTTGTAAGTGTGGCCGAATTCTGGGTCGCTCTCATAGAGAAGCAACCAATCATAAGTCTTATGCCCACAAAAGTTGAGAACAGTGGTGAGCGCCACGATCGGTGGTCGGCTGAGGCAGTCTACAACATTATTGGTGCTACCCTTCTTGTACTTGATGTTCAAATGAAACTATTGCAGATATGTGGACCACTTTTGATGGCGATCATTTTGCAACTTCCCTTGTCTCTGTATGAATTGCAGGGGTCGTTGGTCTGTGTGGATGATTTTTTCCTTCCCCAAAATGTAATGCTTCCATTGTCGACAAGCTTGCACAATGGAATACATTTCTTTGTCATAAGAGGGATACTTGCGAACTGTGTCAAACAATGTCTCATTGTGATATGCCACTGGATGTCCCTGTTGAGTAAGAACTGCCCCAATAGCATATTCAGAGGCATTTGTCTCGATCTCAAATGGCTGTTGCAAGTCTGGTAATGTGAGCACTGGGGTAGAACAGAGGCGATTTTTCAATTCTGTGAACACCTTCTGTTGAGGTTCCGACCAAAATAATTTTTCTCTCGCTCCTCCCTTGACTTGACTCAAGGGCCAAGTGATATGAGAGAATCCCAACACGAACCTATGGTAGAAATTAGAAAGACCCAGAAAGCTGCAAAGCTCTGTTATAGTGGTTGGGGCTATCCAATCCTGAATGACTTGGATCTTGGTTGGATCCACATGCACCCCCCTTTCATCAATAATGTATCCCAGATATTGAACCTAGGTCAAGCCAAGAGTGCACTTCTCCAAATTGGCACACAACTTGTGTTGCTGCAATGTTTGGAGGACTTGTCGGATGTGGTGAAGGTGCTCTTCCCAAGTCTGGTTGAAGATCAAAATGTCATCCAAGTACACCACTACAAATGAGTTGGTGAATGGCCGCAAGATGTCGTCCATCATCCTCATGAAGGTTGTGGGAGAATTCATCAACCCGAAAGGCATGACCAGCCATTCGAAAATTCCTTCCTTGGCTTTGAAGGCAGTCTTCCACACATCGGAGGGTTCAATTGGTACCTGGGGATACCCAGACTTCAAGTCGATCTTGCTGAAATATTTTGCACCTTTGAGTTGGTCCAGAAGGTCATCAATCCATGGGATCGGGTATCTATTCTGGATAGTGATATTTTTTAGTGCCTGATATTCAATACAGAGTCTCTACGTCCCATCCTTCTTCTGTACCAACACAATCGGGCTCCCATAGGGTGATGAACTTGGTCGGATGTGACCTTTCTGTAGCAGCTCTTCAAGCTGCCTCTTTATTTCATCATTCTCTAGAAAAGAGCGCTGATAGATCGGTCCATTGGGTAGCGGTGCACCTGGGGTCAGATCAATCAGGTGCTTGACCTGATAGTGAAGAGGAACCCATGTGGGTGAATTGAAGATGTCCCCATACTCCTCCACAACCTTATCCATTTTTTGTTGTCGTGCAGAGGAGCCCTTTCTAGAGTTCGTGGCCATAGTCTTCTTCTTTCACTAGGGGCAGATCATCAGGAAAACAAATTTCCTGGTTTGGGAAATGAGCTTACTGCATTGTTTTGCAGTAACCAAAGAGATAGCGGCAAGAGGTGGTTCCTCTGGTATCCTATACAAATTATTTCGCAAAGTAACAATAACAGCACGAGGCCGAGACTCATACACAGCATGACACTTCCACAAGTATGGTTGTCCTAATAATACATCAGAAACATCAATAGGAGCAACGTCACATAATACCTCATCTATGGAGGGCTTGATGCTATAGGGAGGCGACACTGCTGGCTGATGCAAAGATCTCGTCCTTGGTGAAGCCACCCGATGGTGTATGGATGTGGGTGAGCTGTGGTCGACAAGCCCAACCACTTCACGACGTCTGCTAAAATGAGGTTCTTTTGGCTCCCATTGTCGACAATGAACTATACCAGGGAGCCATTTACCCACATCTGGGAGTGGAAGAGACGTTCCTCCTCCTCTGGATCTTTCGGTTCCTCCTTCTGGATCTTCATAGTGGCAATAGTGGCGTTGGGCTCAGCATCAATAATTTGTTTCCCTTTTTCATTCCCCTTGTCAGGTTTTGATTCAGAGTCAGAGCATGCATCTGACTCAGAAGCCCTCATCTCGGCCACCAGCGATTGCTTGGCCCGACACTCACTTGTGTTGTGAGTGGAGCTCTTATGGAACTCACACGACTTTCTCGTGTCCTTCTTTGGCTTTGCGATGTTGTTCTTTGCTTGTGGCTTCGACAGGTTGTCTTGAGTCACCATGCCTTGGCTCTATCCTTTGTTTTGCGGTTTGGGACCACCTTTCCCTTCCTTTTGATTCCCAGATCCAAAGTCTCGCTTCTTCTGTTTTAATTTCTGCTCAATCTTGGCAGCATACCGGTATGTCGTACCAAGCGAGGAGATGTCGAGGAACTCCATTTCCTTCTGAATGTATCTATGCAGACAACTGTGATACTTTAGCACGAGATGTTTCTCTAAATCTTTGATACCCAACTTGGTGCGCAGGGTATTGAACAAATTCATCAGCTCATAGACATTTTGATCCCTTTGTTGTCGCAGCGTGATCCATTGTATTTACTTGTCCTCATAGCTCCCCACGTGATAGTATTGTTCCCTAATAGCATCTCGGAAAGAATTCCAAGTGGGTACGGCCGAGAACAGAGAGGGTTCTGTCTCATCCTTTTTCTCACAGTGGGTTTCCCACCAATCCTTGACGTGGGGGGCAGCTTTGTGGAGTGCAAAAATAATCTTCTCCCTGTCAGAAAAGTCATGAACTGAGAAATAGCCTTCTAATAGATTCAACCATCTATCTATGGAATCTGCATCTATTTGACGCTCAAATATGGGAATGTCAAAATTTACTTGTACCTTAAAAGGAGTCACACCTCCAGAGTGGCTGCTGGATGCATATGTGCCACCAGTGGGTAGTCGTTGAAGGATCTGGGAAAAGTTATCCATCATCGTGTTCCTTTGTTTTTCGAGGGCCACCTCGAGAAATATTTTGATAGGATCTCCTGCTCCCTCATCTTTCTTTTCGTCCCCCATGGGCATCCATCGTGGTTTGCGAGGTTGATCTTGCAAACGTTCCACCAGATCGAGCCCTAACTCCTTATACCCCGACCTCGTTGGGGACATGTAAAGAAAGATCGAGAAAAAGCAGACCGCTCTGATACCACTGATCTGGAATTATGTAGGAATGCAAAGCAATAAACATATAACCATAAATATAAATATGCAGTGGAAATAACACTTCATTTCATTAATATCAAAGAACTGAAATTTTCTTACAGACAGAATGGAAATAAAACTAGCTAGGGCGCTGGTAGCTATCTCTGAGAAGAGGTGTGGTGGCTACAGGCCTTTGAACTCAGTTACAATGAGGCTCGAGGGCCTATTTATTATTTAGAAACAATGGGAAATCCTAAACAGCCAAAACCCTAGCCCTAGGAGATGAAGCGCCAAAACTATGGGCCCCGTTTGCGTAAATTGGTGTTTCAACTTCTCGGGGACTCAACTTTGGCATATAATCTCTGTTTGACGCGTACCATAGCTCGTTAGAAATATCTATCCAAGGACTACAAATTTTGAGTGAGAGACATTGGTCCATGGACCGATGTTGCTCCTCGTTTTCCCAAAAAACATCGTTTAGGGCCTCAAAATGGCTCCGGAAGTTTAGGACCCGAAAAACTACTAAAAATAGTAAGTTGTGCCAACACTGAAAAAACTGAAAGAGACAATGGTGGGGCCCCAGGTGGAATAGGTGGGTGACCACCAATATCCACCTGCATCAGTCTTGTATTTACTAAATATATTACCAAACACACTAACTGTCGATAGATAGTAGCATCGACTACCTCTCTAGATGTAGCATCCTCTTTCCTCAAGTTTCCTGGAAGAGGAGTATCCATGGGTTTGCAGCCCTCCATGTGACTTACCTAGTATCTCCCTTGCATACTTTCCTTGAGACACAAAAATTTCACCATCTAGCTGCCATATTTCCAATCCAAGGAAATAATGAAGGAGGCCCATATCCTTCATCTCAAACTCCTTTGCAAGGTCCTCCTTGCATGAGTGTATCAACTGCTTATCACCAGTCAGTATTAAATCATCAAAATAAAGAAGAATGATTAAAATCTTACCCTCCACCACAATCTGGTATAGGTTTTCATCCACCTCACTCTTGGTGAAGCCAAGTCCGGTGAAATAGCTATCGATTCGAGTGTACCAAGAATGGGGTGCTTGCTTCAGCCCATACAATGCTCTTTTGAGTCTGCACACATGTGACTCACTACTGAAGATCTCAAATTTTTCAGGCTACTCAATGTACACTTCTTCCTTAATGATCCCATTAAGGAATGTGGTCTTCACATCCATTTGATGAATGTGCTAACCCATCTGCACTAAGAGAGCAAGGATGGTCTGTATGGAAGAATACTATACAATGGGTGCAAAGGTTTCTTCAAATCAATCCCCTCAATCTATGAGAAGCCCCGGGCCACAAATCTGGCCTTGTATTTCTCAACACTCCCATTAGCAGCTTGCTTTACCTTGTAGAGCCATCTGGAACATACCATTGATGTATCAACCTGCCTTGGAACAATTTCCCAAGCACTATTTCTGACAATGGAGTCATACTCCTCCACCATTGCATATACCCATGTGGGCTCCTGCACTACTTCCTAAAAGGAAGATGGCTTAGTCACAATACATTTTCTCATGAGAGCCATGTATCCAGTGAATCGGTCAGGAGACTGTCTCTGTCTGCGCTGTGAAGTAGGGACTCTTACATTCTATGTCGCATCAAGCTTCAGCCTCTCAGCTTCTGTGGTACGCTTTCTACTAGTTTTAATGTTTGGCTCTGCTTGAGTGGACTCCTCCACCCCATCAACCTCCTCCTATGGCTGCTCCACATCTAGGGACTCATCTTTGGGAACCAACAGTTCCTCCTTTGCATGTAAGTCTAGCTCCCTCTCAAATGACAACTTCATAGCTTTCTCCTCATTGAATTTTATATCCCGTTGCACCATAGTCATTCAACAGTTTGGAAAATACACATGATAATTATGGGGTGTTTCTGTGTACCCCAAAAATATCCCAACTTCAGCAGTCAACTCTAGCTTCTTCCTGGCATTCTTGGTCACATGCACATAAACAGATGAGCCAAAAATCTTAAAGTGAGAAACATCTGGTTTCTTACCAGTAAAAGCTTCTTTAGGTGTAGTCATGCTAATTACTCTATGAGGACAACGGTTTTGCACATAAACCATAGTGTTACATGCTTCCGCCCACAAGTGCATTGGTAGGCCCTGATCATGCAGCATCGCTCGTGCAGCACCCACGATCGTTCTGTTCTTCCTCTTTGCGACCCCATTTTGCTGTGGGTTATGAGGTGCTATGAGTTCTCTTCAAATTCCTTCTTTGCTATATAAGTATTTTGAATTAGTTCGAGATGTATTCTCCACCATTATTGCTCCACAAAGCGTTCACTTGCTTCCACGACTCTTTCTCAACCAATGCCTTAAACTCACAAAACTTTGAGAATGTTTGATCCTTCTTCTGCATCAAGAAGATCCAACATTTGACAAGAAAATTCATCAACAAAAATAGCATAATACTTGTGTTTTGCTGTTGAAGCAACTGAGAATGGTCCACACACGTCTGCGTGAACTCTCTCCAGGAACACCGAAGCATAGTTCTCCTTTTCATGAAAGGTGGACTTTACATACTTCCCCATGGTGCAACCCTTGCACTGATCTAACTGAGCAAGTGTTCCCATTGGAAGTACAGTAGATATTTTCTGCATGATATTCAAAGCTCCATGATGAAGATGACCCAATCGCCTGTTCCATAATTCTCCCTCATCCTAGCTCACCACTTTTTTCGCTTTTCACATCATGGCAGCACAACCTTCTACCTCCAACTTGTAGAGATTTTTGACTCATATCCATGTCCTCTTGGCTTGGCATGTCGTTTTATGTTGCATGAAAGCTTTTTCATCGCTGAAAACAACGTCATAGCCTCTGTCCTCCAACATCGTGACTGAGACCAAGTTTTTCTTCAAAATATGGAACATGCATAGAATATTTCAATAGAAATAGTTTACCTGAATCTCTCTCATACGTAATGGTACCAATTCCTGTTGCACTGTATCATCCATCATCCTCCATCTCTATATGCATTTGGAGATCTTTCTCCTCCAAGTCACTGAAAAGCTCCTTATCTCCCATCATGCGGAAGGAAGCACCACTATCAAGATACCACACTAATCCCATTGTGCTTGAAACCAAGCATGCGATCAAAGAGAAATCAAGTTCAAATTTCTAGGCAAGGGCCTCACCAGCTGCAGCTCCAACAACTTTCTTTTTCTTCTTTCTCTATGGGCAGTTAGTGGCGAGATGCCCATGTTCGTGACAGTGAAAAAACTTCACCTTGGAAAAATCCGACTTCTTGCCTTTAACCTTGGATTTTGAGTGGAATTTCTTCCCCTTCCCTTTCCTTGCCTTGGCAGCCAAAGCACAACCCTCTTCATCATCATGCTTTGATGAAGAGCCATCTCTCGTGTTCTTCCTAAACTCCTCCTACACTAGATCCGACCACAGTCGTTCCCAATCTGGTAGTTTTTCTCATCCATTGATATATTATTGATAACTGTGCCAACTCTTAGGAAGTCCCGAGACAACCAAGATCACCAAATCATCATCAGCAACTATGATTCCTACACTCCCCAGTTCATCCCGAAATTGGACAAACTTTGTGAGATACTTAGGAATAGTGTCGCCCTTCTCCATCTTGATATTTCTGAGCTTATCCTTCAATGCCAATTTCCTATGGTCGCTGCTGCTTTAGAAAATATTCGTCAAAGCCTTCCACATAGCATATGGAGTGGCTTTCCCATGAAGGCTTGAGACAATATGGTGTCACACACCTTCCAACAGAATCCTTCTCGTCTTCGCTACTTTCTTTTTCCATGCGTCAAGTAATGCAACATTCGTCAAAGTGGGCTTAGGAACATCACTGTCGATGAATTCCTTCAACCCAATCTCTTCAAGCACCACCTCCATCCCATCCTTCCATGCAATGTAGTTCAATCTTCCCTTGAGTGCATACTCTAGCCATAAACCATTAAAAGCCATTTCGATGTTTACTCAACTGTCACACTAAGAAATTCTTGCAGCATATTCGAATTGTTCCACCAATAAACTCAGCTACTGCTTCAATATTGCAATCTTCTTTTCTCTGATTCCATGTATAAATTTTAATACAATTATTTATTTCCTGGATTCTCCTGATATAAAAATTATATGCCACTGTTAAATACAGAATCCTTCTACTAAAATATTTGCGGAAATTTAAACACCAATTGCAAACACATGAAGAAAGATCAATCGCACATAACACAGATATTTCTACCAGGAAATCATAAAGCTAAAACCCCACTATCATATATTATGTATATACCATGGATCATGAAACAATATCATACACAACGCAATTCCAAGAGCTCTCAGTACAATATACAATCGTCTCACATTGTCATACAAAAATTTTCAAATACACGCGTCAATTTACTTCCTCTTGATAGCCTGCCTCCACTGCGCAATCCCTGCTGATCACAATCCCTGAATGAATGAGATATTTCCTTTCCTTGACTGTGCAATCCTCATTGGAATCTCTGATGTGTGTGTGGTTGCATGAGTGCACCCACTAATGTCACAACAGATAGTCAAACTATCCCTTTCAACTATCTCTCAACTGGGTCTCCACTTGATCTGACATGCGTGTAGTTAACAGTAGTAAATATTTAGTTGCATGTGAGATCACTCCATGTGAATTAATTTAATATTTAATTCACTAACCTCTCACTAGTGTATCTTTAGTTACAACTAGTTACAACTATCACAACTGAGTTTAACTCACTTAACTGAGTTAAAATACTTTACAACTCACGTAAATACACATCCAACTCTGTTACAACTTTGTATCACTATGTTACAACGAATTCCACTTGCATGTCCCACCAACCAACCTTAGAACTCATAACTCCTTCAGTCAACTATTTTGCCACATCAGTTAACTGAAATCAAGTGCTTCAAGAGAATAGATTATTATTTATTGTCCAATTATTATAAGGAGATAATAATAACCAACATGTATTCTATTTTTAGAGATGCCTTCTATAAATATACTTCACCCATGCATCTAAAAATAGAAACTCATCTATAAATATAATTTTCTCAACCATCTATAAATAGATTCCCACTATAAATAGAATTTTCTCAACATTATAAAAATAGACATACACCTAAAAATAGCCTGTGGGCCCCACCTAGTGTAGGTGCTTAATTTTCACTAGGATCATCATCTTGTTAAATCTCAACAATTTTTTTTTCAGAAGGAAAGGAAGTCGAATTACGAGGTATTGCGGGGAAGCCAGGAAAGATAATAAGCTCTAATGTTAAGACAAAGCTTCTAAAGAAATAAAAACGAGGCGTAATTGCACAATTATGCTCACTAGAAGTGCCAACATCAAAATCATCTATTTCTCCATATCTCCAAAAAGTCTTGGACAATCATTCCAAGGTATTTAAAACCCCCAAATGACTCCCACCTATTTGTGATCATGATCATGCTATTCATTTGATTCCAGGAAGTGTTCCTCCAAACATCAGGCCTTACACATATCCTTACATCCAAAAGAGCGAAATTGAACGTATGATTGTAGAAATGTTAGAGGTTGGTATAATTCAACCTAGTCAAAGTTCTTTCTCTGCTCCATTAGTATTGGTTCACAAGAAGAATGGATCATGACAAAGGTGTCCAGATTATAGGGAGCTCAATCAGCTCACTATTAAATATAAATTTCTCATTCCTGTGATTGATGAATTATTGGATGAATTACATGGAGTGATTTGTTTTACCAAGTTGGATCTTCATTCATGATATCATCAAATTAGAATGAAGACTGAAGATATTTAGAAAAAAGAATTTCAAACTCATGAGGGTCATTAAGAATTTTTGGTCATGCCTTTTCGCCTTACCAATGCACCTTCTACATTTCAAGGGTTGATGAATTCCATTTTCAAACCCTTCCTTAGAAAAAATTTTCTAGTATTTTTTGATGATATACTAATCTATAGCAGGTCTTGGAAGGATCATGTTCAACATGTTGACAGGGTGCTCAAAATCTTGGAGGAGAAACAATTATATGCAAAAACTTCTAAATGTTTCTTTGGTGTACAAGAGGTGGAATATCTGGGTCATATTGTATGTCACAAGGGTGTTAAGGTAGACCCTAACAAAATTAAAGCCATTAAGGAATGGAAAGTTCCCACAACCATAAAAAATTTGCGATGATTTCTTGAGTTAACAGGGTATTATCGCATGTTTGTTAAGAGTTATGGGAGAATAATAGCACCTCTAACAACATTATTGAAGAAAGATGCATTTTCATGGACTCCTGAAGCAACTAAGGCCTTTGAACATCATAAAGATGCAATGTGCCTAACACCGGTCTTAGCTATGCCAGACTTCACAAAAACCTTTATTGTGGAATGTGATGCCTCTAGAAGTGGAATTGGTGCTATTTTAATGAATGAAGGAAGACCCATTGCTTTTGAAAGTGGTCTAATAAAAGGATAGTATTTACAAAAATCTATTTATGAGAAATAAATGTTTGCAATACTACATGCACTAAAGAAATGGTGACCTTACCTAATGGGAATACACTTCAAGGTAAAAAATGATCATGATAGTCTTAAACACTTTTTGGAACAAATACTATCTTTAGAAGAGAAGAAAAAATGGGTCACAAAGATGTTAGGTTATGAATTTGAAATCATCTACAAAAAAGGGAAGCTAAATGTTGTTGCAGATGCACTCTCAAGAAAGGATGAATATGTGGAAGTATTTCTTTGTTCCATTTCTATTATCCAACCAGATTGGATAACTGAAGCAAGGGATGAATGGAAGAAGGATGAAGAAGTGTGGAAACTCATTCAAAAATTGCAGCAAGATCCTAGTACATCTTATACATTTAGTTGGAAAAATGATTCCTTATGGTACAAAGATTGCTTATATGTTTGTAATAATTCCCAACTAAAACAAAATATTCTTTTGGAATTGCACACCTCCTTTAGGAGGACAATCATGATTTTTAAAAACTTACCACAGGGTGAATAAAGAATTTTTTTGGGATGGCCTTAAATCTGATATTCAAAAGTTTGTGAAGGAATGTTTGGTTTTCCATCAAAATAAAGTTGAGACAATTAATACCCCGAGTCTTCTACAGCCTTTATCCATTCCAAGTCAACGTTGGGATGGTATTTCAATGGATTTTATTAGAGGTTTACCTAAGTCCGAAGGAAAGAGTGTCATCATGGTGGTAGCTTATAGACTTACCAAGTATGCACACTTTTGTGCATTATGTCATCCATTTAAAGCAAGTACAGTTGCTACTGCATTTATGGAAACAATTCAAAAGCTACATGGAAACCTAAATATTATTGTAAGCGAGCGAGATAGCATTTTTACTGGAAATTTTTGGATGGAATTATTTTCTTGTTTGGGTACTCACTTAACCCATATCTCATCTTATCATCCTCAATCCAATGGTAAAACTGAGATAGTGAATAAATGTTTGGAAGGATATCTTTGTTGTTTTGTATCTGATAAACAAACACAATGGGTCAAGTGGTTACCTCTCGTTGAATGTTGGTATAACACTTCCTTCCATACTGCAGCCAAAATGACCCCATTTATGGAACTTTATGGATATCATCCACCGTCCATCACATCATATTTAAGATAAAATTTATGGTTTCTATAGTAAGGGAATTTTATTTTTGACTAGCATTACAACAATTTTAGCCAAAGAATTCTTTCCCAGTCAGACGATAAAATGGATTATGAATACATATGATTAAGTTATCCTCAAGTTTCTGCTTCCCACTATCATTAGTAGTGAGTGGATTGATCCTGAATTTGAATTTAATGCATTTTGGGCGCTATTAGTTATTTTTGATAACTACTGAATGAAATCAGTGTCTGTGCAATAGGGGATGACGATGCATGGAGTATAGATATATAGTTTTCTCGCCAAACACTTTCTAGAGTGAATATGATGTCCATTTGATGTTTACAAGTATGAAGCAACCGAGATTTATTTTTACTTATTATTATTATTATTATTATAAGTAGCATTAATCCTCTGTTGTTTATTAATAATGACGATATGGAATTTATGTCTATCACAGAGCTTTCCACCATCCGACCACCTGAACGCACAAATCTTTGGTTCCCAAGAGAGTGCAATCACTGCTCAACATATACTTAAAAGCCTATATGGTATCTTGGTGGAGGAGGTATCTAGTTCCTTTTGGTTAAATTGTTAATTTGTTGTTGGTGTCTAGATTAGATTAGGTCTACTGGTTTTTTAATGAATATATACTAGTATTTTGAATATTCTTCCCCAATAGGAAGAAAACCATTAAGCATGCATTTCGATATTCACAGAATATTAAATCGAATAAGCTTTTTATTTTGGACTACTATGACACTTACATGCCGTACGTGGGGCTCGTGAATTGTACGACAATGGAGCCTACGCTAGTTGTTCAATTTTCTTCCTAGACGACACCAGAACCCTAAAGCCTATGGCCATCAAGCATTGTTTTCCTCCTACGTCAATGGGCTTGGGTTCAAGACAAGTCTACACACCTGACCATAGCGGCAAAGATTATGGGTGGTTATGGAAACTAGCCAAAGCTCATGTGTGAGCAAACAACACTACTACACTAAGGGCATTTTTAAGAAATTTTCTTAAGACAAAAGAAATCTTTTGTCTTAAAAATTCACTTTTTATTTTAGTTATTTTACATTAAAATTTAATATCAATTGAATTGTCTTAAATATAAAATTTAAGACAAAAATAGTGTGAGACAAAAATAGTTTGAGACAAAACTTTATATTTAATACAAGAACAATTTGAGACAAAAATATTTAAGACAAAAACAATTTGAGACAAAATTATTTAAGACAAAACTTTATATTTAATACAAAAACAATTTGAGACAAAAATATTTCAAGACAAAACTTTATATTTAAGACAAAAGCACTTTGAGACAAAAATATTTTAAGACAAAACTTTATATTTAAGACAAAAGCACTTTGACATAAAAATATTCAAGACAAAACTTTATATTTAAGACAATGGCGACTTAAGACAATGAAAATTAAGATGAAACCCATTTAAGACAGTTAGCAATTAAGAGAAAACCATTAGCATTCAGAAGCTTGCATTGAAATTCCATGAGTGGATAATGGATAATTATATTTTTTATTTTTGAAAATAGATATTCAAACCACATGAAATTTAATCATGTCAATTTTATTTCTTTTATATTATATTTTTCTTTTTTTATTAAACCACATTCTAAAAATATAATAAATAAATAGATAAAAAAATATTATTTTTTGGTTGGCCACTCAAGGGGATTTGAACTTTGAATCTCATGTTTTAACATAATAATTCATAACAAGGTGATTGTCAATTGAGTTACATCCCATGAACTAAATTTTTTTATTTTTTTAAATATGTGAAAAAATTTAAACTAGCAATTGCACCAGATGTTGCAAAGGAAACATCGTAAAGCGTGAAATACAGAAGAATCCTGACATATAAGAAATATTTGAATGATAAAAACTAGTAAACAAAACTCCATTCAAGAAAATATTCAACGAAGAAGGCTCATTAGGTACAGGGGATGAAAAATTTCTTTTCAAATAGTAAATTGGCGTTTGACATTCACTGATATGAAACATCAGATTATTCAAAAAATGTTATGGGAGCAATAACATAAGTATATTGTTGGGGGTGTAGAAATTATGCAGTTGAGTGAGTTATTGAGGAAGTATTGCCTAATGAAGGAGAAGGTAGTGGTCCTTGAGGGGGACAAGTTGTGAACTTCAGGAGTAGGGGTTGTCGTTAGCTTAAATTTTTCTAGTTGCCTTTTTTTGGGTGTGCCACAACCTTGATCTTGTTAATAGCTCATCAGCTAGCTACTCGAATGCCTCCTCGGAGAGCTTATCTTCTAGTTGATTGAGTTCATGATAAATTTGGGTGAAGGATGACCATTCTAGCTCCTGAATGCGCAACCAAATTTGAGACATTATGGATTGAAGCCACACATTATACATACAAAACTTGCATTAGCCCGTTCAAAAACTATTTGAGATTCCCATCTCTTAAAACCTCTTAAAACCACAATCACTTTCCAAATAAATAACAACAAATGATTTTGAGAACTTGACCTTTAAATTGGAACCAGGAGCCAGAATATATCTGATATGAATGAATTGAAATGAATTTATATAAAAAACACAACGAAGAGCAAGAATACTCAACATATAAGGAGAAACATCCTTTTTTAATGGGATCACCTAGAGATTATCTGATAATTTGAGTGGTATTTCCTTGAAAATTCATGGAAGATATGTTTTCGGTCAGATGTATGAAAAAACATAAGATATTATAGCTATGTAACCTGATCTGCGACAAGAAAAATGATTTGCTTCACCTAGAAAATTTTATTATGAATACCATTTTTGTGTGATCTCCAAATGTGGGTAAAAGTGCATTATATAAGAAAATAAAAATGTTCATAAACTTTCCATGAAGGTGAGTGCATTGATCAATTTTAGGTTTGTTGTTCCATGTTGGTCTCTCTATTGTAGAGTTGTGGGATAGTTGTATCATGTGACTAAACTATATTCAATAAATACCCTTGCACTTACCCTGACATTTGAGGAGAAGTGCATTTTTATGTGCAATAGTATGGTATTTGATCCCCTAATTGTGAACTACATATAACATATCTAGTTGGATGTTAGCCAAAGTTTTCCATAGGTATAACATACCAAGTTTTCACCCTCTAAGGTTTGTCTTTCCCATGATCACAAACAACTTATGATGACTGCTATAATCAGGCCACTTGCAATGCTTCTTCTAGTGTTTAAAGGAAACACCTCCTTGAAGAAAAAATAAATAAATAAAACAAGAAAAAATTTTGTAACAATTTAGTTAGACAAAAGATAACAACCCTCTTAAGGTGGACAATTCCACCCCAATTGAAGGAAGCGAGACAACTCATTAGATATAACTCAGGACAATTGTGCAACTTTTTCAAGGATGCAACAAGAAATTTTTCTGTACAGAATAAGCAAATATTTTCAAACAATAAGATACCATTGTGGGCATGCACAAGAATAAGAACCAAAAAACTCAAATTTGATAAAGGAAGCACAACAACCACTCCAAAATGGCTTCTCTAAAACACATACAACCGCAATAAATCCCACTAAAGCTTACAAAATGATCAAACCCTAACTTACTAACAAATTCAACAAGCCAACATGCTACAATTTTTTGAGTCACCCACAAATCAATTATTAATTATCGCATGAATGTACATTTGACTGTAATTTTATTTAAAAGGTTTAAATTCTCTCAAGAGCATATATAATATATCCAAGAGTTAAAAAAATGGAAATTTTTCCTACTGGATCAGTGACAAGATACAAGTCTAAATATTATACCTCTAAGTCTCAATGACACTTCAACATTTCAATAACATACTTGCAACAATGATTAATGAGTTTTTTCTATTGGCTAAAGAGATATACATCCATCCATCCAAAAATAAACATCTCGATCAATCCAACACCATAAATCAGGCTATATAGTTCATCATGTAATTTCAAATATTACAATATGGTCTTATATTAGCTCACACATTCCTTGAATATTTTAAAGACAAACTGCCTTAGCACAGTAGACTAGAAAGATTCATACTCTAAAAGACAAAAAAAGACAACAAACTAAAATAAAAAATTTAAATCTAATCCAGGCACTTCATTCTTAGCAACATGATATCTAATGAATATGATTGGTGGAAAAAAAGGCTGCATATATTGTTTATCACATGTCGAACTGAGTGAACAAACACATGCACATAACACATCAGAAATAGGGTTCATAAATCAACTTGTATTTTATGGTTTCAAACCCTTCTTGTCTCCTTCAAGGGGGTTTCTTGAGATCTTCAAAAAGACTTCCTTTTGCTAACAAAATGGATTGTTTCTTTAACACATGTATGGAAACATACTTCCCAAATCATATTTTAATATATTCATAAGATTTATATTATTGGTATTAACTACTTCTTTTTTGGAGACATCATTTTTATTGTAGGGGTTGGTACCTTTCTATTGGATATGGTTGGTGATGTGAAGAATACTCAGCTTCTAGTAAAGATTCATACTAACACTAACAAGCTTATGGATGCTTGTTTATAAAGGGAAACCCCTCTAACCTTAGCTCATTGGATTCTTTGTTTGTTCATGCTAATTATTTTTCTCAACTTTCCTTCTCCAAGGGGTTGAGACTATTTTCTTCATTTATATTACATGGCCTAGTGAAAGAAGAAGAATGGAGATTGTCTCCACATCTTTTCCATTTCGCTAAGTTACAAATAAAAGGAGTCAAATTCTATAGCCAATAGAGTAATAGCCTCTTGATACACCTTTAGTGAGCTATGCATATCTCTCACCTATCATTGTAGCTCAATGAAATGATATCTAATAGCTCAAAGACACCATTATAAATGGAGTAGTTGTGAAGATGTTGTTAAATGATCGCCTCCAAATGTTCAATTCTCAAGAATTTTTGGGGAGGGGTTCTTTTGGTGTATTGAAAGGGGCAAGGGGACATAAGGGTAGCATGGATGGGTAGAAGTGAGAGGTTCGAGCATGGTTTACTAAGATCTATAATCCTAACATTAGAGAATGAGAAGGAGCTTGAGGGCCTTATTGCATAGGGGCTAAGGGACCTATAGGTACAACAATCAGAGAAATTTATACAGGAACCCCCAATAATTGTGACAAGGGGATTAGGGGCCACATTATCACAACCCATATGCACTTAACCCATAACCACTAAATTCCCTATCCCTTTAACCCCAAAGCCACAATCCCTTAACCCCTACACTCATAACTCATAACAAATTAACCCCTTGATCCCTTAAACCCTAAGCCACTAACCCTTTAACCCCTAACCCCTAACTTAGAATCCTTGAACCCCATAAACCCTAATCCCATATCCTCTTAAACCTTGACCCTTAAACCTTAACCCCTAACCCCTTAACCCGATAACACCTAAATACTATAACCCTTGGGCACTTAACCCCTAAATACCCTGACCTGTAAGCCATTGATGGTTAATCGTTAACCCCTAAATCGTTTATCCGCAAAGCCATTAACCTCTAACCCTTAAAACCCCTAACCCTAAACCCCATAAGCCCTAACCCTTTACCCTTTACCCTTAGCCCATTACTCCTAAACCCTTAAATCCCTTAACTCCTAGAACCCCTTATCATTTCTCCCAAACCATAGGTGCTCCAACACTAATATTCTTCGGCATATTATGCTTTTTCCTACTAACCGCTCCAAATACAACCTCTAAGAACTAGTAGGGTCCAAGGAAAAGAGCTACAAGGTCCCCAAATCTGATCTACATTTTATGGTTAATCACATTTCCCTCAAAAATCCTCCACGTATTTGCCTTGGTGTATTGGAGTTTGAAAAATACATAGGATTCCATAAGTAATCCTAATCATAAGACACAACTTCCCTAATGACTAGGAGGCCTTAAAAATAAAAATAAAAACATCTTAACTTATACCTAAAATTACTAAAATTTCCTATCCTAAATATGAAATTAGAAATTATACAAAATTATAGGGCAAGAAGGAAACCAACTTCCTCTTCTATAAATCTCTAAGACCTTCTGGAGGACAAATACAAATTTTGAAATAAATTGTTGGAATTATGCTCTTGCATCAATAACTACCAATGTATCCTTGTAGGCCACCCCCTTTAACAATAGTAATTCCAATGTCCTTTGCCTAGAAGGAACTCCTTACCTAATTCTCTCTTAGATCCTACTAAGCATGAAATTTTTTAGTAAAATGGATGTTCACCCTACAAGATTATATCCTCATGGCCTAATATAAGGCATCCCTCTATGTCACCAATGACTATTGCATTAATGGTACACTATTATAGAGCAAAAAAATTTGAATGGATAATTCTTTGTGTTGAGTTTCAGGGAGAGTATTGGAGAGTTTGTTGATCAAGTTTTGTAATTTTTCATTATACTTGTGAGAACTTTCTCCAACCATTTTCTTAATCTCCTTCAACTTTGTGATTTTTTGTTGTTCAATGTTTAGCCTATATAATTTAGATATACATATCACCTTTAATTTTTCTAAGGCTTTAGCTACACCCTAGGGATATTAAATCTATATAGACTTCATGCACCATTAAAGAAGCTTCCCCAAAAAGGTGGTTAGGAACTTTATCAACTTAGAAACTAGCACTACAATCCTTTTCACCCTCAAAATGAATCCACATAAGAATCGATGTGGTTTTTCATCACCATCACCCTTCATAAATTTCTTGGAACTACCAAGATAAAAAATTATGGACATGTTTGAGTAATTAGGCCTACTCCCCCACTTGGAATAAAATTCAAACATAACATATGCCACTTCTACTTGTATTCCCACCTTCATTTTGTTTTCACTACTAATATATCCCAAACTACTAAGAAAAGGTGATTTCAAGTCAAAAGTAGAATGAAAAGTTGGGATTAACTATAGGATTTTAAAATTCATAGGGTGGTTGGCTTGGATTGGATCCGCTTTTCTTAGGATATATCATGCCTACTACTTGACCTTCCTCCAACTCAAACAATTAGAACACATTATTAAGTGTTTCTTCCTCTTATTTCTTTGTGATGATATCTCTCTCCATAGGCTAGTCAATACCTTACAAACCAAGGCTTCCATTTAGAAAATCATGATCCATATAACTGAACGTGCTCACCTCCTTGTGCCATCAATTTTTTTTTCTTCCAAATTACTAGACATATTCTCCCCACCTATTCTTCTTTCCAAGCTCTTTCCAATTATTAAATCCCCTTATTTGAACAAATGTTTGGTATTCTATTGACACCTTTTGAACTCTTTTACTTGTGCCTCTATGTTTCCATCCTCACTAATACCCATTTTTATTACCAAAGTATTGTGATGAATCCCCTTCGTTCTATTCATCCACAATTTCTTAATTATTGCATTTTGATTAAAATCCTATTTTTCCCTCTTTAATACACGTGGTTCCTCCATGGCACCTTATTCCCTTAGTTATTCAATATCAGTAAATCCATTCTAGGTCACCTCCAAGCATTGGTGCTTACACTTCCATGGTTGAAGAACTAAAAAAACAAATATTTTGCGTTCATGAAATAACAATTCTCAAATAGTCAAGAACTAGCAACTTTTCTCTATTATAATATATTTATGCATGGGTTTTATCATGCCAATTAATAATTTAGTTAAATATCAATAATTCTAACAAAATTCCTTCCAAAAGATAACAAACACAAGCAATAACATACCAAGCCAATATAGATTCGCCACTTGACCTTCCATATAGGCCAACAATGATAATCATATTTTTTTAATGGGAAAAAGCTACAGAAAATTATTATCCCTCATGCAAGTGAATAGGAGGAAAATACCAAAGAAAAAATATATCGGGTTTGTTTTGGTTGGGTTGTTTTCATTTTCTTTTTCTTTTTCTTTTCTTTTTCTTTTTCTTTTGTATGGAAGGTGATAATACGAATTTTTCACCACCCTGCTCCTACTTTACCCCTCTCTCGATCCATATCCAAACACAATGTCTTCCCCAGAGACTGCCAGTGAATAATCCTCATTGATCTATGTATCATTCAACCATGACTTCGGTTATTTTTCTTGTGGCTTAGAGTAGCATTTTCAAGTTGGACTTCAGCTATTTTTCCTGTGGCACAGAGGAGGGTTTCCAGGATGGATTTCAGATGTTTTGTTTGTGGCATAGAGCACAGTTTCCAGGTTTAAAACTGTGATCCATTCAGAGAAACCTTTAGAAGGGAATTCAAAAATGTTAGTATTTGTGTTGTGGAGATGTTATTCTGATGCAATATTTTGACCCTCATGGGCGGGTTTTGAATCCCCAGAACCCACCCAATAAGGTCATGATCTAGGATGATCATTAGAGCCATTTTCTTATGGAATTATCCTTCATGTCTGAGGTTCGAGCCATGAAGCTAAGACATGATGGATTGTGGTGGTGTTGGAGCACAATATTTGTGTACAATTTCATGGATTTGAAGTTGGTGCATCATATTGAGACGATGGCAAACCCTGAGGGTTTGTGTGATGTTTCTCATGCTCCCAGTATCTTTGTGTTGGCCTACTCAGGCTTGCAATGTGGGAAGATGAGAGTCGAGCACTATGGTCTCAAGAGAACCAAACTATTAACTACCCATGACTCTTGCATCGTCTGATTTGTGCTCATCTTCATGACAGAGTCCTTGCAATTGCTAGTACAAAGGGAACTCTTATAAGGATGTTCAACACCCTATACGCCAATCGATTTCAAGAGGTAATACAAATGTATCAATAAATACCAATGTATCCTCATAGGCCACCCCCTTTAACAATAGTAATACCCATGTCCTTTACCTAGAAGGAAGTCCTTACATAATTCTCTATTAGATCCTACCAAGAATGAAATTTTTTAGTAAAATGGATGTTCACCCTAGAAGATTCTATCCTCATGGCCTAAGATAATACATCCCTATATGTCACCCATGGCTATTGCATTAATGGTACACTATTAAAGAGAAACAAAATTTTAATGTATCATTCTTTGTGTTGAGTTTCATGGATAGTATAAGAGAGTTTTTTGATCAAGTTTTGCAACTTTTCATCATACTCCTGAAAAATTTCTCCAACCATTTTCTTAATCTTCTTACATTCTTCAACACGTATTTACGTTATTGATTGGTTCTTCAATAAGTAGAGTGATGGAGGCTGACAACAACTAAATGGATTTAGGGTGATGGAGACTAGCAACAGAGGTGTGCTTCGAGAGAGGAGTGATGGAGGCACTTTCAATGAACATGAATAGGCAGTAACATAGTTGGAGTACTTTTCAAGGTCTCCATCGATTGCGTTTCAATATTTGTTTTTTGAATTTTTTATTTATTTTGAATGCTACTTTTATCCGTTGGTTGTTGCTATCAACACATTGTTATGTTGGAACCCTCGACTATCATTGAAAACATGGATTAGATTCACCTGAAAGATTGCTGAAAACTGTAGCAAGAAATTCTCAATTTGATTTTCCTTGATTAAATTGAGAAATTTTGAATTTCCACATCAACAGACAACTTGGATGCAGTTAACTTGTGTGACATGGCTTGTGTCACCCAATTTATTTAGTAAATTTGAGTTAGAGGAGTTAGAGTTCAATTAAGCATGTGTTATTGCTAATTTGTAGCAATCATAGTCAGTTATCTCAAGTTATTTTCAGTTAAACTACTTCTACCTATTGGAGGAACTATTAGAAGGTCAGTTGTGCAGTGGGAATAAGGCGAAATACCAGAGATGGGACCTCATCCAAGGGCAAGGATGAAGAAAAAATTGCATTGGTTGGAAAGGAAAAGAAGGGAAAAGGGAAGAAATATCAAGCCAAACCAGAATCCATCCAAGGTGGAAAGATGAAATATTTGTTAAAAATTTAATGCTTCCATTGTCATGAATACAAGAACTATGCCATGAAGTGTCCACAGAAAAATGAAATCAAGAATACTTTAGGAGGAGCAACAGGTGAAGCCTTGGCTTCACAGTTCGAGCTTGACTTTACCCTTATCGCACACATGCTCATCACAATGATGGGTATCATGTGGTACTTTGACTTAGGTGCATTGTTCCGCATGACAAGGTGTAGATATTTTTTTAGTGACCTAGAGGAGAAATATCACTAGATGCACATCAACCTAGGGAACAAAGAAACATACAACATGACTGGTACTGGTATAGTCACCTTTCAGAGGGATTCAAGCTCCCCTCTCAGGCTCAAGGATGACATGTTTGTTCTAGGCCTAAAGAAAAATCTCATCTTTGTTGCAGTTTTGCAAGACTGTGGCTTCGAAAAAGGAAAGTAATTCTTGAGCCACATAGCCATGGGGTAGGTGAAGCAGATCAAGTTTTATGTGAAGAAATTTTATAAGCTAGATTTGGAATATTGTGATGAATTAAGCACTAAGGTAGAGAAAGTGCAGGGTCGCAATGTCAGAGAATTTGGGCACAAAATACTCTGCCATTTGCATCACGACACCTTGAATATTATACTACAAATAACCAGGAGATTATTCCTTGTAATTGTAATTCATAGACCTTATGGTTATTAACTCACTACAAGAAATGGTTTTGATTTTAGATAGAAAATTTGTTCAACACACTTAAAGTACATAATATTCAACCACCATAGAAACCCATCTATAAGGAAATACCTCAATTCCTTGGATTGATTTGTAATCCTGAAGATGAGAGAGTACCTAGCATGTATGGATCTCCTTTCTTTCCATGCTATAATATTAAGCCACATCATGCAAAAGACCACTTGTCATCAAGCCCACAAAATTTGTATTACTCAAGTGACAGAGATAATTATGGATATCCAAGCATTGTGGGTTGTATTTCATGTCTAGTCCCCTGACAATGAGTGTGACCAGTACTATGGGATTCTGATAAAATCTCCCCTGTGTAAATCTTAGGAGATATTTTGAGGATAATCCACTAGATATTTTGAGGATTATTTGTAGGATAATCCACTGTGTGTATTTTTTTCTTAAAAAATATGCAAAGATAGATGTCCCTTTTATGGCCAAGTTCCACCAAAATGGTTGGTGGCTTGTCTGGAGGGATATCCCAAAAAAATCCTTGATGCCTCTCTAATAGGGCCTGTATGTCTGGGTGCATTGGCCATGGTTGGGCCCCTGTCTTTGAAATCTTCAGGTCGACCGCCCACTTTATGTCTCCATGTAGTAGATCTACCTCCATCCAGTGTGTTGAAACTGTCTAGGGTGGGTAAGGGTACATCCTCCTAAAAAATACTAGCTTCCCATCTGGTCCCATAAACTCCAGCTCTAACTTCTGCCAGTCAGTGGTGACCCTCCCCAATGAGTATAACCACTAGACACCTAACACCACATTGGTCTCTGGGACACAAAAAAAAAGTGATCAGAAAATAAGTAGTTCCCCATCACCACAGTCAACCCAAAAGCGTACTCCATGCACTACATGGTTCAATCTCTTAGCACCAACAAGAACCCCGCAAAGGTCTCCGTGTCGATGCCCCTACGCTCCACCATCTGGGAATCAATAAAGTTGTGGGTGGCCCCACTATCTACCTAAACTAAAACTCGTTGCCCTTGTACCGTCCCCCTAATCCTCAGTGTCAAATTATTTGGAACTCCCCCTGATGGGGAAAACGATCCCTTCTAAGTGGTAGTGGTGGTGGTGGTGCTCCTACTAATGATGGTCATCCCTCATCTCCCAGATCAACTCGAACCTCAAACTCCTCATCTGACTCACTATCTGAATACACCTCAATGTAGTGGGCCTTGCCCTTGGTGCATTTGTGCCCAGACACAAATTCCTCCTCCTAAGGTCCCTCAGGGTCTCCTCGTCCATCTAACCACATCCTCCATCCATCTAGGGTGGTCTAGTGTCTCGGTTCCCTTATGCTGCAGTGGGTCTAGTGGGGACAAAGGCTCAGGTCTTGGAGATAACATCTTTCAAATATGTGGGCTTGTATGCCCTCACCCAACCACCCAATGGCTCTGTTAGCCCCTCCACAAATAGCATGATCAACCAGGCCTCTGAAATGTTAGTCACCATCACTGCAAATCCCTGAAACTCCGTAATGTATGCCTTTACACTGCCATTTTGTCTCAGATGGGATAACTCCCTAAGATATAACTCTGGGTATTTCCTCTCAAACCTCTCCAATAGCCTTTGGGTGAAATCTGTGTAAGAAGTGATGTGAATATGTTGCAACATGATTAGCCCATGGTACCACCACTCTCGGGCTTACCCTTCTAAATGCAGGGTAACACACCGAATAACATCGGTCTCCCACATGGGGTTTAGGTGGAAGTATGTACAGTTCCTTACGAACCTAAGCCTTGGCATCCAATTTTTATAGTGCAAGAAATCCAGTGAAGCTAACAAGAATTATTGTTAATGTCTTTTGCATAATTATGTGTAATCAATTTTTAAAATAATACTCTTGTGGGCATAGAAGAGAGCCTTTGGAAATATGTCAGAACTTATAATTCCATTTTTCACTTTATCCTCCCTTTTTCTTAAGGGATAATCAATGATTCGGATGTCAAAAAGATGTTGAGCCCTCTTTCTCTTTTCAGTATGGGTAAAGCCACAACCTTTTTACTTTAATATACAACATAATTGTGACTATGGAATACTGTGTAGTAATGTTGCAGACCTCAATTAAGGACCAACATTAGAACATTGATAGAGCTCATAGAGGTATATGGAACTTGAATCCTTCAAAGACCTTGGTCCTCATGCCATATTTTTGTATAAAACTAACAACACTTATGTTCCCCAAGGATATCTAAGAATTAGGTTTATGAAAGAATGCATAACTCCAAAGTTTTTGGACACATTGAATTAACCAAGACATTGACAAATTCACATGACACAAATCTTGTCACAAGTTGCACCCATATGTAAAGATCCCATAATGGATTCATGACAAGGACGCCTGTGAGAAATATGCGGAGGTTGTGGAGAAGTTGTCTTTCATATTGCCCAATTTGGGAACACGTATCTCAAAGCTCGTGGTTGCTAGCTGAGTATTTAAATTCCACGTTTGATAACCACACTTTGTTTCCGAAGTTGAATCATTACCAGCATGCCCTATGCCAGAGCTGGCTTTTGACCTAAGTCCACAAAAAAACATGGGGGCACTCATTGCACTTGGCCAAGATGAGGTTGGATGGTAGCAAATGAGGTGAAAGGATGGAGAAGGGATGGGTGAATCATGAAGATTGTGATTAGTGTATTCTAAACGTGTTTCCCTTTGGATTTGATTTGGTGGGAACTTAGAAGTCAACCTTTCAGAGCATGATGAAGGAAAAACTACAATATAAATGAGTTCAACCACCAGTATTATCCTGTTTAAAACTTAAGTATTGAATAAGGAAGCTACAATTTGTATCCATTTTGAAGGGATACAATAATTACAATTCTTTGAATTTTAAAATTTAGAAAAAAACTGCATATTTACTTTTGTATCACGAAGATGTTTAGTCCCAATATTTGTTTTTGTACCCAAAATTTTCCATCTCATACTG
This sequence comes from Pinus albicaulis, assembly GCA_034641835.2. Taxonomy (NCBI): domain Eukaryota; kingdom Viridiplantae; phylum Streptophyta; class Pinopsida; order Pinales; family Pinaceae; genus Pinus; species Pinus albicaulis. The sequence goes on from CM076576.1 coordinate 493,258,840, forward strand.
TATCTGTATACAAATTCAACCTTGGTTACTATGTCTTCAACATGGCATCATCATAATGGAACTGATCTCATTTAAGCCTTGTCCTTTAATTTGTAATCTCTATTGAGAGGACTAAAAATTATTTTCTCTGTAAACATTTGTCCAAATAGAGATTTGAAATTATTCTTCTTTCTTTGTCTACTATAGATTAAACTTGTTATCCAACACCTTGCTACAACATAATATTTTCTTCCAGTACCATCATTATATTCTTATAATTTTTGAAGCCCCAAAACTTCTTATATTCACATACAATTTCCCTTCACCATTTTAATCACCTCACTCGAGTCTCTTTCCAGGCTTCCATATACATGGTTTCCATGTCTCTGTAAACAAATATTCAGCACCAACACTAGAAATTGGATACATTTTTCAAGAGTTGTCGCAAATGAACAAACAACTAATAATTACCAACTTTTCATGGTTGCAAATAAATCCCCATCCCAACTTTCCCTCCTTTATCTTGAGGCTCCATCAAACTTAAGCTTGAAGAAGCCTTTTTATATTCTCATTAATCTAATAACCCTTTAAAGTGGGGTTTCTTGAGATCCGTCGTTTAATACTAAATGGTGCATATCTTGATATTTGTCTTTCAATACTGAATGTTGCATTACCAAAAAACATTGTTAGCAAAACTACTCCATTTCAATTTTCAAGCCTCAATGCCAGACAGTATTTAACAAAAGAGCCATTTGTCATTGCTTTTTTGGTCAGTTGTAGGTAAACACAAGTCTCAATGTCTCATAGTTTGAGAGGTGCTTATGAGATGATTAATGTAGTAGCAACAACGCTTTTACTCTGTATAATTGATTGAATTTCAATGCATTCATTGCTAGTATATGCCTTATCAATGCATACATTTTAGAGAACAAATATAGCATCACAATTAGGCCTTTGTGCATTTGTTTCAATCAATGTAAGCAGGGACCGATTGCATATCCTTATTGATATTTTCTTTTGCCCATGCAAACCTTTAAATATATCCCACAAGCCAATCACAAGTTCAAAGCATCATATTTTCAAGCCAAAAGGCATCATCACATATATATAATAAT